>VXAL01009187.1:1076222-1164286 GCA_013399475.1 Chauna torquata
GTTTTTCTGAAGGGACCTTTATTATTGAACGAAAAATCTTAGTAAAGGAACATGGCATAATGTATGCTACCAGACAGACACCCTTTACTTTGGAGCAGATTTTCAGAGCAGTCTGCATCAATATTATCTCCATTCTTTTATGTGCTTGTGTTTATAAGTATGAATGAATACTCCTAAGTGACAGTGTCACCTATGCAACTGATCTCTGCACAATGGCATCTTTGATTTAAATAAATAAAAAAAAAATCTAAATAGCATAAGTGGCTTCTCTGTGATAACATTTGCAGTCCATCAGATCAACAAGTTGTCATTGAGTGTTCCCTCTTCTACTTCAGAGGAGAGATGAATAGACAATAAATCTGGCGGTACTGAGAGAACGCATTTCTCTGTGACATGCCTGGGCAGGCTGGCATCATTAGGAATAGGTCTAGTTATGCAGGATTAATGTTATAAATTGTTTTCCTTCCTGAACTCTGAAATGCAGTATGTTTTATTATGCAGAGATAGCTCAGTTAGGCTTCTTGGCTATTAATGAAGCTGTAGTGTTTAGTTCAGCTTGACTGCCATCTTACTTCTGACATATCTACCAGCTCCATCTCATGCAATCTAATTTATGTCACAGTGTGTACATTGCCTTTATGCAGTATTTGCTGCCACATTTGTTGGAATCAGCCCAGCCTAAAGTCAAAGGTAGGATTTAACCACATGCAGAAAAGATGATGGAAACATAGCCCAGACTTTGGAATGATATCCTTTAGATCTTCACCTTTCTCAGCAGGACAGAGTAATGGTAGTGCTGGAAGGTTTCTTAATACTATCCTGTCAGAAATGTGCAGCTTTTTGAGTCAATGAATACTGATCCAAGCTGAGCGGAAGGATCAGCCATGCCACTTGGCTGTGCTGTTTCACTGTGACTTCCTTGAGAACTTGTGAAAGCCCAGGATGTACAAGGTGGTCTCCTTTAGCACGCCTGTGTAGGATGCTTTACAGTGCCCTCAAGCCCAGGTGGGAAAGCTCCAGCTTCACTGCTGAAATGTGTTCCCCTACTTCCAGGACTCTTTGTATCAGAGTTCCTCTAGGTCACCTCATCACCTCTGCTCTTCATCCCCTCTTCAATGGTGACTATGCAGCAGGTTTCCCCTAGTTTTCTGTCCTATAGGAAGTTCCTATATAAAATTTCCATCATAACTTTGAGCAGTAAATTTAGCGTTGGAATCAAGCTTTTGTGCTTTTATGAAGGGAAACACCAAGGAAAACACCTCTTGCCTGGCAGATCTTGTGCCATGAAAATCTGAGACAAACTTGGCAGAGATGGGGACAACAATTATAGTCTATTTCTAGCTAGGTGTGGAAATTATGCTTAGAGAAAGCTTTTGTAGTAGAGTATGCGTTTGTCATATCTACTAAATTCAAGGTGTGAAATTAAGAAATGTTGTTAATATAAATATTCATCCAATGCTTTGATAATGTTTGTGGAGTCCGGTGTAGCCGCCTTTTGATTTAGTCTGCAGTTTTTCTCAAAAATAAATAAATAAAGAGAGTCCTTTAAATAACAAAAAAAAAAAAAAGAACAAGAATTCAAAAAAAATCTAAGCAAACAGAAAAGTTTGATCTTATAACAGAAATTTTATTCTTTCTGCCACAAAGAAACAAGGAGAGAATGAGGAACAAAAGTCGCATTTTTCTTCTAAATGTAAGGAAAAAAGTCACATTTCAGTTCCTGGAAAAGAATTTGGTCTTGCACTTTGGATTCAACCTGGCTAGATCAATTCTGTAAGAATCAAACATTATTTTTGCCTTCGATTCTTCTTGTCACTTTTTTTAGCCCAGTTTACTTAGGAAATGATTATAGTCTGAGTGTATGTATATCTGCATGCAGGTGAACCCTTTTGCCTACAATATTTTTTTTAACATTCTGCATGTTTTTGACTAGGTGTAAAAGTCTGAGATATGATGCTACTAAAGATTTGTGAAAATGAAAAAACAGCAGATACCCAAATGCATGGCATCACTAGGGCCAAGATGACAATGAGAGCTCAACCCCATTACTAGGTTCCAGAGAATTCACAGAGAAAACTAGACTTTCTATACTGAAATTGTACTAAAGATTTAATAAAAAACTGATGCTTTGGTCATTGAAGTTGTAAAACCAGTCTAAGGAGAACTTCGTGTTCCCCTACCCATAAGAAACATCGCCAGTCTTTTGAGTCTATAAAGATTAAAAATAAAAGACTATACCTAGCATACGAACATACACATGCCTGTGAATACTGGTCTACTTTATCTGTTATTCTTAAAAAATATGGGATAGCGATGGTGATCAGACCCACAGTCTGGTCCCCAAAATAATCAGATATTTTGAGGTCTTCTTTTTAGGGTACATTTTTTCTCATAAAAAAATATTAAATGCCAATATCTGAACCACATTTAGGTATTTTATTTGATCTTTGGCCTGCCAACTAAAGCAATTATTTGTCTTTATATGAAGGCACTTCACCATTTTAAAATAAATATTTAAATACTACTTCACAGGAAAAAATATTCATGTGGTTAGATGAGAGATGCTGGAAAAATTAAGGCTGGTCCTCAAAGGCATGTCATGTTGTTACGCTTTCCTGTTCTTAATTTGGTTAATCCATCTTCAGACTAAGAAAATTCAGATCAGATGAAAAAAAGAAAGTGTTTTTAAAAGAGCTTTTATACTCGTAGCAGATTCTTAATTAATTTTCATTTAGCAATTTTCCATGAAAAAATAAGTATGAAATAACTACTCTATATAATTTGTTTTCCTGGTGAGGATGTTATATAAAACCTGTGTGTCTTCCAGACACGGAACTCGCAACAAAAAATTTCAATAGGAAATAGACTAAAAAGCGCAGGTGAATTTTTCTGCATGTCAAATAGTTCCCAGTTACATGGTGTGTCAGGGTAATAGATTTCTATTTTTCCTCTATAAATCTAGAAAAAAATGACAAAGGGAAGTGAACTGAAGAACTTCCTGACACAAACACATACTCTAAGTTCATAGGGAATGTTAATGCCTTTTATTGAAGTGACTGTCATAGCAGAAAAAGGCTGATAAGCATTTGCACTCCACAAACTATTGATGGAAAGATGAGTGAAGTGAATCCTGGCTTTCTGCCTGCAAAAAAGATTCAATGGGAGCAACAGTCTAAAATATCGTGTCTTCTGGTAGCAATTCACCAAAGTTGTGTCATACCTTCTCACAGAGCTGACTTAGCAGCGAGGTCTGTTGGTTATAGGGCCACTCTGGGAGCCAGGTTCAGCTGGGTCTTCTGCACTGAAAAACCTCCTGAAGCCAATGGAAAGATTTCTGCTGGCCTTGGATCAAGGCCATGGAGCACCAAAGAAAAATCTACATCTTTCAGGCAGTGTCATTTTTTTCCTGACATCTGAGCCTCCCACCATTTGGAGTTCAACCCCCCCCGCCCCAGTCTGTCTTTCCCAATTAGCTACTCCTGCTTCAAGAAAACCAAATTTTGATTGCCACCTTCATTGCCTGTTATCTTCATGGAGGAGAAATATCTTGCTTTGAATCCAATGTGGTTCTTTTAAACAGTCAAGTATCAGCTTTCAGAGCTGCAAGCCCCTGCACTGCAGTGCTGTTAAAGAATAACCCATATCTTTGCCTGGTATGAAAAAACAATATTTTCCCTCGGGCACTGTGGCAAGCGTGAGGTAGCAAATCACACATTACTGGATTTCCAAACTATATCCCTTTGGTCTATCTTATAATACCATTCTCCCTCTCCCAATGAATTGCATATCCGTTATTTTACCACCCAGTTTATTTGATCATCAGGGAAGATAAATGGCTTCTGCTGAAATATTAAACAAAGGGAAAATTAAAGTACCGGGAAGAGTAAACAATACAGTAAAGCACAATTTCCTTTCTGCTACATGAACAAAATGTGTCTCTTTTTTGCAAAGTATCAGCCCACATGCTCCAATTCTGTCCATAGGCGCACATGTGATGTTCTCACCAAAGTCAATGGTTTTTTTTTTGTGTGCCTGTATGAATTCTGAGTTGAATGCAAGTGAAGGAGGACATTCTGAATAAGATTTGTCCAAAAATAAAATTCATCAAGAAGTTCAGCATGTGGAGCCTTTTAATTCCACTGCTCTTCTTCATGTTCCTTGCTTTTTTAGCCAAAGATAAAATTAAAAATGTTATTTTTGGTTGGGCTTTGGGCAGTTCTTAATAAAAGCAGGCGGAGATTGGTCTGGGTGAGAGCCCAGGCTGGTGTGAGTGCCTGCAGACATCAGCAAGAACTGGCTCATCCCTCCGAACGGTGCTTCCCAGCAAGGGCCAGGGACTGCCAGTCCCCCTACACACAAGGATATATCATGTCTGGAGCCTCCTTCACACTGACGAGACTCAAGGTTAGCAGATAGCTGGAAGGCATGAAGAACCAACTTCTTTTCCGAGCTAATGTCTTTAACTGACACCGGGTGCCTCCAAAGGGCAGGCCTGACTCCAGAAGCAACTCTCTGCACTGCAGTGCTGCTGACACAGAGTGTGGTCTTGTGCTGGAATGGTCTATTGGAGGCGACCTTGGGCAGCGGCTTCTGCTCAAATGCTCTTGGCAGCCCAGGAGGCAGTTTGCTTTTGAAAGCTCTCAGGTAGAAATGTAAAGCAAAGTCCAGGACTAAAAAATTTGCTCACATTGCGTTTATCCTGAATGCTGCTCTGGAAGGAGATGATTTTATTTCAGCTGTCTACTGCTGCTTAATTTAGGGTTTTTAAAAAAGTTTTTCATAATATTCCAGAGGCTCAGTATGAGAACTTTGAAATAGTTTAATTTGATGATCAATGGGAAGGAAGCACTCATTTGTATGGGCTTGCCTCTGTTCCATAGGACCAATCTGAGCATCACGTCCATTTTTCTCATTCTCCCACTGTTACAGCCCAGATTCTGAGTCTAGGTTGCTTAATCATGAAAGAACTAGTTGTGATGGAAATATGGCAAATGTCGGGTGCTCAGGATTTGCCCCACAAAACTTGATTCTCTTCTAAGTTCTGCCAGTTTTACTTTAATATGCTTTTTTCAGCAAAGTTAACTATGTATCAAGAAAACTTTACTGACCGTAATCAAGGCGCTCCTTACTGCAGTGAGATGAGGCGGTGATTTATTATTACTGGATTATTTTTGGTATGTGATGTAGATTTTCAGGCAGACTAAACAGATGTGGGAGCTATGTGGTGTGTACGTGGACAACAGGAATGTGAAGGGCTAGGAGAGTGACAATGGGACAGCTCTACTCTGAGGAGCAGTAGAATTTACAGAAAGAGTACAGAGGTTTCTTTAAAGGCGAAGACAGTGGTGAGGGTAAAGCTGAAATCCCTTTTTGGAAGGCAGCAGTCTGTGCTGGGGCTTCTCTGATGCTGCCCTAGCAGTGACCTCAGTCCCAGCCGAGCACGCCTGTTCTCCAGGGTGAAGGTAATTTGGATTCCATGCTAACTGAGCCCTGACCTTCCCCTTGACAGAGATGGATGCCCAGCTCTGCTAATGGTCTGTGGCAGCTTTGTGCTGCGGGTTTGCACCTCAAGCACTAACCTGGGATGAGTTAGCTCTCCTCCCACTCAGACTGGGCTTCATCCATGGTACCTGAGACACCTGCTGCTTAATACACCAAACACTTCATTTTCTCCCAGTCATCCTCTCCTTGGCAAAGACTAATCATTGAGCTTGAACACATGCATGGTTATAATCAGCAGGAACATTTGGATAGGAAGTTGCATTGGTTCTGCTGATACTAATCTTGGGCTTTAATTGCTCATCCAAGTGTAGCACTTGTGTACGTAGGAAAGCTGATAGAAAAGACAGAAACTGCATATCCTTTTGTGGTCCAGATTTATGTACAGAGAGAGAAAAAAAAATAGTATAGGCCATATATATTTACTTGAGGGAAAAAATGAGGGGTGAAAATAACTAACACTGATGCCAGCACAGACTTGTAATAAGATATTCACCAGATATAAAGAGTGAGTGGCTTTCCGCATCTCTCATGCTTTTAGTGTTCAGAGGAGAACAATGATTTGTAGGGAGGTCCCGAACAAGTCTTAGACGAGAAACCCCAGCTAGGTCAGCCTGTATGCTAACCACTTGCTTTCCTGGTCTTTCTCTTTCCCTTTCACTCCATCCAGCCCTCTTGAGTCCTCACCTTCCTGGCAAGGGATGATAATTGCTCAAGGCTGAACTGATTTCTGCAGACATCAAGGTTAGCAAGGTCTCAGTGCTCTTCACTTCACGGATTCACTTTCCTGATGGGTTAAAGTGATTTTTGAACAGTCCATGAGCCTTTAGAATGACACTTTCTAGAGAAGCTTTTGCCTTTCCCTTTGGGGCAGCAGGAACAGGGAGCTGTGGTCCACCCCAGCAAGCAGACTCCACAGTCTGGAAAAATTAAGGAACTACCTCTTCTAGTTCCAGAGTTGCAGCACACCCCTGAGATGTGCGGTGAGGTATGCTAAGTGTACATTTTTAGAGCTGAAAATGGCTCCATTAAAAATAAAATAATAAAATTCTTTAAAGAAAACATTCTCCTGGACAATTGGGAGGAATGTTAAGGACCCTTTTTTTGGACTGCAGTGGCTGACTTCAATCCCTCCAGGATGCAGTTCTAATTTAACAAGGCATGAATTTAAATATATTAAGAGCTAAACAAAACACTGAGAGAATCGGAGAGGTGAAAAGTCACTGCCCCTCCTGGTCCCGCTGTCTTCTTTTTGTTGGCTGCTGGGCTGGGAGACACAAAATAAAACTGAGCAACATAACCTGTCTGAGTTTTATTCAAATCAGCCAATTAAAACATCAAGTTGAAATGTCAACGAACATGTTGTGGCCACTCAGGAATTAAAGCAGGAAAGCATCTGTCTGTCTTCACCACAAAGAATTGAAGATTTTTAATTCCACTTCTGCAAAAACTATGACATTAGATTACAGCCATGAAAAACACCTTCTGCAATGTGCCCTGACTGGCTGGCTGTCATCAGCTGTTGCTTTTTCACAAAATTAGATTGAGTTAAACACTTTTTTTTTTTTCTTTCTTGGGAACTATTTATCATTCAGTGTTCTTTTCTCAAAGGTGTGCACGGTACACCTTCTGGCTTTGACGAAACTTTAACTTATTCAGCTCATTTTCACCTTTTCTTACTGCGTACAACTGTCATTCTATCACACCCACGTTTTCTGAAGTTACATCTTTTTGATAGGAACTTGAGGTCAATAGGCCTATACATTGCAAGGGATCGTTAGCTACCCAGACTACTCTGGCAATCTCTTGTTAGCTACACACAAGAAATTCTTCCAGAAAAGGTTTTGCTAGAGTTGATCCGTTTCCACAAAAATGTGTGCTTTCAACAAGCCATCTTTCTTTTTAATGAAAGTATGTTGTGTTGAAGAATTCCCATTTGAGAGGTAACCAGATATTAGGCTGAGAGCTAGAGAAGTACTTAAGGTAGATAGATCCATTAGGCTATTTCTGTATTTTATTATTATTATTATTATTTTTATTTTGAAGCGCACTAGATACAAAAGTGTTATTTTCCAGACAAATGTAATCCACTCTTCGTCTAGCTACTCAAAGCAATTCAAAGGGCTCCATGAGGAGTGTATCCTATAGATACACACATGCAAATGGAAACCAAGTGTCCAACATTCCACACACTAAAAACAAAGAAACAAAACAAAACAAACAAACAAAAAAAAAACAAACAAAAATCTCTCCATAAGCAACATATTCAGTGTGCAAATGTACGTTTCCAGTTGTAGTAACTGGCAGAATAGTGTCTCATAAAAGTTATGTGCAGTGCAGCTAGAGTCCGCTTAAGTAATATTCTTCTCTCTAGGCCAGATCAGGATCACAAATAACATTTTGGAACTTCTCCTGATACTCTATATTTGATATTTAGGTAAAGCTTGCCTGAGAAAAGGGACTGTTTTCATTTTTTTCTTGACTTCAGTTCTTATTGCTTTACAGACATAAATGCTCAGCTGGTAGCAGTGATGCCTCTGGTCTTAAATAACAATATTTGGGCTTGCGTCCAACAATGACATGAATGCNGGGAACTATTTATCATTCAGTGTTCTTTTCTCAAAGGTGTGCACGGTACACCTTCTGGCTTTGACGAAACTTTAACTTATTCAGCTCATTTTCACCTTTTCTTACTGCGTACAACTGTCATTCTATCACACCCACGTTTTCTGAAGTTACATCTTTTTGATAGGAACTTGAGGTCAATAGGCCTATACATTGCAAGGGATCGTTAGCTACCCAGACTACTCTGGCAATCTCTTGTTAGCTACACACAAGAAATTCTTCCAGAAAAGGTTTTGCTAGAGTTGATCCGTTTCCACAAAAATGTGTGCTTTCAACAAGCCATCTTTCTTTTTAATGAAAGTATGTTGTGTTGAAGAATTCCCATTTGAGAGGTAACCAGATATTAGGCTGAGAGCTAGAGAAGTACTTAAGGTAGATAGATCCATTAGGCTATTTCTGTATTTTATTATTATTATTATTATTTTTATTTTGAAGCGCACTAGATACAAAAGTGTTATTTTCCAGACAAATGTAATCCACTCTTCGTCTAGCTACTCAAAGCAATTCAAAGGGCTCCATGAGGAGTGTATCCTATAGATACACACATGCAAATGGAAACCAAGTGTCCAACATTCCACACACTAAAAACACAGAAACAAAACAAAACAAACAAACAAACAAAAAAACAAACAAAAATCTCTCCATAAGCAACATATTCAGTGTGCAAATGTACGTTTCCAGTTGTAGTAACTGGCAGAATAGTGTCTCATAAAAGTTATGTGCAGTGCAGCTAGAGTCCGCTTAAGTAATATTCTTCTCTCTAGGCCAGATCAGGATCACAAATAACATTTTGGAACTTCTCCTGATACTCTATATTTGATATTTAGGTAAAGCTTGCCTGAGAAAAGGGACTGTTTTCATTTTTTTCTTGACTTCAGTTCTTATTGCTTTACAGACATAAATGCTCAGCTGGTAGCAGTGATGCCTCTGGTCTTAAATAACAATATTTGGGCTTGCGTCCAACAATGACATGAATGCACAGGCTGCAGGGTTTGGCTATACACAGTCCTGGCTAAAGTGGCTTTCACTGGATGACGCAGTAAGAGAAGAGAGGCATAGCCATTGTGAAAGCTGCCTGTTTTCTGCAAAAGGGAAAGGCACCGTGACAGAAGGACATAGTGAGGTGGGATGGATATGCTGCAAAATGATGGAAACTCATTGGATGTGGCTGCTGTTGGGTATCTTTTCTTCTTCTCCTTTTTCCCCTTCTTTCTGTAGATGAAAATGAAGACATTCTTGGGGTTGGATGTCTAGCCAATTAGATTTCAGTTTGCAGCTTGACCAAATTCTGCACTGCCTGTGCAGTTATGGTAAGGCAGAGTGAGCACATAATAGCTGTAGAGCACAAAGTGACGGTGGGCACAATGCGTGCCTGCTCCATTCTGCTTTTTTCCTTGCCGTAAATACTGCACTATGAACAAAAGTGGTGAAGTGGCTTCTGCCCAGAGACCAGTGCTGAAACGTGGGTTGCAAAATATTGAGTAGTGCTGCACGAAACTATGATCCATGAGTATCCTCTACTGCTATCAAATGCACCACTAACTACAGACGTGACAGTACAGTGGTGGAAAATCATTACAAGAAGGCTTAGAGTCCAAGTGTCCTGATTCTCCCTCTCCATCATACTAACCTGTGACTTTATTTTGATTCTCTATTTATACCAAAAAAAGGCAGCAAAAGTGACCTGCAAATGCATTCTTAGTTTGAGGAGAATGCTAAGAACATTTTGAAAGACATAAAGAAGATATTCCTGAAAAACTTTTATAGTCAGCACGGATATAGGAGCAATGTCTAGACCAAAACCCAAGGTTTCATGCAACTTACAAATTAGACAAGTAAAACCAGGTATTTTCTGATTTTTCAAAGAGACTGAGTTACAAGCAAGAACGGATGAAATCCAGGGCGTTCCCTGCAAGCCAGAATTTCCTGTGCAAACACTATTGACCATATTTTTGGAGAAGTGCATGAAAACAGTTGATGTCTGCAGTAATTATAGTGTGCCAGAAAAATTAACATTTGCAATTCCCCATATCCTGAGCAAGAAAGCAGTGCTAATCATACAGACTGAAGTACAGTTAAAATAAACACAGGCTATCCAGGAGAAAACTATTCCTTCTGCTAAGTTTGAATTTTCTGAAATTAATAGCTATTTGGATTTTAGGTCTCAACTAATTTATGTTCAAAAAGGTATATGTATGACGTTATTGTTCCTTCTAGGCCTGTGAGTTTGGCTTCTCCATGAAGAGACTGGTGATAATGGTCCACAAGTCTAAAGGGGTTTTGCATGGCAGCGTTATTCTCATTTGAAGTTTTAGACTCAGTATATATCAGGTCACACCTCTTGGCTGTCTGGGTGGAAATCATGGCTCGATCAGCATTTTCAGTTTGTTTTGTTTTGCTAAAGAGACAATATGTAGGGCTGACTTCAGAGTTGAGAAGAAAGAAATATGTATCAGGGCACTTCGCACAGATCCAGCATCCATTTCACTGAGATGCCTTTGCCTGTAAAGGTCTCAACAAATGCAAGAGAATAACTTGCACTAAAACAAACCCAGAAATACAAGCTATAGTCATTAGATACAGTTCAAATGACATCAAAGGACGTACACTGCACATACCTGTTTTGCTAAGACTGCTCCTCCACAAGAGGTTTATTTCCTTTATAAATTACCTTGTGCACCTTAGTTGAAATGAGACCAAATCCTCTGCCAGTCATGTTCCAGCAAGCAAACACATTGACATGGGAACAAGTAAAGCCTGAAAAGTTTGAAGTGCTGTTCCGGTTTTGACTGAGCGTCCAAAAACCTTGTGCCCCAAACTGCCTCATCCTCTGAGGTACGACAGATTGATCCTTTTACTGCCAACAGATGAATATCTCCTTCCAAAAGGACAACACCCGCTTGGATGGGTAGATGCCCAACACATTGCAGAAAGCACTGAAGCCACAGATTGATGCTGAGCCAGGGGTGCAAGACAAAACTTTGTGTTATATGTAGGATAATGTGGCTGAGCAGGTACCTCTTCTGGACTGTCTCCTGCATGTAACTGGAAAAATTTTCTGGTATGCCCTTTCTGCCCCATAACTGAGGTAGCTAAACATACTCCAAGAAAGGGCTTTCTCTTCATTTCAGGTATCCTGCACTTCTAGATCATGCAGGAAGATGGTATCACAAGCAACATTTTTTCCAAGATGTTTTGTTTGTTTATTTTCCAAGCTTGCTCAGGAACACAAAGAGAATCTTTTTTCATTTTCAGATTAAAAAATATATATATTAAAAAAACTCTAAGCAACTCTGAATTCAGTCACTGAGTTCTAGGAAAAAGGCAGATCTGATCATACTGCAACCCTGCTGGCTGATATGCAGTAAGGAGCAAAATGCAAGCACACTATAAAGTCGTTTGGATCCCATCTCAGCTTCACAGTAATAGCTCAGTAGGATCTCAAATAGAAGCTTTGGCCTTATTCTGGATTTCTTACCAGGCATTCTGCTCTTAAGCAAAGGCTTTTGCTTGATGAGGCCTGGGAGGCACTATTGGGGCACTATTGAACATGGGTCTGGGTGGAGACGTTAGGATGATAATGTATGACCAAAGTTCATGGCAGATTAAGTTGGCTGTTTTAGGGATCTGGCTTCAAAACCAATGGAGAGGGAACAAATTGGAAACATACAGCTACACTGTGAATGTATGCATGTGATGTAGCTGTCTTTTCCATAGCCTTTCTTCCAAGCTACAGAGTCGTTTATTTATTATATGTCCTTTGAAGACTCTGAAATGCTCTATCTCCAGCAGGGAGCTCCGACTGCAATCTGAAAAAATGGTTTAAAGCCTTTTGTAGGAAACTTGAGAAAATGAATAGCAAATTCAATGAAACACGGCAGCTGCCTAAGCCTCACAGCCTGAAGGGTCGACTCCCCAAGGCTATAGCAACAACAGAGGCAAAATGCAGATTCTTCCACTCCAAAACTCCTAGTCGGTATGACCTAAAGGCTCCTGAAATTTGGGTAAAAAGGTGTAATTTTCCCAGCAGAGGGCACTGCATTAACACACTATGCTGCTCACCGTGGCCTTGGATCTGGGATAGAGGAGGACAGTAAGTTCAGCCCAGGTCACTTGGTCCTGAACTGGGTGCTGTGGGGCCAAGCAGGACCCCAATATCTCATCCAAGGCAGAGCCTACAGCATAAAAATCCTCTGGTTCAGGAAGTGGTTGCTGATACTGATGTGTAACAAGCCCTGAGATGGGAGCATCTGGTAAACTGTCATTTCAGAGCGGCCAAGATTGACTCCACTCATTTTAGCTGGAGGTTTCAAAAGGGTTTGACATATTATAAAATATGTCATTGTTCCTAAAACTATAAAGCCAGGTTTTTGCTCTGCTGATTTCAGAGATGTACTAAGTTTTACCAGTTAAAGTTCTGACCCAGAAAAATTAAAATTCTCTGAGATGGGTTCTCCACCAATCAAAAAGTTATTCAGGTCAGTTTTAGATTACCTATAGCAATTTTTTTTCTTTCTTAAAAAAGAAAAAAAATTAAATACAAAAAAATCAGGGCATGGAAAAGGAATTCCACTGTACAAATATCACAGAGAACAGATTACTTATTGTTCAAAAGTATCGTCTTTAATAGCATTACCAGAGTGGTCCATGAAATCAGTCATTTGCTAGAAAGATGGGCTGATTTTTCTCCCCAGGCTGGCAGTTGTGAGGTGTGCTGGACAGGACTATTGCATGGGAATAAATTCTTGTACAGTTACAGATGAAACTATGCTGTGAATAAGGACGCAGGAGATTTCGTTCCGCTGTTGGCCCTGCTGTTGAGATGCCCTTTAGCAAGTCTCTTCCTATTTTATGAGCTTCCATTAAAGCCTCATCTGTCCTGGTACAGTTTCCAATCTGACTTGATTTGGTTGAAAAGTTTCATCCAGAAAGGTTTCCCACTAGGAAATGCCCTCTCACGTTAACCAGAAAGGTTCACAGGCAGATATTGATTCTGTCAAATCATTAACGGCAATTTTTATTGCTGTCATTTCTATTTTAATGTGTAGCTTGAAAAGATACAGGCTAAACTTTGTCAAAATAAAATGTTTACTCTTGCCACAGTGCAAAATTTCCATAAAGGCAAAATAAATATTTCTTAAATATTTGAGTTCACAAATAACAATGACATTCAGATTTTTCATCAGAATCTGGCATTAAAAGCAAGTTGTGAGCTCCCCGAGCCTCTTCTGGAGAAAATTTCTGTATTTACACCAATGCCCTTTTTAAAGTTTCTTCAAACATTAGATCTCTTCACCAGTAATCTGTTTTTACAATAGGATCCTGAGTACTGCGAAGGTTTTCAGGGTGTTACTCTAACAGAAGTAATAAATAAAATGATGATAATAAAGAAATTTGATTTTTAGGGAATTGGGACCACAACTTCCTGAAAACTACTAGACCAGATAATGTCTTTTTCCCCTCTCTCCCTTTTATGGCAGGCACTTGTTCTAAAAAAGTTACACAACTTTCTTTAAAATGGACTTTTAAAATCCATCATTTAATGCAATTTTGGAAAGTTAGCTCCTGTGCCATATCCTTTCCTTCCTTCCTCTACCTCTCTTTTTCTTTCTTAAATACATCCCTGCATTTTAAATTAGTTATGAGAAATAAAGAAAAAGGAGGTTTACGGAGTTGAAATCATTTCAGTGTGACAGGGTGATGTTTTTTTTGTGTATGAGTCTAAATGAGGCTTTAGAAAATGATATGGTATCCCTTAAATGGATCTGCTATGGTCAGAGACCATTAGGCAATGGAGGAAGATTCCTCTGGGACAGCTGAGACCAGACGTCTGAATCCCAGAGGACGGAGATCACTGTTTACTTTTCTGCATGGAGAATTAATATGTCTCCATCTTCTACCAGCGGCCCTGAACCAGTGAACATAAAGGAAACAGAATGAGTGGGGGGAAAAAAATTGCATGTGTGTTTTTCCCTTTTTCCTTTGGTGCAGATTCGTTTTCTCATTCAGTATTTGCACATTATTCTTTGCTTTCTCCCTGTAGGATTTTTTTTCCTGACTTTGAGGCAATTCATCTGTCCTAAAGAGGTACCTAAAGATAATGAAGAGGCACATAATTTAGTAATCTTGGCCATCTTTTACTTGGAAGATTAATTTTGGCCTTAAAGTGTCAAGGTTGGTTAAACCGAGTCAGCAGCAACAAAAAGCAATAGCCAGAGGTAGAGACAGGAAACTGGACTGGTGCAAGCTGCACAAAATAAATGAGTCATGGAGTCATTTCACTATCTGCAAAATGATAGACTAATGATTATTAAAACAGAAATCCTCCCTGATTCATCTAGGCTAAGTTTAGAGCTCCGAGTTTCTCCTTTCATTTTCTTTCCTCTGCCTACTTTTTCCATAGAAAATGATGTCCTTGGGTCTGCCCAATAACATCCAGCAACTCCCCACTTCTCATCTGCACTGCAAAAGTTTTGCTGAGATTTGGAAACTTGTTCAGTCTCTTCAGCACAGTGGGACAGCTTGCATGGATTTTACGTACATTGCTTCCTAGAAGCAGCAATCTGTCTGGAGATGGGAGGGGTGTAAAGGAGTTTTTCACAAAGTTAAAAAACTAGAAGTCTGATACTGAACTGCAGCCTTGAGCAACTGCACTCTCTCCTCCCAGTTTCACCATACACACCACTCAGTTTCTATACAGTTTCTGTAGTGGCATAGCAAGGGCTGGAGTAGATAAGAGTAATGATCCATCCAGCATTATTCACTCCAAAAGAGAAGCTGAAAAAAAACTGAGCATGATTTAAGCTTCCAGATAATGTTAATTGCTAAAAATAGCCCTTAATCTTTACCATCAGCACTTTCTGTCCTAAATTCATCTATAGTTTTGCAGCATGTAGCTGTCTGCTTGTAGCTGGGTTCAATTCCTGTGTCAAACAGCAAGGCTAGCTGGGAGTCAGCTGCTCTCGCTGTACGAAAACAGCGAAAAGAGATTCTAACCCAGCAGATTAATTATGGAAAATTGAAAAATATATTTATATGTTAAGAGCTGGATGGAAAATAAGAAGCATTACCAAGAGCAACAGACCTCTTATTTCTATAAGAGTGCATTTACATGGGGTGGGTATGTGCGACTAGACAGAGAACACAGAAGCATGGAAATGCTGAATTTATGGGGTAGAAAACTAATCTGAAGTCTAACATTTCTTCCCTGCCAGTGATCTCTCTTCCCAAAGCAGTCTGGATTCACTGTTTGCTTTCATGGTGCATGTGAAATAACAGAAATATAAACTCAGCATATCATCTAAAAATGATAAAGCAATTATACATCCACTCAGGACACTCAGATGTGTCTATCGTAGGTTTATTTTTTCTGTTATTCTTTACTCAGTACACAATATGTGTCTAAGAACCCCTGAAACACTTCACAGCTGGATTAAGCTTGTCTTCTGTGAGATTTTCCTTCTCTATTCATAAGTGAAGACAAGGCTCCAGTCTAATCCTATTTTATTGTCATCAGCTACTCTACACTTGTATCCTTCATCATAATTTGTGTGTTCATGTGTGTGCACAGCATAAACCTGTAAATGGTAACAGATTGTGCTTCTTCACAACACACTGCATGCCCTGAGCCAACTTGCAACTGGAAATATCCTGAACATTAGTGCTTTCGTGTGGCTGATACTCTGAGCCCACAGCATTTAACGGGGTGAATTTTTTTTCCAGGAGTTTGCCCAGCCTTAGACAAACAGTGCTGTTATCCAGGCGAGGACGGTTGAAGGTGTTAGTGGCTTGCTTTATTGGCAAATGGAGTGCCCACCAGCATCTCTCCTGCCCCCGGACCTCACAGCTGCACTACCTCCCTGCGAACGTGAGGTCCTGGAGGACTTGCTCAGGCTCACGGGGTGCTGCCTCCCGGGAACGCTTTCTTGAGTTTGCATCTCATTTTGAGTTCAGGTTTCTTGCGCCCTGAGTTAAGGGTGCGTGTGAACTTTGCCAGGGGGAGACAGCATTTAATGTTGCTGGATGCTCGACCCTTCCTTCCTCTTGCGCAGCAAAGCCTCGTGCAACATTAGCCTCAGGGAGGAGTATCTCTGTATTTACTTTGTGAGACCCCCGTGGGGGCTGACTCTGGAAGGATGAAAAGCTTCTGATCAGAAAATAGAGTTTTACTGAATTAGGTTTTTTTTTTTTCCTTCTTCTCCCTGTGGATTTCAAAGGTTTTCCACTGATCTAATTTATTTGTAAATCAAACTGGAAAGTTTAAAATGAAAATGTAGTGTTTTTAAACAAGATGTCAGGATAAAACACATGGTTTCCTTCCATTATTTATTTCAGTTTTTTATTTCAACTTGAGTTTGGACCAGGCTTTGCTTCTGGAAAACTGTGGGATTGTTCAGTTTTCTGCTTTTTGTTTTTTGAATTTGGGAATGTCTTCCTTTCCCCCTATATCTTTTCTAAACAAAGGTCTTAATTCTAGGTAGTGGAAAGTGAAAAAGTGAGAAAACAAAAAATAAAAATACTACCTTTTTTTCAAGTTGTCACTTTTTTTTGTAAACTGAAAAAAATCTTCAAAGTTATGATATCTGGAAAACAATAAAAAGGGGTGAAAAAATATTTCTACAATATTTTGCTACTTTCTTGCCTTTTCTATCTTTCCCCAAAATAGAAAAGGATGGGTAGGGAGCATAGAGTAGGGAAGAGTCAGCAATGAGGGAAAGAAGTTATGTGATAAAAAAATCAAAGCACTTAAAATGAAACATAGGCTCTTATTTTTTAATGTATTTTTAAATATACAAGTAAAATGACATCTTAAGCTGAACATGCTTTGCTTTTTCAGTCTGACATTTCAAAATGAAACACAGGTTTTCATTTCAAGGTATCATTTCATATCCACACACATGAAATCAAAACGTATTTTGAAATGAAAGCACCACAGGGGAATGATATTTTCAACTGGAAATTTTTATTTTTGCACCCACTCCCTACCCCTAATAAATAAATAAGTAGGTTTTCCAGGAAACTCTAAAGCTCAGAAGAAAGGGTGAAACATAATGAAACCAAAGGGTTTTTAGCCATATTAAGCATCAGAGTTTGCTTAAAAATGTGCATTAACATGGATTATTTCTGGCATGTTAATTCATCTGCTAAGAAAGTATCTGTTCAGAAACATATGGGTATAATTTACTAGTTGTAAATAAAAGGTTTGTTATTATTTAGGTTTTTAACAGTTCCCCAGGTCATGGAGTTTCTGATGAAGTAACAGCTCAGCTCCTACCATTTAACTTTTTCTGCATACGGCGTTTTGGAGATATTGGCTATGGTAACAAAGCAGTGAAAGGACAATGCTTCCGTCCTTAACAAACGGTGCATGTAATTGGAAAACCCCTCTCACTACCGTAAGTTCATCTGGGATGGGGTAGCTGCCAGTTTCCATGCGGACTGGGCAAACTGCTGTGGTCCGTGGCCAACAGTGCACCACTGAGCACCATCCCGAGCACTTCTGCTTACAGCGAAGCCTTCAAGAGATGCTGTCCTTGTTCCTGCCATTTCATCTGCTCCATGATCCAGAAACACACTGGCAGCTTGTACAAATGTGCAGCACACCTGAACTAATTTTAAAGTGACTTGGGTCAAGCTGGAGCATGACACGTAAGGACCTGCTTGGGCAAGTACAGGGTGGCCGAAGTCCATCTTCCAGCATGGGCTGCTGCTCGGGACTGCTTTGCTAGCTGAAACCTCGGGCTCATGCCTCCAGGCTGCAGTGCTGAGATACCCTGACTGGCAGAGCAGCAACATTTAAAAGGCTGTGACAGTTCATGGCCCCACCATGCAAACCCTCGTTGGAAGGTCAGCAGATGTGGGCTGTATTTGCAGGAGACATGTGGAAGCTGCTTCTGGGTGGGAAACTGCGCAGCTGTCCATAGGGCAAAGCTAAATACACAAAACCTCGGTTTGCGGTTAAAGGCAAGCCACCTAAGAAGAGATGTCATGTTTGCTGCAGAAGAATGTGGATGAAATGCTGGGTGAGATGATGTTACAGTTATGGCTAGGTTCAGCACAAAATTGCAACTCACAACTTGCTATACCGCTTTACAGTGACCTGAGAGCTTGATTGGTCATTAGCTCTTTGGCTACAGAAACTGCTACGTAAGCTCAGTCAAGATGCCTTCTTTTTTATTTTCTGAAACGGCACACAGGTCCGTAATGCTTTGTGTAAATCACTCTCAGTAAATGTATGAGGCTGCAAAGTAATTTGGGGTTTTCAAGACTTTTCCGTAAGTTATCCACAATCAGAGGCAGTTGGCTACAAGCAGAAGAGATGGAGTGTCGGTGCATAGGGAGGAAAATTGTGCCTTCTGTTTCTCTTTTCGGTATATAAACCACATACTGCATAGTTGGTTTGGAAATGAAATAAGCTTGTAGTTCTCCAGCTGCACAGACTGTACTTTTTAGCATTCTGTTACGTAAAGAGCATGCAAATATATTAGCAAGAAAAAAGCTGAATTTGCCCATCAAGGCATGTGATTAATGCAGTGCTGAAAGCTCGTTTTAAAGGACTGTACATTGCAGCTCACTTGAGAAACAGAAAGAAGAACAGGGATACAAAAAGTGAGCTGACTGTACTGGAGCTGAATGAATTCAGTGTGGCTGTAGAGGGCACTAAAGATCTTTGTGATTTCTCTGAAAGAAGAGAAAGCTGCAAGTTGCTTTTTACACTTTATGATTTAAAAAAAAAAAAATTTAACCCTCTTTAGGAGCAAGTGGGACCACATCAGACTCCAATATTACAGCTTCTCCCCTTTTAACCGCTAATAACAGGTTGAGCTAATTTCTGTTTTTATTTGGGGTTTCTTTCTTCCATTTCTAAGAAATAGTTAGCTGTGTGGAGCCTTCTAATCGCACCAATTTCGGTAAGACAGAATATGTTCAGCATAAAGAAATCTCATTCCTTCAAATAAGAAATCTGCATGAACTGCTGAGAAATGGCAATTTATCAGTCAGATTGTCATGGCTGAAACAGAGAGGGACCATAGAGAGATCTGGTCACATTAACATGAATCCTAAAAAAAAATTCTGTGTCTCAAAACACTTGGGGTGTTTCACTTGTTTAGCTTTGCACGTCTCTGAAATTTCTGGCTTTGGCTTGAATGAAGCAAATCTTTTCTTGTGGTATTTTCTGCCATCAGAAATTGGAAATCTTACAAGAAATCCAGTTCTGATGAGATTTCCAGCCTGATATACAGCTTTGGAGTGAAACAGCAGATTAAATTCTGGATTTCAGTACTTCATATGAGACAGGTAAAATTCTCCAAGAAAGAAAGATATGAAATGCTCTGTTGCAATCTGAGAATTGTTTTCATATTACAGGACTCGAGTCCAACATTGAAAGCAAAGCCTGTATCTTGAATCAGCACAGGATATCTTTTATGGCAGATTTCTAAGGATGCTCAGCATTTATTACGTGCAGCTCTGCAGCTGATAATGTAGGCTGAGCACAGGCTCCTCTACAGAAATCTGCACAGTCATCTAGTTTTTCCTGGGTACTCTGTCAGCTTTGCATCAGACCCACATTAGAAAATTTAGCCTGACTAAGAAGTCTGTCTACTGCCTAATTATATTGCCATAGTTATAGTGATGTAGCTTTCTCTGTAGTTTCTATTCTGGAATAAGTGTGTCTAATAATAACATTATAATTACACTGCTATGATCTCACTGGTAACTTGCCCCATGTACTCAAGGCTTAAGTGCATACCCAAAAAAATACCACGCAGTGAAAAGGAATCCTGACAGACCCTTGAGCACACACTCAGCAAAGCCATGCATGATCTTCAGTCACACGCAGATTTGTAGATGAAAATTATTTGATTTCACTCAGCCGATAGCGAGGCCACACACAACCAGAACAGTTCCCTCCTCAGGCTCTGCACCGCTGAGGGCGTTTTCTTTTCCAAGACCTGCCCCTTCCATTTCAGAAAAGAAGTGACAGAGAAGCTGAAGACAGCCAGATATTTTGGTGAATTGTTTTAACTGAACTACTGGAGGTCTTGCAAGTTACTGATCACCCTAAATTAATTTTGTCAACTATTTCTGAGTGCTTTGTTAGCTGAATGCTTCCCTTTAACAAGGAACGGGCTGCTCTTGGCTCTCCTCCTTTCGAAATGGAGACAAATCAAACTGATGAGTTTTGGCTATGGCCTGGGGACAAATTTAAGTTGGGTTTATGGTTGAGACTTGATGGTAATATATAATACTGAGATTATAAAAGGCATTTTCAGCTTTTGGTCCAAAGTAACAGAGAGATCTGGTAGGTATTGGACTGGGGTAATCTCATGGCTGCTATCACACAGTGAGCGGGAACAGGCTGAGAGCATCCAGCGAAGGGACAGGAGCTCAACTCACTTTTATCCTGAAATCTGATGGAATTTGATTTTCAGGTTCCTTTTGTAGTCCATTCGTAAATAGACCCAACCAAGTGGGTGTGATAAAATATTGGACAAGTGGGCTTTCTTTTTGTGAAACATCCACGAGCAGCTTGTCGGGGGGCTAACCGCTTGCATGAGCCTCTGTCAGCCCTGCACACATCAGTACACATCAGCCCATTCCCCCATACAAAATTCCCAGCCTATATGTAACACGTGGGTACTGATAACATTTTTTACTCTAAAAACAACATCAGACAAGTACTGGTTTTCAGTATTAAACCATCAAGAGGGGTTCGCCAGCCCTGCTTGGCCAGACGGATCCCGCTGGATTGTTTCTTTTCCTTCCCTGGCTGAATGCCCACACTCTTTTGGCATGAATAACTGGACATTCAAACAGAGCATTTGGTTTCCACAAACACATGTGCATGTGACCTTCAAATTCACTTCCACAAACATTTGTGTCATTGTAGATTAATGGGTCTGTGAATGGTACTACATGGAAGTAGAAGGTACTGTGAAATTTCTATCAGAGAAGCAGCCTTTTGCACTTGAAAAGCAACAGAATTATATGGGACACTTCTTGTCTCAGATACAGTGAATTCACAGATAAGTCAGATATTTCAGTGTTAATGGCAATCAGGCAGTTGGACAAGGTAATTTAATATCCACTTCTAGTTACAATAGGGTGCTGGTGACAAGACCAGGATGGTTTTATCTGAATTTACACTAAAAGACAAACCTTTTTTAAAAGCAATTGGAAAGGAAAAATAAAATCTATTTCAAAAACACACACACACACACACAAACACACACATACACACACACAAAAACAATAAAAAAAATGAAATCTTGAATGCAAGTTCTCCCTAGGAACCGCAGATACTATAAGGTAACAAAAAAAAATGATGTAGCTTAAACTACAAAAATAGTAGAATAGTAAAAAGGTACCACATGTTCCTCCTGGACTGCAAGCCAAACAATTGTTATTACGTTTAAATCATGCTCTGACATAACGCTATAGAAACCCTAGAAAAAATGGAGCCCACATTGCCAAACTGTGCTCTGCTAAGACAGAAGTGCGTGTTTGGAGCTGAATGACCTGTTTGCTCAAAGACACTTTAATAGCCATTTTCATGAGAAAACAAAATATTCAGATTTCCTCATTCTGAATAATCAACCTGTGTTGCATGACAGCAAATGAGCTTAAAATAAATGCCACCGCGGCTTGATGAACTCGGCAGCCCGGCTGTGGGAGGACTCAGCTGTTAGTCATCAGCAGCCTCGGCAGCTCCCGGTGTTGGCTGTGCCGAGGGTGATGCCAGAGCTCGGACAGCCACAGAATACTAATCGGCAGCTGTGGAGTTCTCTGTTTATTTTTTCTTTTGAAATAGCCTTGCAAATAAGACACTGGCACAGAATGTCAGTGCCCCTGGAGCTTATATATGATATGCAAGATTCATTGCTTTCTTTAGCTTTTTCTTTTTCTTTCTTTTTTTTTTTCCTCTGCCCTCTCTTTTCTAGTTCTTTCATTTCTTTTTTTTTTTTTCTTGTTCTTTCTTTCTTATCTATTCCCCAATCCTCCCTCAAATTAAGATGAAAGCACAGTTTGCCTCATGGTAAGCCTGTTAATTATTAAAAAGGCCTTAATTTTTCGTAAATGACTTCAAACTACTCCTTCAAGACTGTCGCCTGAAGCTGCGGGCGCTAATTCTGAGATGAACACAAGTCCTATCCCAGAATGAGTCTCAGCTTTGTGTATACCCATGGGACAGGAAGAAGTGTCAGCAACCTCTAAACAGGTAGCCTAGAACTGGCTCAGCCAGCTTCCATAAACTGGTTTTCAGTCTCTACAGTGTTGCTGTATTCTCAGTTGATTGCAAAAGCATAAAACTGGAATATTTTGCACCTGAAGCAAAAGTTCCCTTGTATCTTACAACATCGCCAGCCCTAAGATATGTAGAAACTTATGTTTCTGTGAGACTCATGGGTATTTATGGGTCTAAAAATCCCAGGTTCGTTTAATTCCCCCATCCCTTTAAAATTACAGACCTGAAGCGTAGTTTCAGGGGCTACACAGCAACAGGGTCTGAAGAATCAATATCTCCGTATTTTTAAGCTGTAGCTTCTTAGATTTTTAAATAGATTGGACATCAATTTCTCTTATTTTCACTTGGTTAAACACATGGGAATTAAACTGATATAAAACTGCTGCAGGTATAATTTCGGCCTTTAGGTTAATGCTTATTCTGGTGTCTGAGGCCATAGGAGTCTGCTTTTCCAGATAGTGCCCCAGGTAAATTTGTCTCAATGACTCCTCAAAGATATTTCCCATTCCTTTAGTAGCATGCATCTAAGCAGCTTTTGGATAACGGTTTAATTTTTGCATGTATCCTAAGAACTCTAGTGAAGCTAACACCTCAAAGGAGAGGCTCATTGATTTAGCAACAGTGTAAGAAAACTTCAGGGGAAAAATCTAGTTGGGCTGTAGAGCAGCTGGACATCAGTGACTGCATGATCCTCTGTCGCACAGGGCTCTTTATGTGTTACCTTCTCTCTTTTTGTTTGTAGAGGACTCAACATGGTAATAAACCAAAACAGAACAAGTCTTCTATTAATGACTTCTACAAGTTTAGTAATAAAACACCCCACTGCTCTTCCATGCTGCTGCATACCACATTTCTGCTCAGCAGTCATAAACTATTAGTTGTGGTGTCCATGTCCTTCCCCAGCTCTCCCTGATGGCTTGTTTTCTTTCTCATTGTGTTATGCTCAAAATGAGCTTATAAACTCCTTAGAGCAAGGACAGTTCTTCTTTATGGTGACTTATATGTAGCTAAGCTGATTTTCACCATCTGCAAGGCTTGAGCTCATTGAGATTATACCAGTTCACTCTTGTGACAATTTCGCTTCATGTGTCCCTATATGTGAACTGGCTTTAAACCACTGAGATGCGTCTCACCGTGAAAAGCACAAAGTGCTGTAGTCCCTGAACCTCCCACAATCAAAGCCTACTAGCTTAGCAGAATCATATAATTGGTTTCCAACTAGTACAAACAAGTCTATCCAGATTATATTATAAAATGAAAACAGATTTAATTTGATTCAATCACTTCCAATGTGAGCCTGTCACAGTTTATTTGTATGAAAACAAACAACAACAACAACAACAACAAATAGGGTAGAAATATGGCTATCTTCTAGCTTCCAGAGTGTTTTTAGCTCAGTGAGGTCTGGGTGGTCCATGAGAATGAGATGACTGGACAGGTATTAAAATGAATCGTATGAGCTTTTGCTATGGAGTCAGCGTGTCCCGAGGTGAGGGGTGAGTTGGACGGGCTGATGGAAAGGTCTGCAGCCAGAGGTTTGTGGCACAGCATGGAGTTCCAAAAAATGTTGTAGGCCATAAATGAAGTGAGTACTTCATGTTTGAAGGCATTCCTTTTTCTTGGAGAAGATCAGTCATTTTATCTGGATCTAGTGTCCGTATGCACGTAACACCACATTTAAATGGTGGAGGGTAAGGTAGGTTTTAGGTGGAGCCTTTCTGGCTTTGACTGATGTCTCATTTTTGCTGTTTCCAATAAAAGACTGAGTCTATGGCTCTTCTCTCAAAGACTAGATCCTCTGCTGCACTGAAGAAGTGAGAAATATTACTGAAATCTGTTATCCAACAATGTGAAATACTCTTGACCACACACTTCTTCTGCATAGCAGGGATTTAAGAACTCTGTGGGAATGCAGTATCCTGTATCAGTGGGGAACACTTGGGATCCAGGAGTAAATCTGAGATGCTTATTGTGAGCAGAGCTGGAATGTGTTACCCTGCATCCCAGATATGACTTCACTACATCTTAATCAGTCTCATCAGAAACTAATAGGAAAAAAAACAGTTTTAAGTTTCAATGGTTGTAGCACAAAACATCTTCAGATATTGAATTTTAGCTTGCAGACAACAAGAATGCATATTTAAGTCCGAATGGGAATTAGATAACTTGGAATGCTCACTTAAAAGAAAAGAAATGCAGCTTCAACTCCTTACTCCATCATGGGCATGCTGGGATATGTCTTTATCACCCACGGTGCTGGGATTAATAGTTCAGGCGCAGCGTTACATTAGCATTGTTACACAGCTTCTGACCTAGAGCTGTCTTTCATCCACTTGACTGGGAACACACACAAAACTAGATCCTGTCTGTACCCTTAATGTGGACATATTATACTCACTAGAGACAGAATTTTTCTCCCCTGGTGTTAGCCATCTAAAAGTAGGATATTGTCTCTGCACTAGTCATGTCTCTCCTTTGGAGAGAGAGATGCACCGCAGTACAAGGATTTATGTCCTCCTGATGTACAAGCTGGGTGAGTGCCTCTTTGGAGGGCGTCTAGCCAACCAGCCATGAAGACAGCACGGAAAGAGAGTTGCTCAGGTGTCTTGGTAATGAGGCCAGGGAGGCACCTTATATTTAGTTGCAGGTGTTTATGTCTCAGATGGATGTCTTGGGCAAGCAGTCAGTATAGGTCCCCTCTGCACTTGCTCTGCCCAAACCAGTTACCAGTTATTTCCTTGACTCTTGTTTCCCAGGCCAGGTTCAGCTTGTGCTGCTTAATGCTGTTTCTTGGATCTTCTCAGCTCGTTTTGAAGTAAATAAAGGGACAGCCTTTTCCGTAATCTTCACACGTCATTGGCATCTTTGTATGTCTCTGCTACAAAGCAGAACAAACACAAAGACTGCATCTTGATGTACTCTCCGCATCAAGTCCCTTCAAGTGTAAAGTGAAAATGTTGGCAAGAAAATACGGGAAAGTTGGATAGCTGCCTGTGCCCTACCTGGCTTGCAGATAAAAGAATGAGACTGCCAAGTCTGCTAGTCTTTTAAGCTTGACAAATCCACACACTAGACATTTGAATAGATACAAAAAGTGGAAAGAATATCGTCTCTAGAGCTACAAAGCTTCACTTCTTGTATTGCTTCTCAAATGAACTCAGATAATCTTATAATACTCCAGGCTCCTTTATTTTCTGTCATTCATTGTGCAGTTTTGTGAATCATGGATTCCTATTATTCTTTTCTTTTCTATTCCATCTTCCTAAATTTTTGACTTGTTTTCTTTCCTGTGTCCATGTGCCTCTGTATGTGTTCTCAGAGAAGCCCTTGTTGCTCGCAGGAATACAGCCTGGCTTTATGCAGACCCCAGCAGGAAGAATAGCACTCCCCAGCCACAACAATAAAATTGTCAGTGCTCTCTGTAGCACTCCAGGGTGCCAGTCTTGCACAGGTGGAAAAAAGCCCCTTAGCATCCCACTTCCTCAGGCTGCAGAGACTCCAGGGATCCTCTTAGTGAGAATGGTTGCAAAATATTTAACAAATAGTTTCTAAGCTTCTTGAGCATCTGATGAGATGAATCAGGTTGGTCAGGCCAAAGGTTGGAATAGATCAGTCCTATTTTCCACCCCAGGCTGGTGCAGGAGAAATGCAAGATCCTTCCCCCCCAGGGATCCCACAGAGCTTTCCAGTACTCTGGTGGTAGAGGGGAAGAGGAGATGACAACCCTCAGGATTATTTGCAGCTTTCCCAATATTCTAAGTCCCTGTGTTAGCTGGTCATTCTCTGAAGACATTTTTTATGTAAGTTCTGTTTTCAGATGTTATTTGCTAATTGCTGTTGGTATTTAGTAATGGCAAACTTTAAATTACACAGGCAGCCACTAATCCACATTATTCAAAGACATTTCCAAAATTCTACTCTAAACATTCTTTGCGGTCCTTAACAAACAGAGGCAGTTCTCAGCTGGCTCAAAAGTCACATTGCAAATATTTTCACAAAAGCAAGGATGAGCAAAATGATCCTACGGCCAGTTCAATTTATTACACAGACTTCCACCCATGTTTAATTTGGAGAGACCCATTTGTTTTCCTGAACTCCCTCCCCAAACCTAAATGAATTTAGGACCAAGCCTACTTGGACCATCACGAATTTAAGAAAAATACGCTTTAAATTAATTTCTAGGTCTTCTTACCTTCCCCACTACCAAGACAGAAAACTGTTCCCTCCTTACCCAGATGCTCCTCAGTGCTCTGTGTATTAACAGAAGTTCGTTCCTTATTAGGACAGTAGGTCCTGTTTTTGGAGGTGGAGGTTGAAGTTCCTGTTTTACACAGATTGTATGAACTGGGGAATATCACTTGCCCTCCTTTACACATCCAGAGAAGAAACATTTCCTTAGTAAATGCATTAGTGTTTATGGTGATGAGACATGCACATAGCAGTGGAAAAAGAATTCAAACTGCTGTGTGCTCGTCTAAGTACACCACCCTGTAACAATGGCATAAATATTGACAATAGTGAGGTAATGTTAGTGTAAAGATATAAACATTATTGACCCCTTACAGCACACATCAGTCTAAATTGATGGGAAGAGCAAACAGGAAAGTGACCCAAGAAATCCAGATAAGCTGTCTCGAGCACACACTGCAAGGAAAACAGCGCAAGCTGTTAGCTTCAAGGATCCTGTCTCCATAAAGCTGGAAGTCTTAGTTTGCTAATGCTAAGAGCCAGGATATTAAATATCCACCAAACAATTAAAAGACTTTCTCAAATAGAGACATGTGTCTCACTCATCAGAAGCTATCTAGGGAGATGGGGTGATAAAGAGACCAACAAGTTTGGAGATGTGTTCTGATACTCCTGGTCACAGAGAAAGGTCATCCATAAGCTGTGGACAGATGAGCTGTTCTGGATCCAGTGCTGCTGAAGGAGGTCACAGCCTCCAGCCTGCCCATGCTGCCTATCCCAGCCTCTAAGCTGGTGGTTTCTGCTCCCCAGCTCCTACTGGTGAGCTGCCTGTAGAAATGGTCCATAGCCAGTTCATCAAAAACAAGCTGAATCAAGCTTAAGCTGTTTAAATACTAAGTCTTTGATAAGGTGGCAGGGTAAAGAAAACTCCTGGAAGAGAAGAAGGAAACTAACATCTGCATGACTCGCAGAATGACGTCTAGACTGGGCTATTGTCCAAAGTCCTAGAGGAAAGCAAGAGTGTGCATAAGCTGGTTCATTGACCTTCAGACTTATCTGTATTTTCACGAGAAATGTTTTTGCTGTAATAAAGCAGAGAGGCAAGCCCTAGACTGTCAGTCACAAACATGTCAGAATGTCCAACAGTTTGGGGTATTCACAAATATCTGGTTGTAGTGAGAGGAGCGAACCACCAGTTTGGTTTCAGGTTTAAACACCCCTGAATCTTTTAGTCAAGTATCTCAGCTTGGTCAGGTTTCTTTGAAGGGAAGGAAGAAAAAACTTGAGGGATACAGTTATTTCTCCTCCTCCAAATTTGGACTCTATATCTATCCCCTTGAAAACTCCCTGCTTTGTTTTGTTAACTCAAGAAACCACTTTAAAGTTACAAGAGGCACATAGTATTTGTGCGAATCTCTTGGAGTAAAGATCTCTTCCTTTTTTCTGGTTCTTGTTCATATAGGTTTCATCCTAGCTGTTTATTGATTGTCACAGCTTTAAAACAAAATGCATCATGTACAAAATCCTTACTGCAAGCATCCAGGACTTTCTACCGTTCACCGGTAAAAAGTTATTGTGACTCTCCAAACTTCCTGCAAAAACAAACTCAGTTGATGTGAGTGCACGCTGGAGCTTGATGGATATTTAATAGCCCTGCCACCTTTGGGGACACGTTCATAAATTGCAAACAGAAAGATAGTTTTTTCCCTCTTCCTTTATTTTTTTTTCATGTCTTCTAATTTCGGTGACACTAATGGATTGACCAGAACTAGGATGGCTGGCAGAGCTGACGTGTCCTCAAAACTGAAACAATTATTCTGTGCTCTGCAACCCAGGCGAGTGCTTGCTGTATTTCATAGTGAACTTTTTTCACTTTCACAGTTCTGTTTTTGCACTGGAAGATCTCCATTGTCCTACACCCTCGGTCTATGTGTTCCGTACTGGATCTTATCCCACTTCACAAACATTAGATGTTGTATAACGTTGAAGGAATTTATCCCATGTCTACTTCTGTTGGGTTTTTATTCTTTCAATCCATGTTATTTCCTATTTCAGTTAGTTACAAAGTTTAAAGTTTCTTTGGGAGCAACAGGAGACCAAACTCTACATTTAGTAACTTTATTGGAAACCACAAATATGGCAAGGAATTGTTTTCTTCCTGTGGATTCTTTGATTTACTTATCTGTAGTAGAATTAAAAGCTCTTCATGTTCACCACAGTTAAAAGTTTGCAGGTAGAATATTGCAAAAATTAGGAGACTCCATGAGAAATCAGAGCATATGTGACTCTGCTTTTAATCAAATCCACTTATTCTGCTAACACTTTGCAGATTCTTATTGTAACTGGTATTAATTTTTCTCCATTTGTGGCCATCTAACTCCAACCAAATCTCTGTACCTTTCAGTGTAGCCTGAAAAAAAAAAAAAAAAAAAAAAAAAAGGTGAACAGTAAATGGACCTTGCTGCTTTAAAACCCTCATAAAATCAAATATTATCTTAAGAAATCCTAATCAAATTAATCTTCAATTCCATCTTCCCTCTCTTCACCCTATGACTTCACCCTGAGCTTGCCTGAATATGACCTGAATCTCATTTACTTCCCGTTAGAAGAAATGAAGTGAACTTCTAAAAAAAATAACCTTTCAATTACCTCTTAAACTCCTAAAAGAGGACTCATTTGACCATGACATCATTCACTGATGATTTTAGCACATGGGCCACATTCCCTGGTTGACCTAATTTATCTGAGTTAACAGAGATAAGTAGACAGTGAAATATGAAAAGTCCTTTGTAGTCATTGGTGAGTTTTAATTATTTTTCATGTATATCTCTAGATAAATGACCACACCTTATAAAGAACAGAAACATTAGGATGGGTGGGTGTGCTGCCAGATACCTGCACATAGAAGCTGGAGGAGAGCTGGATACTAAGACAGGGATAAGCTGAGATTCATGTGCTTTAAGTTTGGTTAGACATCTACAGAAATAAGCCCTTCCAAAGAGCTATTCATCTCTTCTTTCTCAGACACCTATTTTAGCATGAGATGAATCTCTCCAGAGAGAGTCATTTCTCTCCTCTCATGATAACAGGAGCCTAGGATGACTGATGCCTAAATTTAAAATGTCTAAAGTCCATGAAGATGGATATTACCCCAAGCAAACAGCATGCTATTAGGATGGATAGATGGATGTTTAAGAATCTGTACAATTCTCAGAGGGTATGGAATGTCTAATCAGCACAGTGTAGGAAGGATCTGGTTCAACTCCAATCTATAGGCTGTGTGAATGTGTAAACTTCATCCAATACAGTTTTTCTCTTAGAGAGGCTTGTTAAATCAGCTTAATTATGGCTATGTGGCATTGTGTCAGCCCACTTGCATCTACCTAAAAGCAGACTTCTAAATATACCATGGAGATATATCTTACTTCATTAAAACTACGGACACAGGCTTAATCAATGTAGTTCTTATTTTCCTAGTTTCACATCCTGAAAACTAGAAATCTGTATTTGGCTCAGAGACCCAAAATGCAAGGTCTGTCTAGAAGAAATTCTTCAGCATGCGATGTTCATCAGAGGTCTTTTCTTGGAAGGCAAGATTTTCCATGTTTTTTGTTCTCAAACCTTTGCCTCAGGACCATACCTGACTTTGGCCAGTGCACGGGAGGCAGGAGAGGGAAGCAACCTGGTCACAGGCCTGGTGCAGTCTCATGAAATATAACAGATCCNTCTTTAGATGGCAAGTTTCTAAAGCTGTGGAAGACTCATCTGCAGTGTAGCTTGACAATTTGTCTCTATGTCCTACTGAATTTGCCATCCAGGGTTTGATAGAAAAGCCAACCTGGCCCCTTTCCAGTACACCCATCATAAGTCGCTGGACATTATGCTAGAACAACATATTAGCATCATTCGAATCTAGAAATAATGCAGCACTTTGTCCTTCCAGATGGCTTCTGCACTAAGTCATTAAGAAACTATCAATCTCACAACTGTCCTCTAGACCTTTACAGCTGAGAGGAGCTTAGCCATTAACTTCAATTGGGGTAGAATTAAAACCACACTGCATTTTTTAAATAAGACTCCCTTCGTTTTCTCCTTCCCTCCCCTTGTCTCTGCCATCTTTCTTCCTTAACCAGGTCAGTTCTTTTTCAGCACAGGCAATCAAATCCTTCCCTTGCCTCCATGATGTCCTGCTCTGCAGGAGCCACTCTTGTGCTCCTCCTGCTATGTATCAGGTTATTTATGAGACATTCAGCATCAACAGCCTTAACGTATGTGATCATTCCAGGTAACTGTGCCAACCTGCTGCTCAAAAGAGCTGCTTGTAATTCTGTTCTCCTCTCCCAACCTCTAAACCATTTTGCTGCTGTAGCGCTGACAGCCTGCCCTACTGCATTAAGGTAGTCTTTAATACACCCCGGTGGAACTTCTTGTTTTGTTATTCTTCATGGATCTGCTTACTCATTTTCCATTCCTGCAAGATAGGTCTTAATGGATTTGATACAGTACCAGGAAGGCCTCATTGGAGACATAATTAATGGATGCTCAGAATAGGAAAACTTTGACTTAGAAAATGTCATATATCAAGTGAACAGGACCAATTAAGGTAGCCAGGTTTTCAGCAGAAGTAGCTTTAACATCATCAGGATTTCCTTCTGAATGTACTGTTTGGAAAAGGTGAGTGGAATTGGGGGTGATGGCAGGGAGGGTGGAATTTGTTTTTCCATGGTGGAAAGTAATCTGCCACTCTTGGGAATGCTTTACCAACACCAACTGCAAAAACATCCATGTTGCCAGTTTACATTAGGGATAATATTGTGACTGCATTTAAACTGGAAGAAACCACTCCATCAGTCAAAGGAGGATTTCAGGGGATATGACCTTGAGTAATGTTCTGGCTTAGCAAAAACTGTGGATTTGATCATTAATAATATTTTGCATGATCTTTTTTTTTTTTTTATTCCAAGCAGACTTTGTCAGCCAAAGGAGTAAAACCTTCTCTCATGTTCCATCCTTCTCCATTTTAGTGCAAGCAAGAGGAATCTGTATGAAAATATCATCTGTTTGCCAAAACTGAAAAGATAACATTCCTAAGAGTGAGACTGGATTCACCTAAGGTCTCTCCAAATTATAAGATGGTCAAATTTGCAGTCTCAGCAGCTTGGACAGCAAAACATAGCTAAGAAAGAGGGGATTTTTCTCTCCTCAAAATGCCTCATGAATCTGGCTGTGAAAGCCTTTCATAGTTAATCCTCCACATAGATATAGCACAACTATTGTCAACCAGGTGACTTGTGTCTGAGCCACATGGCCATAGCTGCTGCTCTGAAGACTCTTATAAATTTTGCAAAGAACTGTTACAAAGTCTTATCATTTTGCAGCTTTCTGGGCATACTGTATCAGCTTGAGTGCTGGCAAATGATGGAATACGCCTGCTGGGGACTGAGGACCTGGCACACTGAAGACAGCTCCTGTCTTACCCTGAAGGACATTCCCCCATGTCTTGGAGAATAGCTGGGTTCTTGCTACGTTTCAGCATTGGGAAGTTCATGCACAAACACATCTGCAAGTAGTTTATTTATTCTCACTGCCAGTTGGCACTGCTCTCACTAGATCCCCTGCATTGCGTTTTGCTATTTGTTACCTAAACTGCTGCAGACTTTTGCTCCAAGGCCTCGTAAGAGAGAGCTCTTTTTGTCTAGCAAATAACATTAATAAATGTTGTATCTACAGTAGCACATAGGAGCTCCTATCCAAGCCGTTTTGCCTTCAGCCACAGAAACTGCTCAGCACACATGTCCATGTTGCCTCTGGTGATCCCGTGATTCACCACAGCAGCACCAAAGTCCAGCTCAGCAGGGTAAGTTATCAGTCCAGATTCAATGAAAGATTAGTCACTGTGGGAGTTCGGTTCCTCTATTATTCATGCCATTCTGCTACAGCCAGATTTATGTGTCAGGAAAAACATACAAATGGAATCCGATTTACTTGCAGAAGTTCCTGCTCAGTTTGATTTACGTTTGAGTAAATAAAGACACATGTCTTGTAGGTATTGGTCTCTGGCTCCCTTTCTCTTCATACATGTACATCCAATTTATCAGCTTCTATTTTGCTGGACTTCTATTTATGAGAGTTTGCAAGAAAGGCAATGCTAGCTGAAGGGAATGCCTTTGACAATTTGAGGTTTAACTTTTGGAATAGTTTTGCACTGTAATTTGCAGCACTTTTAGCAATGTCTAGCTGCTCATCTTGAAAAAACTTCACTTTCTAAGTAAAGTTGATTTCTAAGCCATATGGCAAATTAATTACCAAAGCAGGCCAAGGAGTCCTGATAGGTCATGTTCCAAGATCTCAATGAACTGGCCAAAAGACCTATCACTCCTACTCCATAACTAACCACTTAAACATAAAGCGTTCATAGCCTTTTCAGGTACATTGAAACCCCATGTAACGAAAGAAGTGTCACTTTATTTCAAAACTTAAAATTTGGAATCAAGAAATTTTGTAGTTTGCTTTATTTTTTTTTCCAATGGAAAAAAAAATGTTTTTGTCATTTTTATTGTTGGATATAGATTATTTTCTCCTCCTGTTTTATTTTTGTTCTTTTTACCCACTGGAAACAGTGCAGAAAAGATAAAATATTGAGTTAAATTGGAAAAGATTCTCATCATTCCTTATTTCCATATATTAACTCATTCAATACAAGTCAAATAGAAATTTCATCACTGATTCCAGGTTAAAAAGATGAAGTGCTAGATATTTGTTCAATATAGCTAGAATGGTCAGATTCTGCAAAAATTACACAGAAAGAAATTAATGGTGCTAGAAGTTGTCAAGAATTTGATCAAAACCAGTCCTTCACTCAACATAAAATAAGCCCTGGCCATTCAGGTCCAGGGGAAGATATTCTGTTCTCTTGGATACCCAGTTGCTTGTGTGATGCTCTGTGCTAATGCTGAATTCATTGCAGGGAGACACTGGGTAGAGCACAATTTTAGCAAATCGGAGAGGTGTATTGAGAAATAAGGGAGGGAAGAGTAATATCTGAATCTGAAAGTAAATATTAAAAGCCCTGAAGGTTTTGAAACTGACCCCACATCCTGCTTTCTGACATGAAATGATTGTGCACCCATCTTGACTGAGGAAATTTCCCCAGGACACCACGCCGAACGAGCTATTCCTTTGCCTCATGTCCTGATCCATTTGATTCCTTTGTTTCACGTGGAAGGTTTCACAGAGGTCTCTTTCTGAGTTTTCCCAGGTCACCTTTGATCTCTCACGCATCAAGGTACCTTTAATGGCATAAGCGAGCATCCACGTGGCTAGAGGCAGCCTGCATCCCGTGGTGGCCAGCTCCAGTAGCACCAACGCTGCTGGAAAATCAACTCACTAATGTGAATGTTTATTTGGCCACTCTTACTACCCGCAGTTCCCTTTGCTGTTCAGTTCTACTAAACAGCTTGAGAAAATATTTATCAGAGGAATGTGGTAACAGATTTATTGAATCCCCAAAGCCTGAGGTCATCTTATTAACATGAGGAGCCTCTGCAAGAGACGGAGAGCAGGCAACACCTCAGAAATAGGAGGCAACCCACGAGATCACTGATGTTTCTGCTAATTAATAGGAAGACTGTGACCAATAAAACTTATGTAGAATAGAGGCTGGCAAGATCTCTTCCTTCTTGAACAAGCACTAGAACTTACCTGAAAGATGTGCATAGTTTCCACACAGCTGTCGAGTTTATAAGCATTCTGTGGGAGTTTGTTTAAAGAGATTTTGGGACTTTTTAAAGTGTTGTTTTTTTTTTTTTTTAAATAGAATTGAAAATATAATGGTGCTTTTGTTTTAATCTGTCTTGACATTTAGGTCAAATGTATGTCAGAGCACTTCCAATAATAGCTCCAGGTCAAGTGCAATTTAGAGTAGCATCTACTGTGGGACAGGAGCATGTGGCGCTTCAGACTCATGAAGGGCATCATAATGTGCTGGAGCCTCATGGATCAGTCACAAGACAAGAATTCATTCTCTTTGCACAGGGACCTGAAACAATGCACTAAACAGTGTTGACTGTAGTAATGAATGGAATTTCAGTGGCTGTGTTTTGCCCTCAAATATGTGCAGCCAATTACCAATAACTTGGATCTATCTATTTCTAAATTTGGTGCCAGTATTTTAACACTAACTTGAGCTGTTGCAGCAAAAAAGAGGAGAGAAAGAAAGGAGGATCTTCAGGGCATTGCCAACTTTTGTGATACAGTTTTATCTGATAACAAAGAGAGAATGTGGCATCCGTGCTATTGCAGACAACCACTTGGTTGACTCATTGTGAAGTGTTGCTGCTTCTCTTCCTGCTGTCAGAGACAGAAACAGTTCTGTAGAGCAAATAAAGAGATGAAAGATGTTACTATGTGGTTTACGACAAAATGCCTGCATCTGTAATAAAATTTTGGATAGAAAGAGTAGCAGGCCTGAAATGTATGTTCCTGTGTGTATTAATAAGAAGAAACCCCAAACCCTCAATCTAGCAGCTGGGTTCCTATTCCTCTATTATGTCTACACAAGGCAGTACGAACCTTATTTGTGCATCCTCTCCCACATAAACAGCTAAAAAGCTTCATTCTCTGGCCTGTAAACTAGCCAAAAGCCCAACTGAATTTATGAAGAGTCTAAAGAATTTGTCCCGCTGGCGAGAGTCTGAAGTACTTTAGGATGAAGAACACTGGGCAGAAGAAGGATGGAACCTTCTTCTTTTGACTAAATGCTCCAATACTATAAACTTTACCCCACAAAGAAAAGGTGTCAGTCTGCATTTAGTCTTATGTTCTGCCATGTTTTCTCCTCTAACAAGATTAGTCTTTTTGGAAACTAAGATCTGTTGTTTTGAAAGTCTCTTAGATTTAAAAACAATATGCGCTTGACAAACCGGTATGTACGATGTACCAGTATACATGCTTTTTTGTTTTCTTTTTTGCTTACAGCATCATCTGTAGATTGCAGTAATTATTTTATAATAAACTAACATTTTTAAAGGAGAGTGGTAGCTTCAAGAAATCTCATCATAGTTAAAGCACATGAGATCAATCAAAATGAAGAAGGGTTTTGGTTTGTGTCTTTTTTGAGGGGGGCAGGTTGTCCCCAAAGTCAATACAAAATGAAAACTTATATTTGAAAGCTAATTTGTGCACACTCCATATTTGCAGCTGTGAGTTAGAGGATATCATTGTACTTACACTGATGCTTCTCTGTGAGTACAAATATGTGACAAATCTAATGAATAGTGTTGGGCAGCTATTCCCTTCAACTACACCTGAGAAACTTATCAATCTCATGCCAAAAATCAAATAACAAGCAACCAAGCAAGCAAACTATTCTTGTCATCAAATCCTCTCCTGCTTTTGATGAGAAGTACAGACAGTTTGTTTCTTACCATAAGAAATATTATGTTGTTTGACTGATAAAAATCAAATCAAATGCCTTTTCCTATGTTTCTGCATACGCTAGCTGTCACATCCCCATCTAGTGTGTCTCTTCACTGCTCATCAGCTTTACAGCTTGTGTGCTCTGTATAGCTGGTAGGCGCCAGTCACCATTGGCCTTCAATAGGTATATCAAACTGAAAGCTTATATTTTGTGGTGGTTTTCCATCCTCTAAAGCCAGATCCTTTAGACTGGGTCCTTAGCTGGTGGAAAGCAATGTTTCTCTGTGGCTTTCAGTGTAGCTATGCCAGAGAAGGATCTGTCCTCTGTGTTTCACACAAGGTTAAATTTTTCTGTTGAGAGTCTTTGGCAGCTCTGCATTATTTTGTTAAAAAACAGCCCAGGCCATATGGAAAGATTTCCACATAATGCAAAGCTGCTCACAGGCCATTACACTTCCAGGCCTGAGTGTATTTCTCCCCTTTCACCTCACCCTCCTCATCTTGTGTCTATTCTAAGAGATCAAATCCCTGAGCAGCTTCATATAGCAGTGATGATGATAAGAAAGAACATGTGTTTGGGTCTGGTCAGAAACTACCTTGTGAAATGGCTGTGCTGATCTAAGTATCATGCCTGAGCAGTTCACTAATTTCTCCCAATTGTTCAATACCTTCCCCTCAGCAGAGATGAGACAGTAAATGACTCTCCAAAGGTTACTCCTCACTTTCAGTGCAGAGCAAACATCAGTTTCAGTCAACATCTGCACCACAGACTAAAGGCATCAATATCAAAGGTTAAGGTAACCTGTTAGCACTCAGCTCAGGGGTTGTTATGGTATCTCAGTGGGTCGAGAAATGAGATCGGGAGCAGGGCATCATGCAACCCTGCATGCCCCATGTCAGGGCTAACTCTGGAGCTCAGCTAGACCAGCTGGGAGGGGAGAGATGAAGAGGCAAGCAGAAGTGAACATGATAGCAGCAAAGAAACGCTGATCTGCAGCCCATGGCCCAGACCAACAAGTCCCACATGGTGTTTGTATTAAACTGATATCATATGTCTGCATCACTGCTGAAAAAATTCGCAGTGGATCTTTCCCTTAAGGACTGATAAGAAAGCAAAACATGATGACTTAGTACAGTACTTTTCGAAGCCTTGAGACAGATGAATAAAACAATGTGGAGAGGGGGCAGATGTTACTCAGGGACTTGGCTATGGGAAAGAGTGAAGAAATTACTATAATTTGCATGTATATATTTGCAGTTGGGCAGTGATTTGTATCAACTCTGCACATAGTTTTGTCATGGCTATTTTCTATGAGCACATGAAAATTCTGGCAAATAAGACAACTAGCAAAAAAACTCAGCCAAACAGTTATTACTAAATAAACCATAGAGAATGTTAATTGAAAATTTGGATTCACACTTATAATGACTTCTGAACAGAACTCAGAAGACTACATTCTCTGATTTCTGCATGAAATGAAAGTAGTTCAAATTTTAATGTTAGATTTTTACAAGAAACTGAATTCAAAACAAAGAGAAAGCCAAAGAGTATTTGCAGAAATTATCTGATGAATACTTTCTAATAACATTTAGAAAATCGACATCTGCTCATGGGTAATTCATGAATAGAAACACAGTCAACTTCTTTAACATGAATTTCAGTATGAATTATTCACTGAGCTTTAAGTATTATGGCATATAGTCTCTGTTGTTATTTGCCAAGGTTTAACAAAAGAGGATATAGACACAGATGCCAGTGATACTCATAACCTATCAATCTCCTTTGCTTCCCTTGCTAACACGAGGGACTGTGAAGAGGCGCTCACTTATAGACTCATTTCTCCCTCAGCTGGAACTTGTGTTTATGGCACCACTGTGGGCTCTTCCAAAAATTATTCCAGTCTCATAAATTCAACATATGAGTTGTCCCTGCAGTGGGATCAAGTATGATAGCAGGAGAAGATGGGACTCTGAGGGAGACTAACCACTTGTTTTACTGCAAATGCCTCTGTCAAATAGCAAAGATAATAAAGAGAAAACAAAAGTGTAAGAAAATATGTGCATTTATATTGGAACTACTTTTGTATACTTGTATGGCAACAGCAGGCAAAACCCCAATCAAGATTACTTGGCACTGTACTAAGACGAAAACAGGACAAAAGAGTTTACTTATCCTGAAGTATTAATCTTGAAGAGTATCAATATTCCTTGCATAGCTGTCGGAGATCAGGAGTTTGTGCCTGTCTGTCTGCTAACCACCCATTTTTAACCTTGGTGGATGCAGATAACACTACAGCATGCTTAATACCATTCAGTGTAGAACAGACAACTCCTTACAAACACAAGATTTAGATGCCAAATATAGCTGTATTTTACTTTCTGCTCATACACTGCTTGATGTAATCTCTGATTGCCAAGTTATCTGCAATGCTGTGTGACACCAGCATTGTCACAGGTTTAGTGGGCATTCTGGGTTGACAGCTGTGGATAAGGAGATGTATCTCAGAGACCTTATTGGCACAAAAAAATGCTGGCTGTCAGCAGTGAGAACTCCTCACACAGTAAAATTTATTTGCTAAGAAACCAGACAAAAATCTTCTTCATCTAAGGTATCCATGCTCTCTTTCATCATGGGTGTAGCAAGGATGAATTCTTACAGAATGCCATCTCCAAAGAAGAGAGAACTGATATTTCTGTTTTGTAATCCCCCAAAATATTATGACAGTAACAGCACCAGACTCAATAGTTTGAAACTTTTTGGACAAGGGGGTTTTGAAGAGTTGCCATGGGGATAGGACTGTTGCTCATCTCAACAGTCTCTCACTGTCTCAATAATATCTCCCCAGGAAGCAGATGGACCTGTTCCTGGTGGACTTCATCCCATGGTGGTGTCTCCCAGGTGTGGTGGTGCTGATGGCACTGAAACATTGCTCTCTTCTCCTCACCTCTAAGGCATAAAGGGCCGCTGATTCAAGTATAAGCTCCAGTGGCATGGAATGCCATAATATCAGCACCTAATAATTGTGGCATCATTTGATACCGTGTGCATTTCAAACCATGACCTCGCTGATGGCCTGTCTATATTGCCCACCAGCACTCTGGCATGAATCTGCCTTATGTGCTGTGGAGAGAGCTGGTAAGAAACTTTTCACTCAGCCACTTTCTATCATCTGCAATGCCAAAAGGGAAGCAAGAGAAATATAAGGAAGTTGCAATGATAATACCAGAATAATCTGCTGTTCTTACCACATGTTATAGTCATTATACTCTTCTCCTTCCATCCCCAGATGTTCTGTGTTTGAAGAGAGATTCATGGTTACATAATGAATCAGGAGGGAGATGCCGAGAAAGGATGTGAGCCATGAAGATGATGTAAGGAGAAAAAAAAAAAAAAAGAGGAGATGATTGTTGAATTCTTTTGGAAGGGAAGGAGGAAGCCTCAGCGCAAGGCTCCTGAATCTCACATCAGTCAGATGAGAAGATTACTCCAGTGGAGAGGAAGAAAATCAATAGCATATGAAGCAATTCAGGAGAGAAGCAAGCAGTACAGCAACAAATCAAAGAGCTGTTAAAAATCAAGATCTGCAAAGAAGGAATTTTCAGGCAGTCTCTCATTAAAAAAAAAAAAAAAAAAAAAAAAAAAAACACAAGGTAAAACACAGCTTTTAGTTGAAGTGCCAGGATGCATGGAGTGTGCTAGCTGCTATTAGAAGAATTAGTAAGAAATAGTGAGTGTGATCCAGCAAATCCAAATGAAGAAACAGGTAAATTTGGCTAGGAGAGTCTGTTCTACAAACACAATTTATGACTTAGAAGAAGGTAGACTTTTGGCTAAATCTCATGAATGTTTCATTTCCTCAAAATCCTCTTAAACTTTCATTTTAGGGGCAAATGCTGGCAAATGTTTGAGGGGAGGGAGCCTATTTAACACTTTAAATAACATTTTCCTCGATACTTCCAGCAAAGTGGCTAAACTATTTTTGAATGAGAGGAAAGTGAATATGAACTTTGCCCACGAGGAGAAAACCAAAACCCTCCCTTGCCTTAGTTTTATGGGCAGTTCTGATGATCCTGTATACCTCTATTAGCAAAAGCTCTGCTTTGACTAGAAAACAATCTCTACCAGTGACAGGTGTCCTTGATTATTCATGATTTTCAGCACTTCTTATCCAGGTTTCAGAGCATGGAAAATTCAGCCACTTACTTACCAGGGGGTCCTGAGCCTTGCAAGGAGCATAAAGCTCTTGTGTTGGGTAATGAACAGCTCGTAGGAATGGCCTTTGTTCATTGTACAAAATAAAATGCATGCTGAGGTCTAGAGCTTGAGCTGAAACAAAGATATGCCAAAGGGCAAGCCAAAGGGTGAGGTGCAAGGGGAATCACTTTGCCCAGTTTGCCGTCAGAGCTGCTCCACCGAGATGCACCTGCCTCTTTGGGGTCCCTCAAGAGCCATTCCCATGCCTTAGATGGTTGGTGGTTCCTGCACCCTGGCCACACGCAGTTCTTGCTCCTCTGTGAGGACACCAAGAGCATGTGGTGGATGGGCGAAGCACCAGCTGGCTGCCGAAACCAGATCTGGAGGAACAAAAGGGGATTTGGCTCAGAGTGATAAAGGAGTTTCATGGCTAAAGCTGGTCTGACGGTGCTCCTTTGTTCCTTCATAAAATGGAAAACCTCATCCCTTTGCCTCACATAGTTCAGTGAGGGAGGAGAAGCTGTAGGAAATGGGCTGTGGTCTAATGAGGAAAAGAGGCACACTGCAAACGATGGAAACTGCAGAGACAAGGAGCACTGAGAAAATATAGGAGAAAGGATGAGATATCTAATAGATTATTCAGGTGTTGCTGATTTTTTTTTTAATTTATTTATATTGGGGTAGATTGTATCAATGCAGCCAAAACTCAGGCTTTTGAGTTGCAATTATATAGAAACCAAAGCTGAGGCTACTAAATGTCATTGCACTCTTGAAATGCTCAGTAGGCGCCTGAGTCAACGCTTATTGCTGTGGCAAGGAATTAAGAAAGAGTGGATGATAGTATTTCACTTTCCTGGAAGGAACAAGGATATAGAACAACAGGGAGCAAAGACATTGCTGGAATAATGAAAAAAATTCCGTACTATTTTTAACACGGTAGAGTATCTGTTAACAAATTATTGTTCTTTTATCTGTTCCAGTGCTGACTGCCTTCTAACAATGTCTTTAAGACTGCAGAGAAGCTACAAATAAAAGCAATGACAAATGACTTGGTCATTTGCATTTCCTCTGTTTACACTGGCCAGCATTGTACTACATGGGCTATGCCACCTACCCATGGTCCAGATCTCCCTGATATCTCATCAGCTTTGCAAGTAGATAAATTTTGGCAAGATTCATCCGGCTCAAGTTTACAGCCTCTTCCTACCTATGCTTCATTATAATACATTAGACTGACCACATAACAGAAAAGGAAACTGTGAAAGTAGGATCCAGGAAATAATGTAACTAATATGTGAATAAAAGAGAAAGCAGATGGGGAGGATGCTTTTCAGTGAACCATGGGAAGAAATTTGCTCCATGGCTAGTATTCCTTTTTCTCCTTCTCTTTCTTGCTGACAATCCAACCAAATCACGGAGTCTCAGAATAAACCAATATGGAGACAATGACGTAAATGAGATCAGAATCATTTCCACTTGCAGATGAGGTTGAAAGTTCTACTTTTGCAGAACAGACATGGTCACTTCTTAAGTCAGAAAAGAAGCCAGTAGACTTTAAAAAAATAACAAAAGAAACAAATTTTTTTTTTTACGGAAAAGCCTCCTATCAGTCATGAGAAAGTTTTTTAAGAGCTTTCTAGATTGTCTTATAATGCGTATTAGAACATTATCACCTCTTCATAAATTTCTAAGTGAAGATTCAATGGAACTGATAGAAGAATCAATGTGTCTCAGGTCATAAAAAAGAGCAAGTCTATATTAACTCCTCTATACTTCTGCCAATCTAATCCCTCTTAAATGTTATATGAATCTTCTGTAATATATTTATTCATATCCAACACCATATTGTATGCTAGGCCTCATTAACCACGCCTTTAGATATATTTCAGTACTATGCAGCAATAACGCACTACAAATAAAGTGGTAAGAACCTAACAGAAGAAGTTGAGATCAACTGGATTTTTTACAGAGTCCTTCAAAGGATTGTGATTTAAATTTTAATTCATAATATAGGCTTGAATTATTACTGTTACTGTTACTATTATTTTAATTTTGCTAACTTAGTGTTGAACAATTGCAGCCCAGAATGCACATTAAGAAATGCTTGTTCCAGTAGATGTGAAATCTTCTGGGTTTTAGCCCAACAATAATTCCAGGGAGGACAGATGTACTGCACAGATCAGGAACGGCAATTACAGAGGCAGATCAAATGGAATTTCATGAACCAAGTTTTCAATTCACAGCATAGGATCAGTAAAATCAAACTTCAAAGCTGATGAAACTATGGCAGATTTCAGAATTCCTGACAAAAACATGGAACAAATTCTAATACATGAAAAATAATAATAATAATAATAATAGCTTTTATAACTAACTTTATCAATCTTACTTTGACTAGTCTAGCTCAAATTTCTCCCCAGTACTACCCAACCATCCACTGTACTGGACTACATCCCATTAAAGGGATGTTCAGCAAATTGCTGAGCCTCAGACCAAAAAAGGGGAAAGTCATGAAAGGAATACAGGGTGGAAAGGTAGGTAAAGTGAGACCAAAATCTCTGAGTGGGAATGAGTTCAATTTTATTCTGCAAGCATGTTGTTTGAAAGCCTATGGTAAGGAAAAAACAGCCCAGACTTTTCAGCCTAGCTGATAATAGCCAAACACCTGCTTTGTTCGTGTTGAAGGTAGCACTGAACAGGGTCTGAACACATCTGTTTTCATTCAGCTGTTCTGTAGGGTTTGACATCCTATAGGGCTTGACAGTTCTTACAGTCCATCAAATCTCCCAGATAGACAGAACTAGTTTGTTCTTTTTGAATAGATTTTACCTGGCTTTGCTGATCGGTTTTGTAAAATTCAAACTAGAAACAGCCAGTCACGTCAAATACAATGACATTCAGTTCAAAACTAGATGAAATGTATTTATATGAATAGGATATATAGAGGAAAGAATGAGCCTATGAAACCAGCTTTCTGCATCTGATTTTTAGTCAGCTAAAACCATCTTAAAGAATCAACTGCTTATATTAATCTTTCCTATGCACAAGAAATACTTTGGAACTATAAAGTGCTACAGGATGAGTCTTGAATTAGTAAAGCTATTAGGGAAAAATAAGAGTTATTTTACTGTGATACTCCAAGGCAATCACAGAGAATAGTCCTCGGGGTTGAATTCACAATAAGAAAAAAAAAAAATCTAAGGACAATTTAAGTTCTTGTCAGATAAAAATCTTAGTGTAAATTTGACAAACAGCATGCCTTTAGGTAAGCATGAGTTTGTCTATTAATCTGTCTGTCATCTTGTTTCTCAAGATGGTCTAAGGAATTAAGGTGTTGTATGATAGTTTCTGGCTCATTTTGATCAGCCTTCTTTGTCACTTTTCTGCCCCAAACCACAGCAAGAAATGAACCTAGATATTGGCAAGCTATTTGATTGCCTATTCTTTCCTTAAACTCAGGCAAAATATGCATATCCTTTTATTCACCGTGATAATCTTCCATACATTTGATGTCATTTTCTTTTCCTATTTGTAGAGCTACTCAAGGATATTGGTTCCTCCATTTAACCACAGGGGCCCTGGAACAATCTTTAATGCATTTAGGATGTGGTCGTATTTTAGGATGTTTTAGGGTATAAAATCACACTTGAGGGCTATTTAAGTCCTTGAAAAAGTGCAATGGACACAGCTGTATGGCCTGCCAATCTCATAACTGTCCCTCCTGCTGGCCCTGGGAGACATCTGCGTTAGGGAAGGGGTAAGAGGATTAGTCTGCCTACTGTGAGTTCACCTGTTTACCTAGGCTATTATTTATTGAAGATCAAATTGACTGAAAATCATTCCCGACAGAGCGCTGGCAAGAGATGACATTATGAGGAGACCAGAGTTTGTGTTTTATAGGTTCAGTTATCTGTGATTTAAGGATCATTACGATCTCTTTAAAATTCTTCAAGCTAGCCAAAAAAACTAAAATTAAAGGAAGGCTGTGCCTTGCATTAAACAATTTAGAAAACAAATGGGAATAGAATAGAGACACTATTCTGTTGGGCTAAACCATATCTATGATTTGACATCTATGAATTTCTTTAATGTTTTTGAGCTTGTTTTTGCCAGCTTCAGTGCATGGGGGGGAAGCATTATTTGTGATGGGTGAAATATTCCTGCGAATAACTTCTCTATAATTTCTGGGATGGTATGTGCTTTTAGTTTACCCTTCAGTTAGAGGTGCAAGACCAGTTTATAGCTGAGTAAAACTGATACGTATCCCATCTCCAAAATCTTGCTGTCTGAACCAGTCATATGGAGAAAGGGAGACTTCCAGGTCTGAGCCTCCAACTGTAAACATATCCGTTTCCTGGATTAGAGATTGAGTAGTGACAAAATCTTCATCATTCTGATGTCAGTTAATTATGAAGACTGTTGCAAATATGACATTTTAAACTGTATTTTCTTGCTGTACGGATGTTTTACAGGCCAATAGTGAAACAGCTATTTAGTAGTAAAAAGAACAGATTTAAGCCTGGAAGACAAAAATGCATGCAGTTGTGAACTCCATTTTGAACAATTTCAAAGCTGGTGTGGGCAACAAATCTTTTTAGACCATTGGTTTTTTGCCCTTGGAAGGCTGTGACTTCAGGAAAAAGCAGGAGTTTCATGAGAGAAAAGCATCCTCTGTTGAGTGAAGACCATCAGTCTAACAGAGCAGTTCGGTTTAAGTAAACCTTCTGCCATCTAACAGGGGAGTCACCTATTTTCCTCATACTTTTGTTTTGTTTTATTTTAGAAGAGCATTTCTTCCTTGCTGTTTATCCTCTCAGACAAATACAGGAAAAAGCCCACTTGCACCCCTCGACCTCTCTCCTTGACGACTGACAATTACCTTCCTCAGCCTAAAGGCATTGCTTTTTTTGGGAGTGCCTTATTTGGAACACATGATCAGCATTCAGTGCTTTCCAGTAGCCTCCAAGCCCCACTGAGTATTTATTTACATTGTATAAAATTAGAGGAAATGAAGGGGTATGTGTTTGAACTAAAAGCAACAACCTAATTCTGCTTGTTATAAACTCCCCAAATGGAAGGATTTCAGTCAATGTCAGCTTAGGGCATGGAGGGGAAAGAACGCTACTCCTGGGCATTTCCAGGATAATGGGGCATGATGCCTGACAATAAAACACATTTAGCAACTTTCTAAACAGAAATCATTTTGTGGATTTGAAGTGATTTTGCTGTTCCTTACTATGAACACAGTTTGTGTTCTCAGCTTCCTGTCTTACCAAAGGACATCCCACAGAGGAATCCTTTGGGACTAAATAAAATGAAGAATTTCTTATTAAACAAATACATGAAAAAAAAAAAAAGAGAGAGAGATTATTTGTATCTAGGGGAGGGAGAGAAGATTCCACTGCAAGTGCAAGAGAAATGAAAGGACACTGGCTAAAATGTAATATATATACAAATTACAGATGATTAAATTCAATGACTTTGGTGTGTGTTGGAACATGAACTTGGTCTCTGTATTTCCTTAATGAAGGAAGAACTCATCATGCTTTTCTGGCTTCACTCCGCATCTTGAAGGTAAATGCAAATGATATAACCACAAAAGGAAGTTGATTAAATCCAGGTTTGTGTTATGGAAAAGAACCAAAAAATTAGCTGCAGCATAATACTGCAAAAAAAGCTTTTTTCTAGAGCTAATAATTATAGACTCCAAAATGGATCTTAGTAGAGAGCCTGGAAAGGGAAAAACGTGGAAGAAATTCCAGACATCCATAGCAGCACTGATGGTAATCTAGAACAGATCCCCTGTCCTAGTGCCAAAGTTATTTTAAAAAACATTTATAGCTCATTGTCATTGGTGCCAGCCCAAATTTGCCACTGCCAAATTTAGCACCGGTGTCAGTGCTTTGCCATCATTGGTTTGGACATGCCTATCATCCACTTTTTAGAAATCCATAAGGAAGTGACCGTGCTTCCTGGAGCTACTAAGTGTTTTACCAAAAACTTCTCATATGTCTGTAGAATCGTTTACTAGAAAACCACTCCTGCACTGTCTGCGTTAGTTCTTTTCTGGTTTATTCTTGGGATAGGACAATCACTACCTTCTCTTCAAAGCAACTCTACTTTTTAGAATAATGTGTAAACACAATCAGAAAAGGCTGTCAAGAACACTTTATTAAATTAGTGTTAAAATTATTCCATTTAGGGTAATGAACTTTTCTCTGGGCTGGAAGGAGAATATGGGAAAAAAATGATCACTGAGCACTGAAGAAAATATTGATGTCCATGCCAATGCCTTTGAAAGTGAGAAAGCTGAGTCCAAATCAATATTTGAGAGATTTAGATATTTATAGAAAGTTTCAACAGGAGGGACTGAGCAAGGCTGAAGTTATCATCAGATTTGTTTTCTATGAGGTTGATGTAGGCCTAGTGACTGAAGAATTTGACTTTTTTTTAAAGTATGTGGAAAGACCACAGAATCATAGTAAAGAATTTCAAAACTAAGGTGTTTCAGGCTTGACTTGGTAGTCTTTCTGAGTGCGATCCCCAACAACAAACAGAATTAGGGGCTATTAAAATCAGTACTGCAGGTTTCTAATGAAACTAGTATGAGCTTACAAGAGACTTTAATTCTAATTTTCATTTTGCATGAAATGGAATAGCCCAAACATCATTTATTTGGACAGAAAATTATCCACAGCTTGTCCACTTTGAATGTGCTCAGCCATAAGCGTATGATTTCTTCCCATGCTAAATCCCTAGAGATGGGGGAAATTTCAGACCTTTCTTTCCGCCTCTGCTTGGGTCTCCTTGGCGAGCAGCACCTGCCCATTCACTTTGTTTGCTCTGGAGAGGCAAAATGAGGAGCTCTGAAGCAAAGCCCCTGCATATGTCCCATGACTTTCACCACGAACAGTGACAGAGACACAGCTGATGGAGATGTGTAACAGCCTCTGAAAAATGTTGATGTTTCCATGGTATCTTCCAGGTGTACAGTCTGTAGTAAACAATTGTAACAACTAAATGGATATAATCAGCACAAAGATATAAGAAAATAACTAGGGAATTGGGATGCTTCCATTTTCAGATACCCAGCTGGGATTCCCTTCAAAACATCTATTTTTTCAGAAGCAGATGCTCAAAATTTTCTGTAAGTCAGACCCATCCAGCAATGTTAAAATACTTCTTCTAAGAACATGACTCTTTCCTCTTTATTTTTCAAACCTGAGAGCTTACAAAGACCTCAAAGATTTATAAACCCACTGGAAGGCTGGCCACTGAGTCTGCAGGAGCGAGTTCAAAATGTGAGAGTGATGGAGAAGCAGGTGGAAGGGTGAGAAACTAATATCAACTTGCAGCAAAGCGAGAGAAAAGACATTGACTTGTCCAGCGGCAGATAAAGACAGAACCGTGTTTGCTTTCCTGGCGCTCCTTGAGAGGAAAAGGAGAGAGAAGTAACAAACCACAGATGATAAACAAGGATGGGGATTCTTAAAAGAAGTTATTTATTTGTATACCTTCTACATAAGCAAAAAGTGTGTTCTGCTAATGATTGGGAATTTAAGCAGTCTTTTTTTTTTTTAAATAAAACAAATAAATATTCCTGTGCACCTTTAAGACTCCTCTGCAATGATTTATGGCAAATATATCAACAACATAAACCACTATTCAGTAGCTCAAGCAATAACTTGCATTCAAGGTCAAGTAAAATCTCAGTAAAAACAAACAAATTTTCAGCAGTCTTTCCAGAAGCAGAAGCTGAAAACAACAGATCATATGTTTAGAAAAAACGTTGGAAAATTGTGAAAAAATGTCAACACAAATATTTGGCCTCCATAAGAAACCGTTCTCTGGCTTTTCCTAAAACGACGCTTGCGAAACACACCTTCTCCATGGGGATATTTTGTAGGACTGCAGTTTTCTTGGGTCTGATTCAGAAACCCTCAGGAAGCGGCTGAAAACTGTGCGGTGATGTAACTGTCAAATTGACACAGGAATGGTTCTGTTGATATTAGCCGGGCTAATCATTCCGCTAATTGGACAGCCATTCGAGCCACAATGCAAAGACAGATCGGCTTTCACTTTAACTACTCACGCAAATGAGGTTTGACTCAAATGTAATACTTTATATCAACACACTGGATGACTGTAAAAATAATACCACATGTGCTGGTGCCTCTTTTTAATAAGTGTCTTCCTCAATTTTCCCTGCTGTATGAGGCACTTTAACATACACATAATTAAGGTTATTTAAGGGATATCAATTGAAAAATGCACTCACAGGAGGCTAAATATGAATGATAGAGCTACCAGTATAGCTCCCAGAAGTCAGTTGCCATAATTTCATGCAGCACTTCCACAATATGATCTTCTACTCATTGCACTGGAGGATAACCCAGCAATCTCTTGCTTTGCTCTTTCTGAATGCTTTTGCATTGGTAGAAAATGCATTTAAAATGCTACCTTTCCGGTTTGGTAGCATTTTACTCTGGAGTCAATCTGGATTAAAAAAGCAAAAGGCAGACAGAAAAGCAGAGCTAGACCCCCTTCCTGTAGCTCGATGCAGAAGGCTGGAGGTTAGAGCAGTAGCACCTTTCTGCTACGGTGCCCGCAGAGGCGGCAGGGGGAGGGCAGTGCCTGATCCTCACTGCCAGCAGGTTGGCAAAGCTGGAGCTCGGCTGTGAGATGAAGTAGGCAACCTCTGATTCACTCTTTACTTAGTTTCTAACTGTGGTGCCAGAGGAAGTTCTCCTTGACTTTGCTATTCAGCTGCAGCAGCTGGATCAGTCATTCAGAGCCCTGAGACAAAAGCGCATCCAAAAATAACAGATAGAGACAAGATGAAGGTCTACCGCAGTATAGTTTTGGACGTCCGTTTTTGTAGTCATCTTTGTGCTCTTTTAACATTTCTTATGAGGTGTTCCTAAAAGAAAAGATGTTTCTATACTCGGCATAGGAGGTGACACATTAAAGCATTAATTTACTGGCTCTTTACACTAGGGACGCTTTGAGCTCTCACTCCGATGCATTGCCTTGTGCTCACTGACAACTCAGAGCACGGATCACAGGAGCTCCAGCACTAAAGTATGCTCACCACTCCATGGACAGCACTAATGCAGGCCAGGATATGAACAGCACATGCACGATGTAATCATTATGCTCACTGAAAGGCAGCGATTTTATTGCAATTGATATTTTCCATGTTTCTACTTCAGAGCTTTAATCTCAGCAAGGGTTCTGTTTACCATGAAGCCTGTAAATGGTTTTAGGAGTTATTTGATAAAGAAGAAAATCAAATGTTTGCTTTGTCCAAGATCAAAAAGGGGTTGTAAAAAGTTCTACAAATCCAGTGATAAAGGATTGCTCTTAGAGCGTATCAGCTAATATAACCTTACTAAATGCAGCATGGAACAATACAGCGAGCACTAGCGAAGCAGAACCGAGCCATTCCTTGCAGTAGCAGATTTGGGTCCTTTCACAGCACACCAGAACAGCTTCTTTTTGCTGCTTTGTGCAGTTCTGCCATCGCTTGCACCCATGTCCCCATCAGCCCAACACCCTCCCAGCAGTATGATGATGGCATGAGGTCACCTAGCTCATGCTGTGATGTCATTTGATGGATGAGCGAGCCTGGCAAGAAGGAAAAGGATCTTCTCATTTGTCAGAAATATTTTGACAATACAGAGGAAGTTTCCAACAAATAACAGTACTGTGAAAGAATACAGCAACGCCCTTCTCCTACACACACATACTGCTGGAGATGCTGTGTGATATACTACAGAGCTTGCTAACTCTTGATGTTCTCAGAGACTCCTTCTAGCCTTTAAATTGTATGTTTTAAAGTCATGACTTTGTTGAATATATTTTTACTTTTTCTTGCTTGCAACTTTTCTACTTTCATGATCTTTGGGTTTCAGTGAGAGGTAAACCTCCAGCATCTTGCAGATAAACTTGCTCTGGTGTCTGTGCTTCTCTACCGCTTTGCTTTTAGCCCTTCTCACTCTCTGGGTCCTGTTAGACAGTAGGTCAAGCATTGCTTGGTTAGCGATAGATCACCTGAGTTCAACATAAGAAAATGTCTCAAGATGGAGAAAAATCCCCCCTGATATGTTCCTGTCTAACTACCGTTCCCTCTTTCAAGTTCTCCGTTTCTCTGGAAAGTTGTCATAAAAATCATTATGTGTCCCAAACAGATGTGACCTTAAAATACAGCTTCATGGAGGAAGAAAAAAAAAAAAAAGAAGAAGTGGGGAGTATAAAATAGCCTGTGGTGAAAATAACAGCAGGAAAACATTATAAAATCTGAGCCATAGCTGGCTTACTCTTGATTATTGCTTTCTCTTTCAAGGACCCGTCCTTGAGAGTCCAGATATTTAAGAGAGATTTCATGGAGGCAATTTTAACACTCTGTTGTTCTAATGAAATAAAGCTGCCACACAGACCTGTAATAACATGGTGTTTGAAGAACATCCTCGGCTCACGATTTAAACAGTTGCAAAGGCATCCATGGAATATCGTTATTCACGATTTTTGTTACAGTGCTAACATAGGACCCAGACTGCTTGTGGAGGATTTTTTTGGTGGTTGATGTCAAAGGCTGGGCAAACTCCTTACAAGAGCCAGTTCTTGCACTGGAGGGACTACGGTCTAAATAGAAAAACTGTAGCGTGGTGGTCAGTGTAGCACAGGTGGGGGGCGAGGCTGGTCAGGAGCTCAGGGGGACCCAGCAGAGCCCAGGCTGCCCGTGCCACTTGATTCCAAGCAGCCACGGTGCCTGGAACTCAGAAGGGAGGAAACTCAGGACATGGAGATGGGCCTCCCTGTAGGTGAGGTGGGGTTTTTGGCAAAAGGCTAAAAATACCATGTAATGGTTAAAATATAAAACATACGACTAGTGAGTTTAAATTAAAGATGGATTTGCAAATTGCAAGCACCTCTTCCACATTCATAAGGCATGGGTCACTGCTGTTTCCAGCCACCAAGGTGAGCTTGAATTTCACCTAAACCGGGATGTTTGGATTCAAACGCATTAGGTTGGATTAGCCTCCGAAATAATCTTTTGAATATGAGAACAAATTCTAAAGCATGTCTGGTAATACTTGTATGAAGATATTGGTTGTCCTAAACTGGCATGTAATTTAACTAAGGTCTCTAAGGTCTTAAAAATGAAATTAGAAATCTGATGTGTCTGTCATACTATGCTATGTTTAAGCTACCAAAAACAAAAACAAAAACAAAAACAAAAACCAAACCACTCAATGTTTCTGTTACAAGGTATAATTATTTTTTCAACATTTGTGATATTTTTATCAATTTAATGTAAAAAATGTCTTAGGCATTTTATAGTCTTTTGAAAGAAAATTATATGCAGTTGATTAGGAAATGTGGTATATATTGGAGGAGGGAAACACGTTATTCCGAACAGTAAGACAGAAAATAGATGTGATAGTCTGAATTTTGGAATAAATTAGCAGCAGCTACAGTTTGTCCCAGGCTGATGACAGGTTTTCAGAATTTCCCCCTAGACACTATTAACAGGAGGGGCTAAATTTCTACTGAAAATAAAAAACAAGTTTCCCTGAGACACAAAGTACCAAACAGACCCAGATCAAAAATTGTTTAGTAGCCATGTAGTTAAATATATGCAGCAGAAGCAAATTTTGAAAAATTGAATAGAAGATAACAGACAAAATTTCAGCCTGAGTTCACTTCCTAAATGCCCGTGTGGGCACCGAGGCGAAGGCAAATGTACCTCTGGCCCCACAGAGGGGCAGTCCTTCGGGAGTCATCAGCACAGCATTTTAGGTGCTAGTGTGAAACGTTGATTGTTACCTCCAGTGCAACAGAAATGTGATTCAGGACAAGACTAACAGATAAAAAGCTGTGTAGTTTCCTATGGCAAACACAATCAGAAATAATTAGAGATTTGGATAATTATGGTTAAGTGAAAATGATAGTAAAGCAGCAACAAAGAAATAGGGGATCTGGGTGAATAGCTGTTTTACAGTTTCAAATCATTGTCAGGGTATTCAGGCTGTGTATGTGTGTGCATGGCAGCCACAAAAAGAAGCTTTTCATTGCTATAAGCAGAACTAAAATCATGTATGCACATTATAATGGCTCTTTTCCCACACTGGATCTGGGACTGACTTGTAATGGAAGTTTGACTCATAAATGCCCTGAGAAGAGAAGCCATTTTCTCCAGGATTTTTTGTTTTGAACTTTCCCCTTCAGCTCATTAAATGCCAAAGATCTGTACATGACGAGGGTTTGACACAGTTCTTTCACACCTACCTATGCAAAAAGTTTCAACTCCCACACAGATTTGACAATTCCTGTCTGGTGAGATATACAGATATTGGATTAAATTCTTTCCTCTTTTAACACCATTGTAGAAATCATTCCTGTTTGTTTGGTTGCCTTTTTCTTTTTTTCCCCTTTCCATCATCTGACACTCTTCCACTTTCTAAGCAACACTGTCATTTGCATTATCAGATTTCTCTGGTTCTGGTGACACTGGAATTAGAAATGAAGTTCCTGTGCAAGGAGACAAACTGCTCCTGCATTCAGAGGTTTTGGCACTGTATTTTGCACAGATAGCACAACAAAGATTGAGAATTAAAGTATCACTTTATATAGGAGCTCTGCTGCACATGGATTCAGTAAAATTAAACTTTGGGTTAAACTGTTCATCCAATGGATTAATCAGGATCTGCCACTGCTTGCAAACTGCTACATAACCAAAGTTGGCTGATGTTACAGTTCCTGCTTATCTGATACATACTGAGCATCAAGCAAAAGCTTCTGCAGGATCTGTTTCTTCCCTGAACCCCAGTCTGTCTGCTTAGTACTTTCCTGTAGGTTTCCTCGCTTCAGCAAAATTGTTCATTCCTAGTCCCAGGTGAATCCTTCCCAAGTATTTAATGTGTAAGTGAGAGAGCCCCCTGACTTGCATGGGGGTAATACAGCGCATGAACACAGGGCAAGGTTTACAGCGCAGCAGGGCACTTCCCGGTATCAGGCAGGAGCAGAGGGGGTTGTGTTGTTGTACCACAATCGCTGGGGGAATATTGTTTTGTTTTTGGAAGAGATTGCTAAAACAGATGTTGAATGCGAGATGGTGATTTTAAGCCAGCAGCAGGCAAGAATTATCCTTCAGGATGAAAAGTGACCTCCAGTGAGCAATAGTGCCTTTAATCCAGAGCTTTGTGCATTGCTATCTGCTTCTGATCACACTGAAAATCTCCTCCCTCCCACTCAGCTTTCCCCTTCCCCGGAAAGCTCAGCTTAACAGAGCTCGGAGCCTCCCTCCCGGGCTGCCTGGGCTCTCCTGTGAGATGCTCCGGGGAGCTCTGTCACCGCCTGCTGCTCCCTGTGCCCCAGGCAGATGCAGCCAGAAACATTCAGTGACTCTGCAGTCATGTGCAAGAACTAAATATCCACTAAAAACAACTGATCCTCTCTTAGCCTTATATTTTGGTACTGAGCTCACCAACTCCACATTGTAATTTCGTAAGTCTTCTTTTAATGGAAGGATGAATAGAGGAACCTGCACACCTCCCTGCAAGACCTAAACCACGATAGCTAAAGTCTACACCTTGACCACGCGGCAGCACAGAAGGTTGGTGATTTCACTGCGTATTCCATGCATCGAATCAAACACCTCATTATCTAGAGTGGGATTTTTGAAGGATCTATGCATCACTAGCTTTGGCACGATCTTTTCAGCTTTCCAGTCCAAATCCGGCTGCAGCGTTTTTGACCCCATGTTGTCCTGGGTGGTCGCACCCTGCTCATTCCCCTCCTCAGACCGGGGATGAAGGAGACGAGTGAGCCCAGCCTTAAGGTGTGCCCGGGATATTGCCGCAGCCCAGGATGTCCCAACCTGATGAAAGGTCTAGAGCGAGCACCACGCCTGTGCAGGTATTCAGCTGCCCCAGCATGTTCTCACAGGTAAATGATTGATTAAATTCTCGAGAACAGATTCCCCAGAGAGCAGCTGGAGTCCAGCTAAGGCTTTGCTATGCATTTTACGTGATGGAGCTCAAACTGAAAAGGCCATTGGCTCCAGACTTGGTTTCATTTTCTAAAAACATTTTTAAGAAGAGTGGACATGTAGAAATATTCGAAGATGTTGCGTGGGACAGTGCTGCAGAGCTGTGGTCTTCCCAAAGAGGGCACTGATGCTCTGCACACGAAGCAGAGGGAAAAGCTGAGACATACATCGGCGAGACATAAATCTCTAAAGAGAAATCTGTCTTAGCACGTCTACCTCAGGAAAAGGGGAATTATTACACTTAATTAAAGTGTATTGACACCACATGTGGCCCCACCTCTCCCTTTTGGCTTTATTAATGATAGCAAAACTGCAGGCTTTATAAAGGTGGNAGTAACCATAGACTGCTTTGAAAAATATGAATGCAGCAATCACACTTTTTAACAAGCCGAATTTCTACCTCTGAGCTAAGTTACATTTTCTAGTTAGCATTTCTGCTTCTTGGCTGAATTGGCAAAGAGGAATCAGTGAAGTACTGTTTTCTGGATTACTATTAATGCCGTTACAGCAACATGTGGACCATTCTTCACAATGTTTACTAACAGAAAGCATTCATTAAGCAGTTAGGTTTTGTGTGTTGTGGGTTGTTGCTTTTTCTTTTCCTTCTTTTTTTTTCTTTTTCTTTTTTTTTTTTCCAGGAGAGTTGTTGAACTGAAATCACAAAATGATGCCCTACCTGAGCAGAGGCTTCTGTCTACAATTCATGAGAAACCTCAGAAATATACCAAATCTGCTTAAATCTTGAGCTGTGTGCCCGGATTCATCCCTCCCACTAAGAACACATAATCTAACAGCACAATTCTTCTAGGTCCGACATATGGAAGAAGACAGGGACTTTTAAAGTATGGCCCTTCCTAAGGTCTGAATTTTTCTTTGGGTTTCTAATCATTCATTCGTGCCTGAAGGTAGGAATAATCTGGGTTCACTGACTAAGTACTTAAGATGTATCCAGGGCTTCTCACTCAGGTCTGTTGGTTGGAGCCCAGATTAACCTCAAATCAAAACAGTCTCATTTCTTTTAACCGTTTAAACAGTTAACTAAGTGACCTAGTTTCCCAGTGCATTGAAATCCCTTATCTCGTATTGATTTCTAGAGAAGAAACAGAAGTTTGAAGATTTAAATTAGACCTTTGCAATAATTGTGTGCCGTTTCCCCCATCCCTCCCTGACTCTAGAGCTGCTTCCTTCCAAGGGAGCTTTTCCATTCCTTGCCTTTTCCTTACCAGCAGCCTTGTGAAATTCTGCAATGAGCAGAAACTGCTTTTCTCTTTTAGCTCCCTGCATTGGGATGTAGGAGAGCAGACTGGGTTTAACATTTTCCTTTCCTATGTTATGAAAATCATGGGTGGCAGAAGTGTCATTTTCTAAAATCTTGCAGTCATTTCCTAGCAAAGTTTGGCTGTGACTGGAAATTTCACATAAAACAGTGGCAAGGGTTAATATTATTCCTGCCATAACATTTTGTACAATTTCCCATGAGAGCTCTCAATGGTTTTCCACTGCCACTGGAAATAATGACTCTCAGCTGGAGTAAGTTGCACTAACACTTGATATTCCTGTGCCAAGTGCTCTTTGAAATGAGCTTGTGTTGCTTTTGCACACTCAGGAATAGCTAACACCATCCACTCTTGGTCGGAGTTTCTAACCAGAAGCCAATATTCCTGACCAAGTTGCTCTTGAGTTGAGTTTACATCAAAATCTTACAGAAAGTGAGAGCAACAATAAATTTAGCTATCAAATCAGCCAACACGTTTGTAAGAAGTGAGGAGCTGACCATCCCATAGGATGTCTGATTTCTGGAGTGTTGTAGGCTTCTCCTTCCTCTGTGCAGGGAACAGACTGTGATCACCAGAGTTGTAAATGTTAGCCATTCCCAACTCAAGGTTGGACTTCTATGATTCATATAGATGCAGGTTTCTTTTACCTGCCCGTTGAATTGGCCAGTGACAATTTGTTTTAAAGAAAACAAGGGCAAAATGTCCATGGTTTTCATATGAATAAAAGAAGCTTTACCAAAACACACCCTGGCCCAATTTCTTCTGTGGACTTGTCTTTCTTCTAAGTATGCACTGCAGTGGCACAGCATTGTTCAAAAGCTTTACCACTTTGAATCACTATTTTCATACATACCTGATGCAAATATGTATGTGCTAGCATTTGCATCTGATAAATAGATTCCACTGTATTTTGGGGTTAGGAACAGGTTGTCAGATCATTGTGCACACATTTTAGGGCATACGCAAGAGCTTACAGCAGCAAAAGCATGGAGCAAATGTGGAAGTGCTGTTCTCCACATATGTATATGCAGAAGTTGAAAATCCTTCCCCCACTATGAAGTCAGTAGTGGTTCCTGTCATTTCTTGGTAAATATAGTCTAGCTATCTGAATCATGTAAAGATAAAAATCTACCCTTGGATTCATAGCTCCATTGGGATAACAAATTATACAAGAATCTGGTCCCTTTACTACAACAGTACAGATCGTCAGCCAGGGCAAAACACCCTTGATTCTACCAGCTTAGCCATCTGAAAACACTGGACCCTTCGTTACCTGTCTACAGCTTTGTGTAAAAAATCCATCTCTTTCCCTCCCTGTAGGCTACAGAGAATGTTTATTTGTATTCAGAACAAATTATCTGACATTTTGTGTATAAGAGAAAAAAAAAATCTATTACTTCTATTTTGCAGATGCTTTGAGGATGATGGAAAAATAAAGGTTGCCAGAACAATACAGAGCTGGAATTTCTGAAATGAAATTCAAACCTTCCAATTTAACTGGTGTGATTTATTTATTTTTAGATGTTACTGCCAATGAGCTCACTGTACAGTATGAGCTTAACAAGACTGTAATTTGAATTATGCAAAATATTATCAAACCAGCTCTTCACAGTCAACCTGGGAATGTAAAAGCTATATAATTCCTATTAGAAATGACAGCTATTCTACCAGAGGTTGCATGCATCCCTCCAACACTGCAACAACTGCCAAGTTATCAGTGCTGGGAGTGGCATAGAAACTGGAAGATTGCCAAGTCATGATCCCTCATTCTTAAACAGGGGTAAGTCTATGGTATTAATACATTAATATTCCTGGGTCAACGTTATGCTCTGAGCACGTCCAATATAAAGGTACGTATTTCACCCTTGCCAAGCTGCCAAATTTTGATGTAGCAGGAAAAAAAAAGAAAAAAAAAAGAAAAAGGAAAAACTTGAATGTATTTAGAAAGTTAAATCTCAACATACTCTCAGTTACTAATGCACCTTGAACTTAACATTTGCAATGGATGCCAGGATAGACAGACTTTATTTGGCTAACCAAACTTTGTTTCACATGACTAACAAGTCAGGTAAAACAGATGTGTTGTTCTTCTACAAAAAGAAAAAGAGGATATCTCAGAAAGTTGTAGAGTAACTCAAAGTCTCTCTATGAGTTTATAACTGGTTATGACAGGGGTTAAAATTATCAGGAAGCAGTATCGCCATTTGATGATGTCACAGCTGCCCTCTGGGAGAGTGAGGTCACTAACAGAGTTGTTCAGGGAGATAACAGTCTGTTAAAATAAACAGAAGTGCCACGTAATTACCCACACTGCAGGAGGAGGATTAGACTGTTTGGAAGACCTTGTGTCTGCCTTACGCTTACTGTCACTTTTTTTAAAAATCCTTGGGCAGAGGTAGAGGGAACTGCGTGGTTGAAATCAATAACTCAGGAGTTTGAACAACAAAAAAAAAGAAACTCTGCTCTTTTACATTAGGTAAAAAACTGTCTCTAAAAAGTATTGTTATTATTGTATTATATACTCTTTCACCAACATGTGGGCCTGTGCTGTATTAAGTGGAGATAGCTGGAAAGTTTTCCCATCCAACATGGCAAATTCAGCAAAAGCAAAGAATTTCATTAAAAAAAAAAATCACATTTATAAAAGCTAGTTATGTGCAAGCTTGAGCCACTCAGTGTTGGCATGACTGTAATTAAAGGACTGTTCATGAAGCAGTGCTCTGCAGCACCACCGCAGCGAGGAGCAGAAGGATGCTCCCCTGGGGGTTCAGATCCCATCAGCTCTCTGGGTCAAATCCACACAGGGTATCTTAGGGCCACAGTCCAAGGATCCAGCTGATTCCTCACCGATGAAAACTAACTCCTTCACCAGGAGCAAGTACGAGCAATGTTCTCGACTGTTGCCTCAGGAGAAATCAGCACCTCTCCAGCTTTTGGAAGATCACAGACCTGCAAGTTTTCAGTCCCACTGGCAGTGTGAGTATAAGCCAGCAAAATATGCGGCAGGCTTGCCAGGCTCCGCATGGCACACATCCAGATCAGCAACAGCAAGAACATGGGAGCTGAGGCTCAACTGCATGCCATTGCCATCCTTCCCCTTGAAAGCACCACATGTACTGCACATGCAGGAGCTTGTATTTCAGTGAGTAATGGTTCTGAAAGGAAATCTTGAGAAATCCTGAAGCAAACAACCACTCTGGCATCTTTTTTTTTTTTTTTNGATGACCAAGAGGTTCAGACTGTTTTGGAGGCCTGTTTTAAAAGTTCCCATTGTACAAACAAGTCATCAGGTCTCAAACCACTTTAAAACTCTTGCAATTGAAAACATGCTTTTAGTGGTTTTGTGAGCACAGAGACTTTACCATCTATTAATATTCTGCTAGCTTTCGTTACTAAAAGTATCATCCTGGGTACGCTATTTTTGACACTCTATTTGGAACATAGTAAGAGCACTAGACAGGCACTGTAGATGGTTATCCTGAGCATTTAAAGATGTCCCAGAAAGCATTGTAAAAGTGTGTAAATCCCAGGAATCTGGACAAATTCCAGCTCTAGTAATACATTCTCCCAATATTCCTCCTGCAGTTTCAATTGGAAAACCATCCTGAAATGCTATATTGCATTGCTGTGTGCTGTAAAACAACTGCCATATTTTACCCAACATTTGGCTGCTCTTCTCTTTAAATAATTTGTAAGTCATTTTGTAAGGAGCTATAGGATAAAAAAGGGCTACATAAACATATTATCATTGTCATTAATTTTGGCACCATTCAAGACCACCAGTATTTAAAATCAGTTAACAGTTCTTTTTCTATTATCATTGGCATTTTATTTTTATTCAGCTAGAACAAGTCTCTCATAAAAGTTAAAAACAATCTATTTTTGGAAGTAATACAGCAACAGTAATGGAGGTCTGGTGAATTCTCACTAGACTTTTACCAACATGAGCTTTCTGGAACTATTTTCACATGTAGAAGTTTTGAACGGTTTTTAAGGGTTAGAGCTCATCCAGTAAAATGAGTTAACCCTGATTATTTCACAGCTTTAGCTCATCATGTTTTTCTTTTTAGGTTATCATTAAAATACTTCAAAACAGACAAAGTCTGTTCTAAGCTCAAAAAACTGTGAAGCGGAACCTAAGTCCTGTCTATGCTTTGGCTCATAGAAGCCAAGTCAAGGTTGGATTTCTTCAGCTGTTACCAGATCTTTGACAGCAAAGGTAACAGTACTGTTCTTTTCCGTGGCCCCATATATGACAGCCCCCACTGACAACAGACGCAAAGTTTTGTCAGTAGGTAGAATATGGCTAACCACAATGTCCCCATTGTTTGGGGTTACAGCTTCCTAAAGATGGTGTAGCAGTACCAGCTTTGTCTATTATTAATGACTCTGAGAACTCTGGAATTTGGATTGGCATCTTAAATTGAGCTGCTTGTTTCATGGGAAGTTTTACCAGAACTCTCTGTGTTACATGGAAGTATCGTTAGAGTCAACTGGTAATCTACACTTTGTTGGGAGATAAAATGGAAAAAGGCTATACCTGTGTTTTCACGTTCAGCATTTCCGAAACAAACCTCAGGTGTAACAAAATGTAGATATGTTTCCCGACATAAAAAGACAAATATGTCAAGCAGTATCACTAACAATACTTCATAGCTGAGCTTTGGGATGAATTTTATTTTCTTCAAACACATAAATATCACCTGAATGACATAAGATATGTAGATTTACTATTGCAAGGTAACAAGGAGTGTCTAGAAGCAGCTGGAAATAATTCAGTAACACAGTACAGTGAAAAAGAGTTTAAAAACCACACAGTCTCAATGATATTTTCATAGTGCTCCAAGCAATTTACTTCCACAAGTTAAATGGTTTCAAGACTATCCAGCTCAAAATTACATACACAGCATAAATGCCAACAGTGGTAAACTGCAGAGCATCAGGCCAATGAAACAACAGCCAAGAGCCCTCGAGGAAACTGCAGTGAGATTTATGAATGGCATTCTCATGGCTTTGATGGATATCACCCAAAGTCCTCTCATATCTGTCAGTGTCTATCTCATACGTGTCTCACTATAGAAAATAATTTGCATTTCATGCCAATATTGCAAAACCCATTCAACTCATTCAGCCCATAAAATCTTTGTCTCTGCACTCCACCTTGCTGGTATCCAGAACACGAACCAACTTGTGCCAGTAAATTACTATTCCATATAGATTATATAGTCAAAAGTTTGGACTATATGGAGTCCTGTAACTTTGTGGCCTGGTTAAAGCTTTCCTCGCACTGAGAAGCACCGCCACCAATAACAGGTTATAAATGCTGCAAAAGAGACTGTGGCTTAGGCTGGGCATGTATTAACGAACATTCCGATGATGGGCACAAACACTCCTGATCTAATTTTTGGTTTGTATTCTCTTGTTAAGTTACTCCAGGATAAGAGTGTGTTTTTGCTTGCATGCATCATCCAAATAGCTCTTACTCAAGGTAAACAGATGGGATGATCTGATACATTTAGAGTTTTCTCTGTACTTCAACTTAAAGTGAGTGAGAGGTGAGGTATTTGGCTGATGTGAGGGTTACTCAAAGACTCAGGTTTATGTTCTGGAGTGGATTTGAATCCAATACTCTTCGCAATCTTAATGGGAGCATGGAAGCAAAAGTCAGAGAAAGTAAATAAGTAAAAGGCAAAAAGCAAGCAAAGAATTTTGGCATGCAATTGTTGTCAGCTCTAGAAATCTTAAGTTGAACAGTATGGAGATTTTTCACGGGTCTGCACACATCTCAAGTTAAGACATATAAAAAATTAAAGCTCTGTATATATATACATATATAAAGAAAACTTGTGTTACATGTTAAAAAAATAAAAATAAAAATCCCCTTCTAAAATTTCATGTGAAAGTCCCACAGAACTGCAGGCATTATTGGAAGGATTTCAGAGGACATGGCTAGCAAAGAGACAGTGCACCCGAGGGAAGCAGCAGGTAGTCACACAGCTGCAGGCCTTCTGGAGATAAGTGACTTGGGAGCCAGAATTGCAGCAATGAAGAAGGCCAATTCAATAAAGAATCCTTACCCAAGAGGGATATGCTGCAAGAGAACAGTACCATGAAAATAAAATGAGCAATCATTTATCTTTAGGAAAGAAGTCAAATTTGAATGAGCACCTAGGAAGACAGATGGAGCTCTAGAGAATAAAATGATCTAGCTATAATAACATGCTTCACATTATTACTGCAAAAATTAAGGAGTGAGAAAATGTGCAAAAGGCCAGATCATAGTGTAATGAAAGATTCTTAATGAAAGACTCTTATTTGTATAAATAAATGTTTTTAAAAATGAATGAGTGAGGCCTCACAAAATTTGGGGGAGTGGAACTAGCAAGTATTGAAAATCATTTTATCTATGAATGAATGAATACAGAGTCAAAGGAGAGAGTCTGCAGACATGAGCTATCTTAAGTTCAGCCACCTCTGTGTGGATTTAAGTTCAAACGCTTTTTGTCTAAATGATATACCCAATGGCCAAAGTAAGAATCCAGAAGGTTTTATTTCCTGGGTAAAGAGAATAATTCTCCCAACATAACAGCTGAAAAACAGAAACTAAAAAGCACAGCTGATGGAGAAGCACGACACCTTCCTATATCTCCTGTCTGGGAACGGTGAACTAGAAGTACCAGAACGGCAGAGGCCTCGTTTAGAACCTATCCAACCTGTGAAAGTCTTTGCTCTGCTACCTAACATTTTACTTATGGCCAACTCACTTCAATGAAAGTAAAACAGATATTTCTACTCTTGGTGGACTCAACGAATCAGAGAAAAACAACACTTTTCAAAAGCCTGTTGGTATGATCCAGGGGGCAGGGGAAGAGTCTCACCCTTTCTCTATACATTGAGTCATTCTGATGTCATGCCAAAATGAGTTATTTTGGGGAAGGGTTTTTCTACTTTCTTTTTGAGAGCTTCTATTTTTGTTTTTGTTTCAAAAAACGTAACTTGAGGGTAGGGCACAATAATGGTTACTGTAACTGGGAATCACTAAAATGCACATAGGAAGCATTGACTGAAAATATTTAATGTTCTGGAAGCACAGATATGTGATGTAGGGCATTATAAAAAGAAAGATATTGAAAAAATAGAGAGAGGCTAAAGAAAGGCATAAGAAGGTTTGAAACTCGGAAAAGAAAAACTGCTCAGTGAAAAATTTAAAGTGTTCAATTCCTATAGCTTGCCAAATAGAAGCTCAAGACTTAATTATACCACAATAAATTTAATGTAGGCTATAAAAATGAACGTGGGATGCTGCTGGGTATTAAGGTTGCTGAACCGAGTATCAAATTTCTTTTATCATCATTACAAAGACTAGCTAGAATAAAACCAATTCACGTAAGCACACTTGTGTGGCAGTCATACATAAAGGGAACACAATACCTGGGAAGAGAGGCTTTCCAATCTACTGGAGAAACATTAGATAAAAACAGCAAACTAAAGACAAAATGAAGATAAAAAGAGGGTATCCACTTTTAAAAAGGAGGAGGAGTGACTTTTTATAGGAAGAACCTGAGGAATTGGAGGATTCTTCCTCTCTTGAAGCTGTCTGATCTAATTTAAGCTCTGTCTTGGAAGACTGATGTTAGCTAAACACAACTTATTGGCCTCATTACAGGTGCGTGTGTGTGAAATTCTGTGGCCTTAAAATCCAAGTGAGGAGATTCCCTCTCCAAATACCAGCCTAACTGTGGGTTTCTCCCCTGCCTGCTGGGTCCAAGCTGGAAATGTTCTATAACACGTCATAAATACGACTGCAAATCACGAGGAATGTGTCACCACAGAAAAAACATGCTAAAATGTCAGGCTTTCTCGTTGGCCGCGATGGTGGCTGCAGTGCTGTGTCACGGACCTTTCAGTAACCATCACTGTGATGAAGCAGGATGCAAAGTATTTTGGACAGCAGGAAATAGCCACAGACACATAGTTTAAAAAATAAAAAGGTTGACAAAATATATTAGCCTGAGGTAAAATTTCATTGAATCTTTGCTTGATTATAGACTGTCCAATCTCCAAACATGCCTATGCACTTTTGAAACCACTTTTAGTGTTTTCAATAAGCTGCAATTATTTTTGCAGGGTTTTTAAACAAGTTCACCATGGGATTTTGGTATTTTCCAATGCTGTCTCAGACAGTTCTGTTTTAAAATAAAGCCTGGGCAGGCTGTGAGGCTGAGGGCTGTGCACAGGGATGCAGTAGGGCCAGCTTGGTGGGACCAGTGGGGATAGACTGCCATTGCCTTAGCTGAGAACTTGGCTCAATATCAAAAGCAATGGGATGCAAAGAAAACAAAGAATAGAAATTGCAAGACGGGACTGACCTTAGCAAACAGTGGCAAGCGAAGAGAACCACCTTCAGTGCTTCAATTGCCAAATGGAGGAAAAAAAAAAAAAGAAAAAAGAAAAGAGAAAAACAGAAAAATGGATGTGGCTTCCTTTAGCACCAAGAGCCTACAGGTGAGTGGCAGATCAAGAACTAAAGTATTCCTCCTCTAGGTCCCACTTGGGCTGCTTTATCTGTGTGAAGAGAAGCCTTCAGCTCATGTGGTTGTTGAGCCTTGGGCATGTTGGGATTGCTGGCCATGCAGCAATATGCAACGGCTGAGTGAACCAGCACGCTCGGGAGAACCCTGGGGATATGGCAGGGGACTTCAGGCTTGCAGTCCTATGGCACAGACTGGTACAGAAAAGGGAAATGCTCAAAGCATCAGTTACACATTGACTGCTCTGGTACCGCAGCGTGCAGGGCCGAGATGTCGAGGTCGGGAGCAAGACCAGGCTGAGGCTGGATAGGGTTTTTGGGGAGCCTAGAAAGTTTCAGAATTTCTTTTCATTTTTGTGCTGATTTAGAAAGAAGAATTCAGCTTTTTCCTGCTGAATTCTGATTTGGAGCAAGGAAAAATTGGCAGGGGGAAGGAAGGATGTGAGTTTTTTCAGATATACTGAAATATATCACTTCAATATCAACATTGAAGGCTTAATTTGAAAATAAGCAAAGTTCACAGCAACAGCACCAAACTTCACAGTGTTTCGAGTCCATAAAAATAGCACATTTCTCTTTTAACCCTGAAATTCAGAATTACCCCTGAAAATAGCTTCCGCAAACCAAAAGTAAAAAGAAATAAATCTACCAGCTGTCACATTTTCCTGCCTTACCCAAGTTTCATCTTCCTTATCCTCCTGAAATGTTAGCAAAAATATGGGCTTTGAAGTCATAAAGATAGAGCCACAAAAATAGCCATAAAGATACTATCTCCATCCCTGCCCAGGGACACTCATCTCTCTCCTTCAGTGGTGATTATATATTTAGATAATTAGCATGCATCAAATGTTTTTGAGAGCCCTAAAAAAAAAAGGGCTATAGAAGTCCAAGTGATTGTCATTTATTAAATGTCCAGGAGTAATTTAAGCTGCTAGGAAACCTAAAACAAGTTAGGAACTGAAGGTTATTTATGAACACTGAATACTGAGTGTATTTGGCAATGCTGACACTTTGAAAACACTTAGGGACAGTGTTTTTTGCACACGTGTCTCATTTTGCACATTACCTCAGTTTTATACTCTGTGGCTTTCCAGAAGTTGATTGACAGCTACAAAAGCATACTCTCAGCTGTCAAATAAATTGCTGATTATTTTAGTCCCTCTTTCAAGGCTTTGAACATCCCGTTTAACTTGCAGGGAAGAAAAAACAGCCCGCCTCAAAAGAAACAGATCCAGGATGTTACAGTAAGGCTTAATTTTATTTTGTGTTGCAGAAATGGCACTGATCAGAGACAGGATGCATCCAGGGGAAGTCTAGAAAGCTCTGATTTTTTACTAAAGACACAAAGTACAGTTTAATAAGATTGAACAATGGAGATGAGTTTCCTTTGGCTCTCTTGTGATTAGACAACTGTTTCAACTACAGGAGCTGTCTAATTGTAAACCACTAATGACACTTCTGAACACTAACTGTTGTCCTGCTCCATTTCTGAGTATTACACAGTTTTAAAAAACAACACTTAAATTATGTGTGTACAAACAGAGAGGCAGTCTCATCCAATTTTAGGAGTTGTTTTAAGCGGGTTTGCTTGTAAAGCAAACAAAAGAAGTTAAGAATCACTGACAACTTCCAGGCACCTCGTCCTTCTTTACTGGAACCCTGGAGCTTCCACCATGGCTTATTGGCCATGCAAACAATAGCAGGGTAATTCTTGCAGTCCAGTCACGAAAATGAGATGAAAAAAAAAATGTAATAGATTTTTTATTTTGCAAAAGATTGAGCTACACCATCCCTACAGCTTGTTAGAAACTTACCTGAATCTTCAGGGACAAATTTAGACCTGATTAAAATCTCCTTTGCTTTGAACAAGGTTACACTAGGGATGCAGTTGTAGCCCTTAAGGGGGCAAAATTTGGCTGAAAATGTTTGAAAATAAAAGCCTTTCCTGCTTCTGTTTGATATCAAAGATTATTATAGTCAGAAATCAAACAGAAAGAAAGAGGTCTAAGTGAAAGTAATGTAGAGTGAATAATCTACCAGGAAAGGCAAATATCTGCATTCACTACCTTATTTCATCTCACCTATCTCAGGCTTCAGTCCAGCAATATAATCCAGCATATGCTTAGTTTTAGGAAAGTGGGAAACTCTACCAATATTAAACAAACTAGAAGACTGCTTACACTAAAGCATATGCTTAAGCAGGTTTTTAGACTGGACTCCCCAAAAAATATTAATGACTGTTTTTTACCAATGTTGTTCAGGACTGGACTTATTCCACACAGTTCCTGACTGTGCTCAGTGTTCTCCATTTCATGGGCTGTGCATTGTAGCAGCTGCTATTCCAAATCCACTTGTCCGTGCATCCTGTGTTCTACTGTTACAGCTCTCCCAGGAAAGAACCACCGCCCTGTCCTTAGCAAGGTTCATCTTACACATCTGGAAAGCGGTTAAAATTGTTTATGACCAAATACAAGTCAAGAGGTGGGGTCTGCCAGGGATCAGAGAGCAGCCAAATCTTTAGTCCTCTATTTTTGGATGTTTTCACTAAAAAGCTTTTTTTTTTAAACCCTTAGTGAAAAAGTTGCTCCATGAACCCAATATGTACTAATTAGGCGAAAAACTTCTTTGCAAAGGCTACTTTATAATTATAGGATTTGAGCTGTGGCATAAAAAATTTCAGATATATTTTTTTAAAAAGAAGCAGATTATTATATTTAGAGCAAAGTCACCCCCACTTTTTCTCTCTCCCAGGATAGACATGAAAACACCTTTGAAAATTATTTTTTTTCCCATAAGTATGGTTTCTTTCCCGGGTGTAAGTGTGTTCAAGTGAATGTAATTACATCTTGCATTCAACAAGCCAAATATTTGATTTCATATTAATATGTTTTCTCTCCAGCTAGTGGTAAATGTGGCTTTGTGCACCAGATGCAGAACATTTTTAAGAGCTGGGCAAAAACAATGCATATTTATATGTTTATGTGTATGTGTGCATGTATATACATATATAAATGTAAATGATTACCACAGAAATGGGAAAAAAGCTCCTGAATGTGAAACACCTTCCCCACCCCCAATCACTTCATTTTTGTGGAGTAAAATAAAAAACAGGAACGCTTCTGATCATTATGGCATAGTAGCAAAAGGAATGTCAGACACTTCTGCTGCTGGAAGGAAAGGAAGGGAAGTTTAACCCAGAAGATGCCCTATCAATCTGAACTACATACATTGATTTTACAGCCAGTAAGTGAATAGCTTTGACCCAGAAACTGGACATCAGGGAACGAGATGACTAAGAAACCATGAGAGATACTGTTGAGCGTGACTGTGTCTGGAGGAGTCAGGTGTAACAGTAGGACTGCATCAGAGAAAAAGCATCCAAAGATTCAAATGTCTTGCTGTTCTCCCTGTCCTAGTGTGAAGTGACTTCTGACAAATCCCTTAATGCACTGGACTGAAGTTGGATTGAAAAGACCTCTTGCAATTGAATGTTAATGAGAGGCAATGGAAAAATGATGTTGAAATGTTTAATTGACAAGTTTTTTGCTTTAGCTCTGGACTTGGCACTCTAACAGAGCTACATGGCATTAATTTTGCAGTCTTCTCTAGAGGTTTTATTAATGTTGTCATCTACAAGTTGCATTGATAAATGATCTAATTTAAAAAATAAAACACATAAACCAACATATACCAGTAACTTAATGTAAACCACTGTTTTTCTTGTACCTGGTAGCAGATGACCATGCTCATAAGAGATTACTATTTTAGATAAGCACCTACAGCAGCACATCAGCACAAACATGTTAAATCATATTTATTCCCTTGTTAAGAGATTGATGAATTATCTCACCAGCTTTAGAGGCTCAGTAAAAGTCAAAAAAAGAAAAAAAAAAGTTTTATCTCTGGAAGATACTTCTAGTAATTTGTTGTGTGTTTTTTTGTTTGGTTGGTTGGTTTGTTTTTGTTTTTGTTTTTGCTACTCATGGCTACTAGGCTACTAACATCAGCGTCAGAGTTGATTAACTTCCGAGCTGCAGTTCATCACTGGAAATTCAAATCATGGATTGCCCTCAATATCACAGACATTCCCTGAATGGAACAAGACATAACCTATGGAAAATTGCTAACAAGTGAAAGAGGAAAGTGGCCATAATTATGTTTTGAAATCTGGATTCTAGAATAGCATTAAGCCAGGATATCTTTGGATTCACACACAGATACCTTTAAGCCACATCAGTAGATTCTATTTCCAAAACTAATACATCACATTTTGAAATTATATTGTACAATGTTTTTTTGCTATTTTCACAGTTCGTGATTCGATAGCAGCTTTAGTAATGAACAGATAATTAAATTTTCACTTTTCAGCCTTGATGCTTTGTATATTTAACAAGCCTGATTAAGAAATAAGTAGCCCACAACTTGGTATCACTCCAGCTATAGCCAGCATCTCATTATGTTTATTGTAACAACCCACATCCAACCCACCAGCAGTAGCAGGGAGGCTCCAGAGAAATACCATCCTTCGATTTAGTAGCGCCAATCAAAGAAAATGTTGGTTTGTTTCAATGAGGGAAGGGAAAGCAGAGAAAAATAAACTGCAAACCAAAGTATGTTCCTACTTATGGCACTTTCCCCTGGTTTAAGCAAGAGATTCAGTGCAACTTTAAATCATAAATGATACAGATAGAAAAGCTTACTCACTCTAACTTGACTTTGGTAGCCAGAATACCATCATCACAAACGACAGCAGGCCCATAATGTGGTCCTTCTTGATCTGTTCTAAGTAGGGAAAGGAAAATTGGCACTGAAAGTGTAAAACAACAAAAATAGCCCCCTCGGTGTAGAAATCACACCTAGTAGGACGTGTTCAGATAACTCTTTTTTCCCCTGTTCCTTTTCCTTTGCCATTATCTATCTGGAACCAGAAGGAAAAGAGCAGATGCCGTGAAACTCATAGCCTCCTTATTCCAGAGAAATTGGAAAAAGAGAACCAAATTATTTTCTCATCTGTGAGAAAAAAAAAAAAAATCTTTCCCAAAGTTAACAGTAATCCCAAGGGCTGTGGGGATGTTGGTGAGGCCTATCTGTTTGCACTAAGATTATCTGCTTCCAAAGAAGCTGTTTCTGGATATCCTCCTGGGTTCAGCATAGCCTCTCTCCTATCCTACGTGTTATTCATCTTTCCGTGTGACATGACTGCCCAGACAGGTAACGGAGGAAATAGTACATTCACCTTCAGTACGTGCCAGTTCTGCCCAGAAGCTCTTTTGACGGTACTCCGTCTTCATATAGATACAAGTGATACTTCAAATGCATTGCTAGCTTCCGCTCACATCCAAGCAAATATTTTATATTCACTTATTGCTCCTTTCATTATCACTTCCTCTTAACAGAAGTGAGCCGAGGTACATTTCTGCACCTTAAAGACAGCAAACACCTCTTTCCCTTGCTCCTTCCCACCTACAGACAATGGCTCACTGTCTTCTCCATTTAGGCTTGGTTCAAATATCATTGGACAAAACAGAAATCAATCAATAATCTTTGCGCTGATTCCCAGGATTAGAGGAGTGTCACATCAGTGTGATGCCTGAGGAGCACGGCACTGTGTAAATACTCTTTTGGGCTTCAGTGGGAGAAAATAGTAGGGTTCACTAAATTGTTGCAAGGGAAAAGAGTTGTAATTATTAAACCAAAATATGTAAGTCAGCTAGCTTAAGTAAATAGCCTCATGCCCAAAGTAGACAGGATTTTTCAATATGTATCTTTATCCCATTATGGACTGTAATGAGAATGTAAGGGAAGATAATGCAGAAAGCATATCTAACAAGAAACCTCAGTATGCCAGTAAATGTTGCATAGTGAGGGTATGAAATGATACACAAAACCTTGTTCCTTAAGCAAACTGATATGAAAGGAATGACAGGCAACTCTCTCTGTGTGGAGAGATGTACTTGGCTGCGGGCTGCTCAGGTCGGAGCTGTGAATGCAGGCAGTCAAGAAAAGTGGGCAACTCCAGGAAAATTCAAGGAGTACAGGGAAAAGGCTGAGCCCTGGATGGGAGCCAAATAAATCTTGTTGAGGAAAAATAAATATCTCTGCTGGATGTCATTCAGAGATACTGCTATTAAGCTGGTATTTCCCAGTGAAGCTTGTGAACTGAACAACTGAAGCCTCCTGAAACAGCAGTGGTTACTTGTAGCTAGAGAAAACTGAATCTATGCTCAAGAACGAAAAAAAAAAAGTTATCTAAGAAAATTCCCCAAATTTTGCTAAAAAAAAGAAAGCACCATGCACACAACTTGTTAAGCTGCTTTAACCTGCAAACTCATCCAATTACCAGTGCAGTGTAACATTTCCGTTATTCCTTTCATCCTGACCCACGAAATCTGCAGGAAGTCCATAGCTGTCAACCTCAAGCAGCAGCACAAGCAGTGTGACAGAAGATCTTCTGTTAGGACAAGTAAACATAAGTAGGGCCATCTGCATTTTCCTCCTCCCACCCATAAAATCAAGGTGAGTTCAACGATACACAGTTATTATTCTCCCATAAAGATTTTATAGGGATCAGGAATTGTTGCTGGCCAGAGAATGGTCAACAGAGAGCATCGAAATGTGGTTGCTGAAGCTGCCTGATCATATTGACTGATTATTGAATTTTATACCACTAAGCACCTGAACCTGTGTGGAAACAAACCTAGGAACTGTGGCTTTTCTGCTGACTTTTCATCTATCCAAACAAGAATTTCTTTTTTTTTTTTTTCTTTTTTAAAAGTTAGCAGGATAAAATATCGGACTGTGCAAAATGACTGGCTGCTATATTTAACTCAGACAAACACATAACAAATCACTATTCTGTAGAAAGAAGGCACACCTCATAGGCTATATTTTTTTTTTTCTTGAGACCTGGATGTAAGACCACAACCCTCTAAATAATCCTCCAGAAATAAACCAATGAAATGTTCACTCTGACAACAGACACAGTGTTATACCTGCAGCTGGTAAATGTTTCCACAGTTCAACCACCTTTCCTTTTCGTTTCCAGTAAAAGTTTGATCCCATGGGAAGGAGTCAGCAGCTAGGATTTTAATTACTTTTCTGCAATAGAGTAGAATTGAGTATAGCAATTTTTTTAATGCTGCTGTTACATTCTGCTAATTTTCTCCTTCTTGAAGGGGAGGCCAGATGACACCACAGGCGGGTGCCCTATGGAGAACCATCCATTTTTTCTCTGATATTTCTCAACCCTTTGAAATCTGTTATTTCCCTACAGTCCAATGACACAGTATCTTGTGAATCGATGAAGACCTCAGAGAACATTTTCTCTGCAGTGCTGTTGGCTCAGTCTTTCGGACCAGACTATGAGCTGAGCATACTGACTGCAGAACCTTGCTTGCCTAGAACTAAAACTTAAGGGGCTCTGAGTCTGGAGACTACCATGAGTTTCAGATTTAATTCCAATATTTACCTCTGAAAAGGTACCAAAGTCAGAAGGCAGAATCCCCTCACATATGAGACTGCTTTCAGAAGTTGTTTGGTTGCTTGTTTGCTTTAAAAAAGAAAAAGCTCCAGGATGATAGTTCTGATATACTTTCTAGTTTTGAGTTTTCATACGTCTGTCACACTTTCAGACTTTGACATTTTCTTTTCTGCCATGAGAACTAGAAACTTTTTTTCAGATAAAAGATAATTCTGACACAACATTGGTTGATTTCAGCAGGGAGAAAAGGAAAAACACTCACATATATAACCATTATATATATATGTAAATGACCTTTTATATAATAAATAATTTGCATAAACAACACACTTTTGCCAGCAGGTACATTAGAGATCCTTGCTGAGGCAAGTGGTGGGAAAAGAGACAACAGACCTGCCCAGTAATAACACCAAGAGCTGAAACCGCACAAACGAGAGCTGGAAGCCTCAGAACTTCAGCTAAAATGCCTTTGAGAATGTGAGCAGGCAATTCAGAACCTGAAACTTCCCCAGTGTTGTAACAGGTTCGGAATAAGCAGGGCCAGGATCACTATAAGCATGGGTCAATAATGAAAGTCCAAATGGGGCGTTGCTGAAAGCTCTGCCATCATCTAAGTGTCTCTTTATGACCCAGGTCAGATGGGACGAGAGTCAAGCACCTACTGAAGTCAAAACATGAACATGTGATTGACTTCACTTAAAATATGGAGAGTGGCTAAATGAAGGTTAAAATCAAACATAGTCCCCGCTGAACAATATGCGTCCATCACTGCCAGTTAATTGTGCCGCTGCATAAAGCTGTCAGGAGCCCTTGGCTGAAAAGAAACATTCATCAGGATCCAAAGCGATGGACAAGAAGAGCAGCCGCACAAGTGGAAAATTAATGTTTCCTGTTTGGATAAATCCTTTCCACTTATCCCGTTATTCTAAGAGGTTTGTCTGGTCAATCTTCATCTCATTTGCTGATAGCCCTTATACAGAGTGCTTAGATTCCCACTGCTGGAGTCCCTGGTGGGGCAAGCAAAGTGCCATAAACACTATTGTACTCCAGCGCTGTGCTGGTAACAGCTTTTGGAGTTTGGCTTCTTAGCAGATTATTCAGGAAGGGAAGTGGGGAATGACCAGGGAAATTAAGTAGCATGAGAGCCCCAGCTTCCTTTCAAATGACTTTGCTGCACAGATTTCACTTTTGCAGTATATCAATACATATCCAGAGTCCTTCCTTGACACTTAATTGGACACTGTATTTTTCTTCTGGGATCTCCGTGTATATATATGCCATTTCCTATTTCTCTAAAGCTAGAAGCTTAGAAATATCTTAAACATAACCTGCTTGCTCTTTCTTTAATAACTTTGATTTATATTAATGCTATTTTATAACTGGCTACCCTCTGCCCTGTACTTATAAACAAGAATTTCCAAATACGTTCCCAAATTTTGAAATGAGATTTCAGGATAATAAAGCTTGCAATATTGCAACCTTTCTCTGTCAATATATTACTCCTATAGACCCTCCTCCAACCCTCAGATAAGCACTTAAAGCCTTTGCTTTTAAGATTTGAAAATGTCTTTTTTTTCACTGTTCTTATTCTGACATGGTTTGATATAATCAACATTCAGGAAACACAAGCCTGATGATGTCTAATAGCCATATCTAATAAGAAAAAATGCATATACTACTATGAAAAAGGGAGCATTCTAATTGCTTTATATTTGGCACTATAATGAACTCAAGCTTAGGCCCAAAACTTAGATTTAATAACAATAGAAAGAAGCTTCAAATAACCAAATATTTTGTGTTATAATACAGTGAATCATAGAATCATAGAATCATAGAAACACAAGGTTGGAAAGGACCTGCAAGATCATCTAGTCCAACTGTCATCCTATTACCAATACTACCCACTAAGCTACTAAATCATATCTTGAATGTTCACTTTAAGTTTCTTTGTAGGGTACTTATTTCATTTTACTATGCAATTATTATCCCACAGCATTGTAAATAACTCACAGTCTCATAGTCAGTGAGATCTATGCACATGGCTTAGTTTGGCTTGGACAGCATTTGTCAGTCAAATAAATTCATAAGATGATGTGTGCATCAAACTTGCAAAGAGAAATGAATGCTGACAACCTCAAAATTGGAAAATATCCTCCTCCCCATTTAATATACGGAATCCATAATAATAAAATGCTAACTGCAGGGCCTAAAGTAGAGTCCTTAGGGTTTCAGCAGTCCCTAAAGAATCTAAGATTCAACAAGATATTTCAAAATAGTAATATTTCACTTTCATGGTAGGCAGCTACGCAGTGCCACATGCGGAGGGTCAGGACAATGTGCTCATTGTCCCTCCACGTCTCCTCTCCAGCTCCTCGCAGGGACTGCGCTCCGGCGCCCGTCCTGGCACTGTGTCACGCCCAGTACCTGACTGTTGAGTGAATTTTATGAACATTTTAAAATTTATTCAGAGATTTTCTTCTGACCTCTGAGTATTTCCATTTTTGTGATGAGTAAGATGGGATCTTTAAGACATAATATTCCATGGGCACTTGAGCTGGGAGAGGGGAGCCTGGGCTTCCAGGCTTGATGAAGGCTCCTGCTCCGATTGCTGTAGCCTACAGTTCACCAGGTTGGCTGCCTGGTATTTCAGTGCCAGAGCCCTGCGCTGTGTGGAATCTGGTAGTCACAAATGCTTTTTGGTTTCTGCTGTTTCCTTTATTGTTCATGGTGGAGAAACAAATAGTTTTAATTTGCTAAGCTCAGAATAAGAATTCTCCTCTTAGCCAAGAAAACAGAGTTCCCCGATTTTAAAGAAATTCTGGAAACACAACCTCTCCTGCTGTACAGTGTCATAACTGCTTGGAGTTTGCAATCAGGGAAGCACAAAAATTTACATTGGCTGAAGATGTGTCGTACGATGTTCAAACGCATTCAAATTTATGGCATATCTATAAGACTGCAGCTATTTCTGTGTTAAAGCTACCATTGCTTCTTTGTTATATGGCTTCCTATCTCCACGCTCATTGTTCTCCTACACTCCTGTGAAAAGTGATCCAGAAATGAGCACTGTAGAAACGAGCAGGTCTTAATTCCCTGCTCTCAAGAACCTCTGGGCAACAAACATTTGTTTTTGTTTGTAGTATTTGTGATACTTCTGTTACAAGCTCGTTACCATGAAAGTAATAGTGGTATAGGCACAAACAATAAAACAGCAAGCAAAGTTGAAGACCTTGAAGAAACAAAGGGACTCAGCACTGAGGAGTGCAGAGGCTTCGTGCAATCCTTCATACTCTTTTTTCCACCCTCCTGTGGGATGTTAGCACATCCCAGGGAAAAGGATGGTTTTCCTGTAGACTGACAGGTAGCTTTCTGTTGCTAGCCCTGACATCATTGGCATTTTTAATGAAATATTAATGGTCCTGCTTTTAATAGGAGTTTCAGCACAACCTAAATTAAGTCATTGGAAAAGAGATATTGTCCCATTAAGAATAGTAAAACCTTAAGCTCCCTTCCTGAAGAGTAGCTGTGGGCAGTTAAAGTGACAATCAATTCAAAGAGGCGACATTGCTTTATAAGTCTCTGAAGTGTGAAGTCCCAGCATGCCTGATGTATTTCATTTTAATTTCCTTTTGGAAAACAGAGCTGTGGTTAGTGGGGAACCTCACACTCACATGCACACACATGCGTGCAAGAAAAGCCTTAGGAGTGCAGGAAAGAAGGAAATTATTTAACCCTTTCAAAAAGCTATACAATTTCTTCAGCTAAGTAAAGAAAAATAAGCATAGATACTTTCTCCTTTAGTTCCTGTGTAAAAACAAACAATAGCCTTGCATAGTTAATAACTATGTTAGGGCCCCTTGCTAATTTCTACTACAAGTCCCGTAGACTTCATGAAAAATCTTTTTTGCTGTTTTCCCCTCACTTTAAGCAACTTCTAAAACAGTAGCTTGTGCCCTCTACTGGAGGGGGTGGGGGGAACAAGAATCATATAATTTCATCTGCTTTCCCATTTCCAAGCTATTTCTCTGTCATCAGACCACACAGGTACATGGAGATTCGTTATCAGATGTATCTTACTGCTGGTTTCAGGTCAAGCCTGATGTTTTCAAGATGGTAGCACTCTCAAAATGGAGAGAGAAAGCCAAGATAACACAAAGTAAGCAGCAGTGATGGAAGTGCCTACCTCAGCAGGGTTCAAAAGAGAAAAATAGTATCCTGCTTTAGCACTATACTGAGGTTATTTCAAAGAGATGGAGAAACCATAAGAGGAACACAAAACTTTCCAGGACCTTCCCTTATTTAATTTAAACCAATAGTTGATGGAATTAATGAATACCATCAGGAACTTGCCAAAAAAAACTAGCAAAGACAGTTGACTAGATGCAAGCACATGTATTAATTATGACCGCCCCCTAACAGAGACACCTGCAAAATAAATAAATAAAAAAATAAATAAATGTAACAGCATTTCTGGTTGGAAGTTGATTAGATGCATTTATCTTTGCTTGTAGTGCTCTAAATTATCATTTTTTAATAGAAAGACTGAAAACTGGTCTCTTACAAAGTAAAAGAAAAGTCATGTACATAGTTGAGTCTCAGGAATACATATTTTTTAAATGGAAATGGACACATAAAAAATCCTGACAGTTTTATTATCATATCTGTAGGGTCATGGTTCAACTACAGGCATGTGTTAAGCCATTAATTACTTCAATTTCATGGGAAAGCACAGAGATGTGCTGACGACATAATCAAAGACTGTAACAACTGTCCTACAGTTCTGTAAGTTGTGCTACATTTTGAGGAATCCTGCTGGTGTGTCTATGAAGGACAGGTCTGTTTATTTGTAGTAAACTGCAGTGTAGAAAGAAGCTAAACTTGTATTTATTTTGCATATGTATATTGCATTTGCTAGCATGAAAGGAAGGCTCTCTATTTTTCCAGACCAATCAAGGAGAAAATGTTAATGGTCTAAACATCTACCCCTTCCTGGTTGACAGCAGCTTTTGAAGCCCAGACCCAAAGTCAGCTAAGTAAGACAAGGTTGCTTCTTGTCTCATCATTTCATCAAGGTGCAGGAACAACACAGCTTGTCTATGCCCCAAGGAAATTCAAAGCAAGGGGCTCCCACATGCTGCAGTTAATGCTGATGCCCATCACCAGGAGAACTGTGAAAGGCTTCTTTAGATTTAGCAAGCTAAATGGGGTATATCAAGTTGAAGTGGTTTAGAAATGTTGCATTCAGTTTTTGAGTAGGTGGTGGAAAGTGAGGAACTTAAAGATTAAGGCTTGAAATGCAAAACTTATGAAGTCTTGCTTTTCAGGTATAAAAAACAAACAAAACCTACACACTCAGGGAGCTCAGACCTGGCTGCCTCCTGCAGAAGTGAGCCACAGTGTGACCCAAGAGCTGATCATCTGAGGATGCCTCTGTGTGCTATCCACGTGCAAAACCTCTATCTGCATCCTAAAAGGGGAGCTGCAGAAACCACTACTGCTCCAGACACGGACTGGGGATACGAAATTTGCCTTCACAAAACCCAGAAAGAAGGCTAATGGTTGGAAACGCAAAGAACAGAAAACCTAGCTTATTAATTCTTTAGCTGCACATGAATAAACCAAAATACCAGATAAAACCCAATTATCCTTTAAAGCTCGGCTTCTTTGCTCTAAGCCATGCAGCTGCTGTCCAAAATGTCATCTGCCAGAACCAGTACATGAAATATCGTGTCTTTATAGTGTGAGTAAGAATCAGGGGCAACGGTTTGCTGGGAGTTTCTATTAGGCAGAAATGGATGTGTTATCTGTTCTCTAAAGTCAGGTAAGCAGGGAACGTTTGGAACAATTATTACCTACTGGTTTGGCTCTTCTTTTTTTTCTTTTTTCTTTTTTTTTTAAATATAGCCCTACAGTGGGACTATAGATCTGAACCCTTCTTGGTGGGAGAAGGAAAACATTCAGGTTGGTGCACAGAATAAAAAGGATACTGAGTTTAGGGGCAAAGTTCAGAGGTTATGGGCTATCAATATGAGATCTGCAGTTCCAACTTGGCAGCTTTCAAGTTTAAATATTATACATTATATTTCTGTATTTGTGACAGGGATCAAAATTTGGGAGCTCCATTTACCAGACCTTTTTCTGCCTCTCTAATCATTAAGAGGGTACTATCTTATTAGATATTACAACATTAGAACATATCTAATATCTTATTAGGTATTAGAACAACATTAATGGTGCATTTAGGATAACACTCTGTGCGCTACTACTAGTCTAATTCTTAGGAGGTTCAAAGATTCCCCTTATTGGAAGGCTGCTTTTCCTGTGTTTATTAAAGAAAAGAAGTTTATATAGCTGGCAAAAATGGTGTAATTAAAATCAGGATATTAATTAGAATGCCAAACAATGCTACACGCAAACCTCAGAGTACTATTTATGAGCCACACCAATAGAAGAAAGTAATCACAGCTGAAGCTTTGAGCAATCTGATGATGGTGCAGGGCCGGAAGAACATCTGGGCCTGAGCACTCAGGTGTGAGCAATTGCACTACAAAGCAAGCCCTGTATATAACCCTCACCTGGGGGGCTCTGCTTAGTTTTGCCTCTTTGGAGAACTACTTGCAGCAAAGTTCCTGCTCTGTGCTACAGTCAAGTCATGTATGCTGCCCAGGCAAGCTTGGAAGAAGACAGTTTGTCCATGGCAACTGTTGGTACTCAGCTGCTAAGGGGACTTGCTCAGGTAAGCTACGGGCTAAATTCAGTATGAAGGTATTGAATATCCCAGTTTTTCAGTGGTCTTGGTAGTGAGGGTGTCTTGTGTCAAAGCACCCAAAGCTATAAAGGTAGCTTGAATGTTTAGACCTCAGAAAGTTTCTAAATGAAGACTGATGGGAAGATGCATTAAGGGAAGAAGGGGTGTGTGTGTGTGTGTGTGGAAGATAACTTCTGATGGTATTATGCGAAGAATTTTATATTTCTGGCTGTTTGGCTGGAATGAACTCTTTCTGAAATATTTTTTCTAGGAAAATAGCAAAAAATGAAACACTCCTTCCTACTCTTTTCCTTCTGCAGATCTGTCTTTGAAATCACTCTGAAATGGTCTCTTAGTGAAGCTGTTTCAATCTATCTTTTTTTGATATCACAATGATGCTGCAGAAACAGCTTCTCCTGCTGTACTTTGTCACTTGAGCGTCTGTTTGCCAGACTACAGAACTGCATGGGTATCAGAAAGTGGAAAATGATAAGGATTTAACAACTCTTTTGGAAAGCTTGGCTCACTACTTCTTACTTTTTTCAAGCAATTTGTCTGTCTCTAATGCATGTGAGGAGGTGCATATCAGCATGGGTTTTTGCTGTGCTGAAATAGCACTGTTCTGATCGGCAGTGAAATGCTGCATCATGATAGCAAGGTCTGGGGGAGCATCCTGTCCCCTGGCAAATGGAGGGGGGACGGGGGAGAGGAAAAGGGATGTGTTAAAGCTTCCTAAATCTAGGTGAAGTGGGGACTATAGCTGCAGGCAGGAAGTCAGGAGTCAGAGCCTAGTGAAGCCTATTAAGATGGAAAAAATGAAGTAATCCAGTACAGTAGGCTATTCAAGTCTGAAAACAGTGAAGTAGGAAAGGCAAAAAGGACAGGGAGATTGAAATTCAGATGAAATTCAAGGGTCTCTGTGCAGCAGCTGTAGATCATGTCTGGCAAAGCAAGTGTTTATTTGGACAATAATAGCCTTGAAGCCTCCTGATAAAACCATCTCCTTGCACTTCAATCCATAATACTGCCAAAGGTTTCCTTAAGTATTCCCTTCTACTGGGATGTAAACCAATCTCTGCCCCCGTGTCGGGGCTGTCATTGTGTATGGAGAGCGGAAGGGGAGTATGAAAATTATTTCCCTTAAAGTGGGCAGGCAGGGGAAAAAAGGGGGGGGGGGGGGAGGAGGAAGGGTCAGTCTTTTGTTACTTTTTTTATCCACATCTTTAATTATTTCCTTGGAAAAACAAACTAAGTGATGGATCCTGGGCTTCTGAGGAAACAACAGAGGAAGCAGCCTGTTTTCTGAAGCCCCCTTGCCATGTGCGTGCTGCTGTGTGCCTTTTGTCTCACTGGTTTCCTGAACATGGATGGAAAGCGTGTCCCTTTCATAATCCAGCCTCACTTCTCTGCTGCCCTCCCTCTCCCCTGCCTGCCTTTGTACAGTTGATAGGAGAAAGGAACCAGCTGCAAAAAAGCCTTTTCATGTCTATCATGCTCCTTGACCCCCCTTCAACACCTTCTTATGCCTATTGGGATTTTCATGATTTCTAATGTTACGTTATGGCAAGCTCCTTCTGCTGAACCTGATGGGAGTTTGGCCTATGAGTAACAGCTGGCTACACAATTTTAGTACAGTTTTTAAGGAGAAAAAAAGAATTCTGATCTGTTTTCTCCTCTGCTAAGAAATTCAAATCAGGTTTCCCAAAATAGGAGAACATAGAAACTGGTGTTGAGTTTAAGACACAAATAAATTAAAATAAGTCTGTCTTTAGACTCCAGGTTTAAACTCAAATATGGAAATTCATAAAACATGTGGATGAATATTAAGAGCAAATTCCACACTGTACTTAACTGCCTTGTAAAGTACTAGGAACTTTCAGTTCCTTGAAGCAGTTAAAAAGATAAATAAAAACACAATTACAGAATTCTTAGTTCATGGGAGGTTGGGGGGGTGGGGATTAGAGTACTGGGTGGCACAGAAATGATTTTCTGTGATTTATGTTGAAGTTACAATGCTATTAGAAAAGACCAGATAATGCTGCTTTTTGGAGGAATCGGAAAGAACAAAGAAAAGTATTCATTACCGTAAGGTTAAATATTTTCCTATGACTGCCAACTGTCCTTCAGGCTTTTTTATTTGATATGTTTTTAATCCTACAACAGGAATGTTTATGGGGGGAGTGGGGGGGAATGCTTCCTCACAAAGCTTTTATTTGGAAAGAAGGTGAGTTTTGAATTAAACCCCCTGGCAACCTTGATGAAACTTTCTTGATAGATGAATATAATTTAAATCTAGAAGGCAATACCTGGTTCTGTAGTTCAATATTATGAAGGTGAAATTTCCTGCTCTTGATCTGAAGACAGAAGACAGAGCTTGCTGATTCCTTAATAGTTCCCTTTGCTAATCACACTTACTAATCCTTCTCTACTAAACTGAGGCTTATTCAGCAACTGGTGCTTTCCTTTTGTGAAGGTATTTTTACAATGGTATCATGCTAGTTCAGTCTTCTTTGACAAACCTAAACAGGTCTCTCTAAGGCTTTTTCTCAAGGTCTTTGGATTGTTGCACCTCTGCCCTTCACCTTGTGCAGCTTTTTGCCTCACATCTGTTTTAAAATCTGGATACCAGAATGGGATCAATCTCCCCAACACTCACCAAGAATGTACATAATAAAAAAGACACAGGCCACATTGCAGGAAAGCCGTCAACACACTGCAGTGACCAATATATAATATATCAACCTAAGCTGCAGAGATCTAAGCTTTATTTGGTATCTTTTATGAGCTGTTGCTACGGAAATGGACCTCCCGAAATAAAAGCTGTGGTCAATGATGGTCTGTATTCAGAAAATATCGGTGGAGCTGTTGTGAATATGCACTCAAATGAAAGAAATAAGGAAAAGAATGGCAAAAATAGAAAGCCTTGGGCATGATATCATGAAATCTTACTGCTTTGCGTCTGTAAGCTGCTATCATTTTTTTCTAAATAGGGAACTCTAAAGTTATTGAAGTTCTTTTAGGATAGCTAGTTGTGTGCAGGTTTGGCTTGTGTGAATGTTTTGCGTTTTGGTTTTGGCTCCTCTGATGGGTGGGAAGTCTGTTAGCATTTTTCATGTGTCTATTATTCATGAGATCCGCCAGTGATTCGGCCAACCTAAAGCTGGGCACTGCTGCGGGGTTACTGTTTAGTCTATTGAGGTATAACTCGGATCAGTCTTTCCTTTCCACTGAAGCTGGCCATCGTGGCTGGCTAAGCTGGCGGAACGGTAAACGACAACGGTTACAAATGATCACTGGTGGTTCCTCGGACACCCAGAGAGTTGAGTGTATTGAATAGGGCAGGATGTTTCTGGCTGCTAGAAAATATTTCCATCACATGTCTTTGTAGGTAACTGACAAATATACTTCAAGAACCACTGTACCAACTAAGCTGAGCAAGGACTGTTTAAAATATATTGCATATTTCTCCTACCTCAATATTTCCCTTTCCATTTTTTGTTGCTGACAAAAATACTTTCATCTACAAATAGGAGAATATCTTTCCCTTTTCTAATCATCTGCTGCTTTATATCAAAGTAGAAACTAAATCTAAAACAAGTAAGAGGAGTAATTGTCCATTTTTCATGGTGCTAGTCAACCTGAGTTTATCATATTTCTCCTGTGGATGTCAGGCTTCTGACCCTGAGTGGCATGATATTTGGGTTACTTACATATCCATCTGTATAACATTTGTAAAAACCATTTTGTTACCAGCCTAATGGAAATAAAAGATCTACTGAATACAATCAGTACAAGAACACACAAATGAAAGGATCCATCCCTATTTGGCTGGGAATTACCACTTCAGTGTTAAAGCCAGTATAAAAAAAATCTATCACTCTGCTCCAGGAGCTGGCCCAAAACAGGAGGAATCAAAATAGTTAAACACTTTTCTTAGCAATCCAAAATACACTAGAGACAAATAATCTGCAATTTTCACCTTCACATTGTTAGTGAATTGTGGGTTTGGCCTTTGCAAATGTTAGCAAAACTTCTAGCATGTACATGGAATAATTCAGTAAAGAAATTGGCCCTGACCATCATCAGAGCAATGAGAAAACAAACACAAGTGGATTAACATAATTGCTTAATCAACAGCATTCAATGAAGGGTCTGCAAGTGTGCTGAATTAATCATCTCATTGTGAGGTGCATTATAAGTAATGAACATAATAAGAACTTTGCACAGCTGGGAACTATTTTAATCCATTAACAAGCAAAATAAATAGGTCTTGAAAAACAAGTTTTTTTAATCTATAGCTAGCCTTGATGTTGAATTTTGGGGTTAATTTCAGATAAGTTAAAGGAGGAATCATCTTGCAGACCTTGTGCCTGTCCAACTAAGAATGATAATTCCCTTTATAGGAATATAATCTCTCAACCAAAATTAATGGTTTCTACATTTAATTGGTCATTGTAATAAGTTAGTAAAATCTGTATGCTTTCATGGGGAATGCTGCATGAAATATTCTGCATATTGAGCTGACAAGATATAGTCAAATCCTTGTTAGGCATCACGATGTTGCTGAAGCTGAGGACCTGTGGGAAGATTTGAATGCCATCTTTTCTTCCTTGTACAACTGTTTTAGTCAGATTAGAAGGTTGGTGGCCTTTGCCTTGACACTCCTGAACAACAGATGAATAAGTTCCACCTTCCATCTGGAACTTGAAAGTTTCAGATATCTTACTGTTTGCATGGACTTTTATTTCCTGGGAAAGTATAGATGGGGATAGGGAAAGCCCAGGGAACAAAGTAATTGCAAATGCCCCAGGAGAAGAACACTTGAAAACAACATGAGTCTGATGCTCTTTGTTGCATAGGTCTCCAAATGATGATGTTAGTTTAGGTCCCACAGATATTCCTTTCACACCAGCTGTGACTGCTGCAATCCTCCTAATTTGACTCAGCCCAATGTGCAGGAATTTATTGTACTGTTTTTTAAAGTCTGATGTCTTCAAAGGAAATATTTATCCACAGTCATCATTGACCTGTGATGACTCAATCAACTGCAGACTGGCAAGAAAAACCAACTTACTGCAAGGGATTTAGGAGACAAAGTGCTCCCTTCTGGCTATAACTAATACATCTCTGTTCCAGTCCTCAAGGGTCACTGTTGAACTATGCAAGCATCATCTCCCCCACTCCAGCTGGCTAATATTTCACTAGATTACTTAGGCAATAGCAAATATACGGACAAATCAAACATGTACAATATTCTCTCTCCATTTTTTCCGACCAGGATTTTCTCCTTTAAGAGGATGAAAACAAAGACAAAACATTGAAACAAGATAAAGCAAATATTCATCTGCATGTTACGTGGTTTTGGCAAACATAGCCAAGGGAAATTTCTTATCTGTAGACATCCTCCTCCAAATCCATGCTGTCTCCTCCATGTGGTGTGTTAAATACTGCAAAAATCCTAAGCTGATCCTCACACAACTGATAAGGAAAATGTCAGTTTTTTTCCCCTTCCTGAAGTAGGATATTCAGAAAGGGATGCTATCTAGTTTGGAAATGCTTGAGAAAAGTACTTAATGTATGAGTTTTGAAAGAAAACAATTACATCTTGATCACCACATTGATTTTCATTTGGCTACTGAAATCAGGAAGGAGGAAATTTTTTTATTAAGGAACAGCTGGTAAACCCTGAATAAACAGAAGGCTAAAAATGTTTTTTGGTAGTAAATACTAACTCTTAATAAAAAAAAAATCAATATTTTAGAGAATCTTTTATTGTTCACTTATTGGCTATATATGTATGTAGAAGGAATATTTTCTCAGAACATATTTATGGTTATCATGATTAGTTTTCACGAAAAATTTGGATAATCATTTAAAGTTAGATTTTGTAGTTTGGCCTTCCATTAGGTTAAGACAGGTCATTTGGAATCTTTATTGTTGACACAACGAAGCTTTGTGATTGGGCTTTCTTAGATATTCTGACTTTCTAAAAAGAGAAAAATGTTTTGACTTTTCATTCAGATTGAGTGCTGTTAGTGGGAAATGAGAGCACAGAGCAGTTTATTATGGCTGATAATCTCTGCTAGAGCAACTCTAGGGAAAGGTTATTGGATTGGAAACACTGACAATGTAATGCTACTATCATAAAATCTTACAAGTAGGCTTCTATTCTGGCAAACAAAATGAAGGAATAAGTAAAAACAGTAGTTATTTAGGTATTTGTTTTGGAGGACATGTTCTTTCAGTCAAGAATGTCTTCTGTGCTGGTATTGCAGAATCTTTTACTCCACCTGAGAAAATGCTCTCTGCACATCCTGTTCTTCCAATTACGATCCTGATATGTGGTATAAACACTTCTCCCACCAGAAACCAGCTTGTACAGATGACACCAGTTTGCATGTACAGCTCTGTTATTGTGGAGAAGTTGTTTGCAGCATGCTGAAAGCGGGGTGTCTGCATTAAGCACAGAAGAGGATTTTTAAAATCTGAGCCTCTCTAAAAAATTACTCTCCCCTAGCTTTTGCAACCTCAGCACCTGCAACTCAAGTAACAAAAGCCAGGTGTTAAATTTGGCATTTGAACAACACTTCTGGCTTTGCAGCCAACCTCAAGGTTTTAAAATTATTTTTAATTTTACATTAGAACAAAACCCAAGCTTGTAAAATATTCTCACAAAACAGAATTGTGTTGAATCATATGTTTTGGGACAGAAAGAGTTTTACATGCTGTATTTTATTTCTCTGACTTAGGAAGGGAAGGCCAGAATTTTTTTCCCCATAAAGATTTTAATTAAACTAGGATGTCTTGCCTAAATATTTAGATCTGGCAAACCAGAATATTTTGGTAAGTGGACACTTAGTAAAATAGCATCTAGTAATCTCTAGGACTTCATTCTAAAAATCTTGGTAAGTTAACATGTATAGTAGCAATGCGCAATCTACCATGTGAAAAGCTATATTTGTGCATCCTTTCACAACTAGGTTTTCTGTACAGAAATATTTGAGTGATTGTCTTAAGCTAGGCTAAAAAGCATTTTCCATAATAAATCTTAAATGCTCTTATTTAAATGTAACAGGAAAAGAGGAAAAAATGCCTATCGAGCAGCTGTTACATTTTCTCCTATACAGCAAAGAACTGAAAGCTTATTAGCCAAGATGTCACTTTCCTTCTATATGGTACTCTTGTTAAACTCTTTTCTTTTCATTCTGTTCTATTGGAAAGTGTCCTCTGTTTTCTTGATACTGAGGTCTTTTCTGCAAGGGATGGGACTTGTGAAGATTAAATAGTAATCTGCATAAACCCTGCATGAAAAGGAGGTCTCTGTCCAGCACATTAATGATGTTATTCTCATTAGTAGCTGAAGGATTCCCAAAATTTCAGCAGTTCATTTTCTTCAGGAAAACCCCTGTGCACACAGGAGTCCTTGTTATATGTATATAACTATGTATAACTCATCATTTGGCATTTTTATTCCGAACTACTACACTGATAGGTTCCAGCTCTTCACCAAATCAATTTAAATAACTGTAGGTCTCACAGGGAGAATGTTATTGTTTTTTAAACAATTTGAGATTTCATTTTCTGTGTCTTAGTGGTGTCTAGAGGACACATTACGGAACTAAACAGCAAACCTGGCACTTACTGTATCTTTTTCCAATCTCGACATCTGAGTTGATACAGGAGCCATAGGTATTGTTTCTGATGGTGAACAAGGTCCAAAAGATAAGTTTGGATTGTTTCTTTCAACTGTTTCTCTTGTTCCAACTACAAAACCTATCTACTTTCTGCTGCCATCAAGATATTTGGAGTAATCTGTGCAAGAGAACCAAGTCAGTCCACAGAGTGTTTGGTCAGTTAGAAAGGAGACGAGAACCACAATCATGGTGTGCTTTGGTGCTAAACCTGTGCCCTCAGTGCCACGTATGCATCTGCCATATATATTAGACATGAACTATGTAGTTTCACTCATCGCTGCCCTCTGAATATTTGTTACATGAAGGCTTCTGCGTGGCTGCACTGCTGTAAGCCTTCATAATAAAAAGATTCTAAGGCCTTCTCTTGTTCTCCTTCCCTTATTTATTCCCCTCCCTCCTCTAGGCTTGCTCTGCTCGGCCAGCGCGGTGCTTTATCTCCATGCTGGGGCTGTGCCTGCTGAGGCCTCTCAAGGTACTTCCTTTCTGGCCCATGTTCACATTGGTGAAAAACATGCCTCTCCCGAGCCTTTGAGCTGAGCTGAAGGCGGATATGAAGTCAACAAGTATAATATGAAAATAAATAAAAATCCAGTTCAAACAAACCACTTGCCTCAGTAAATAGTTTCTGGCCCCCTTTCAGGACTGCCTAGCAAATCTTCTTAACTATCTTGTTTTTAAACAGCTTGAAGGCCTAATCCTTCAAAGCTTACCTTGTTTTGGAGCACTTAATTCAGCTCACATAGAAATTACTCAGATATTATTGTGTATCGATGATTCATGATGGCTCTGCTGGAAAATGAAAGCTAAGGAGTCTAATCAATAAAATAATTTAGTCTCTTTGAACTGGTTCCAGGTCAATTTTTCTTGGCAGTTTTTTCACTTCCTGAATTATACTGACCAAAACCATGAATAATGATCTAAAATTACACAATATACAGAAACCATCTGTTAGATAGAAATTGGAAGGTTGATGTCATCAGGCTACTTCTAATCTGAAGCTCGTATGTTGCCAGTGATGATGTCATGAGCTTGGCAACTCACTGGTAGGATTGGTTAAGCACGAGTAGCAATGTAGTTTTTTCCCCAATTGCTACCAAAAGAATTGACTTCTGCTTGCTATCTGTAGAAGAAATGGAAGCACTGTGCCTATACCTTATCCAATGTGTATGATGGTGGTGTTAAAGAAGCCATCATTTATTTAGTGCGAGCTTATCAACAAACCACAGCCAATCTGAAGTCTCTTGGACTTTAGTGATGTTCTACATTACAGATTTAATCTTGATCTCAAGTCTGTAATGAAATAGTTGTTTTCACCTGGTGTAAACCTGGTTAGGTATGTATCAGACAAGTCAGATGCATGTAGAAGTAACCATCAATTCCACATGGCATCCTGGATGTTCTGATTTGAATCCAGTGAAAGCTCCATCAGGCCTTGCACGCTGGATTAAGACCAGTCACACTGAGGATATCATCAAAATTCCATATAATTTAAATGGCTAAATGTTCTAGGTTGAAATTCCTTCCCCATCTCAGTGATAATGTAAAAACACGGTAAACTGGAGCCAAAGCCTAGCTACCAGGGGTTTTTGACTGACAGCATCCACTGCTTCAAGGGAGAGTTTAAGACTTCATAGGGTGCAGAACTGTGGAGCAACCGTTCCATAAAGGAAGTCAGTCTGATCTCAGCTGGAGATGATACTGGAGACTGAAGCACAAAGCTTACTGTCTTTTTTCATGCATTAGCTATTATTGCCATTTTGGCATCTATTTAAATGATTGCTTCCTCTGGTGGTTGTCCTTTACTGGATGTCACAGGATGTCTTCTGCTATGTAACAGTGCTCAGCTGAATGGCTGTGGATAAAGATTTTTTTTNGCAGAACTGTGGAGCAACCGTTCCATAAAGGAAGTCAGTCTGATCTCAGCTGGAGATGATACTGGAGACTGAAGCACAAAGCTTACTGTCTTTTTTCATGCATTAGCTATTATTGCCATTTTGGCATCTATTTAAATGATTGCTTCCTCTGGTGGTTGTCCTTTACTGGATGTCACAGGATGTCTTCTGCTATGTAACAGTGCTCAGCTGAATGGCTGTGGATAAAGATTTTTTTT
>VXAL01009187.1:1171584-1226305 GCA_013399475.1 Chauna torquata
TAGGCTATACTATAGTTAAGTTGTATAAAATAGGAAGAGACTTTTAATGTAACTTAAAGAAAAATTTAGGTCATCTGTTGCAAGATAGTACTTCAGTTCCATACCAGTTACTAGTGCCTACAAGCTGTTGTGCAGTTGAATGTACACACAGTGTAGTGCAGCATTTTTTTTAACCTCTAAGGCATGAGAGTAATTAAGGCAATTTCAAGAGATGCTTCAAGAGGTTCCCCATGTTGGGCTCATGTTTGCTTCTATACATTGAAGGCAGGGGTATCCAAAGCAGTTTTATTCTGGAGGACTCCAAGTGCTGTAGACAGCCCCCCCTTCACTGCTGACATCTCCTGCCAACCAGAGTAAAAGTTTAAAAAAAAAAAAATTGGTTCTCTGAGCCCTGTCACAAATGACTCTCAGCAATTGCACTGACAGCCTCAAAACAGTTATAACAAAAACCAAACAAGTTATCTGTAGTCATTTCAGGAGCCAACTTAATTTACTTTTCATCCACTTCCTCCCAACCCCATCCCAGATCAACTAATACCCACTACTTCCCTATCGCTGATGCTAGGCATAGAGAGGGTCTCTGTGTGACAGGGGTCAGGGATAACACCTCATGTTAATCAGCTCTAAGATAGTTTCCAGTTCTTCCTGAGACCTTACTGGTATAGAGGAGTTCTGTCAGCAGCAATTACTATGAAGCTCTTTCAGAAGAAAAGGGACCTATTTAGTCTATTTGCCTCTCTGGTGTTTCCAGATCCTTCCTCAAAATGAAAAATGCCACTTGATAATCTAAAAGGACATGTCACCCCTAGACCATATATTTTAGCCCAGGGCTTTATTACCCTTTGGGTCTGTGGCACAGAAGTCTTGATGCAGTAGGTAAAAGAAGAGCATGCTAACATTCATACACTGGTTGGGGATGGAGCAGTATGAATAGTGAATAAGTAGGCGTATAGTTGGCTTGCCCTCACATATGCTGCCTTTCTCTGCATGTCATGCTATTAAATGCCTTTTTGACATGTTCAGAAGGAGCCTAGATATCCAGATTTCGATAGAGTGCAGTTTTCAACATGGTTTGGTAAGTTCTCTCTGTCTTGGACTATTTCTATTTTACATCTGGATAGATTTTTTTCTTCCTGGGATTCTGCCGTATTGCTAGAGCTCTGGACCACTTTAAACAGATATGTCCTATGTTGTTTTGTCTTGCTTTTGATGCAGGGTGGTACTTTGTCTTTCTGACTCTTTTTTGTTGTTTGTTCTTCACCTCTTCCTCTAGACCTCTTGGTGACCCCCATGTCCACATTTCACCTTTTGCGTAACTATGCTCCCTTTTCCCTGGTAATGCTCATAACTCCGCATTGATTCTATGCATCTCTTAGAAGCTGCATCCTCAACTCTACAATTCCCCACAGGACATTTAGACATTTGCTTTTAATCTGGACCTTGAGTTTATACTGAATTCTGTAAACAAAATCAGGAGGACTTTCATAAAGGAAAGCACATGCATATCACAGCCATTTTTGCTGACACTTTTGACTCTGGGCTTGATCTTTGCCCAAGTTGCAAAATAAAAAGGGCAGAGGGCAGAGTTCAAAAGCGGCCATTTACCTCTTGGATTATTGAAAATAAAAAGCGAGCGGAAACCCTCCTGAGTAATTTGAGGAAACTTTTCTCCCCCTCCTCCCCCAGGAAGGATGTCATTATATTGTTTTCTAAGGTTAGGTCTGTTTATAGAAATAAACACTTGAGTGAAAACAGGCATGAAATGCTAGAAAGCCAGCAAAGAAATCTAGATAGCATGTGATCTGAACCAGCACACAGATACCAGCAACTAGTGCCAAGCAACTGCCTCAAGTTCAAGCACCTCCTCTCCTGGATGTTGTCCAGCAAAGTCTGTTTCCTTACAGTTTATTGGGGAATTTACCTGTACGCTGGGGGCATTTGCATGTGTCTTTGCGGTAGGTTAACATGACATGAGATTAAAAATTATAGTGAAAATAAATTCAACAGATTTGTTACCACAAGGCCTTGAGTGCAGCAATGCAGCAGGAAAATAAACAATTTGCATGTCTTCACTTGCTGACCTAGTTATTCAATGGAGATTTTAATGATCATATACCAATAATTAGTACTATCTGTTCCCATTAAGGCATCTGAAGCTTGAGCTTTCAAAACCACAAACATCTCAAGGCTGTCAACTCACAATAATATGTGCCGTAAAGATGAATTTAAGCCACTGAACTATGTTTCCATGCTACCAGAATTTATGCCCCAAGCTTCTCCTCCAAATATATGCATTTCTGTATGTCTTCATCTGTACTCCTTCCCAAGGACAGCAGTGTACGTTAGGTAGGAACACTGCCTAGAAGCAAGAGGCTGATGAGGAATAGCTGGAAGTTCCCGGAATGCATTTCAGATGCATTCACTGTTCTTTAGCTGATATTTGAGCATATCATCTTCCCTTCACATCTCCAATTTTTTTCACTACATTTATCACCCTCATTTCTACTTATCCTACTTCTAGTCATTTCTACTTTCTGCTTACTGCCAAATGAAGAGTTTGTTTATTGCAATTTTTTTCTTTTATTGACTTTCCACTAGGTGAATGGAGAAGAGAAGCAATTTTTTGCCTTTCTCCTCCTTCCTTTACGTATAATTCCGCACCGCACNCATTGCAGTAGTGTTTCACTCTTCCCATGCTGGTGCTTCTAGATCTGAGTATTGCTCCTACCTCCCTTCCTGTCTCAATTTGAAAGTAGAAATGGGTTGAATAATAACTAGGTAGACAATAAAATTGGGGAAAAAACAAAACAAAACAAACACAACAAGCTGGCATTATAGAGAAAATGAAGTGTTTAGGGGAGTCCATAAATCATTCTTCCTGCCACATCTGTTTTTATTTTGAAGTTTATCAGCCTGCTTATTCACAACAGGGATTTTTTGAGGTAGGGGGAGGAGGAGGAGGAGGGAAGGGTTGCAATATTAATCTCCCAATGTGACTTATAGAATATCAGAGAATAGGGGAAAGAAAGGCTTTTAGCTGGTTTCTGCTTTTCCTTCCTTAAGGCTGGAGATAAAGATTGGCTGCACACCGTGAGCTTGGCTGAAAAGGGCAATTCATGCATCCCTTCTTATCAGTTCTCAGAAGGGAGAGCTGGAGTTCACCCTGCACACTGTACAGCGATAGTCCTGCTCCCACATGGTGAGCTTGGTGGGTGTGTGAAGATAAGACAAGCTTAAAACTGATACCTGTCCAGACAAAATGGGCTTTTTTCCCCTCTCACTGGTCTGCAGGGAACATGTGTGGGCATCTTTAAAGACACTGGCAATGATAAGTTTTTGTCTGTTCTTCACGTCTAGAATCAAGTGGCAGTCGGGGGAGAGGGAAGTCGGCACAGATATCCGGCTCTAATGAGCCTTACCCCTTTCCCAGAACTTTGAGTAAGTTGCAAGCCATAACCTCATAGTTCCCCTCCCTTCTGATAAAGATGATGTTTACTTGACATCTTCTATCCCATTCTGTGACAGCAGTTGCTGATACACTTGCATTGGTTTCGCATTTTCAAGACCTGACATATGATCTTCAATACAGGGTTTCTGCTTGTGTGGATGATGCACAGCACAGAGATTGGCTTCCTTCCTTTTTTTCCAAGGTTTTATTTTATAGTGGAAGTGAGTGCAAGCACACCTTATAGGCAACAATAGCAGAATCCCTCTCTTCCACAAGAAGAATATAGGCATGTAAGCCACTTATAAATTCTTTTTGACTTTGTTTCCCTGCAAAGACCAGAGAAACGCAATGAAGAAAAATTAGAGAAGTAAGAACTTGAATTTTTTTAATTCCACTGAAAAGAATGACTTTTTCCATAAAAGTACATATGCTTTTTTTCTTCCCCCAGGTCTAGGCACCCCAATGACAAAATGTCAGGTCTAAAGCTTCCCTATCCTCTTAGAGATTGATTCAATTCCAAAGTGATACTACTCAGTATCTTTACCCATTTTTATGCCATAATGTTTTATTTTATTCGTGTTCAAAGCAGAAATACTCATTTATTATGATACTAGACTCATGCTCAACTTTGAGCCTGCTCTCCAACTTGAGTAGGTACAATCCTCTCAGTCTCCCAAACTCCATTTAGTTATTCCATCATTTTGAACTCTCTTCCATCTTTGGTCACAAATGAGATGTGGATGTTATGATTATTTAAATCCACATCTGATGAGTCAAAACTGATGTCCAAGGCTGTGCTCTATACAGCTGGCACTTACAATCAAGAGTCTGTATTATGTTGGTAGCGTCATATTTAGAAACACTAGGACTCTTATTCTGCCCTTAGTGTAAGAAAGGATTAGCAGAGGTATTGGAGTTACATCAGTGCAGAAGCAGTGTAAGTGAGAGGAGAATGCATTTTGAGTCCTGATGTGTGTTACAAACATATATTATAGAAACACATGGATATCACCTACTTAAGATGGTGCAAATGGGCTGGGTTCCCATTACTGGACCTGCTAGTGAAGGAAAATATTTACCTTGAAAGAAAATCAACGATGCCAGACAGACGGTAGATGTGAATGATTTGGTACAGATGGAGGCTGTGGGAGGAGACTCAGGCAGGAGCTACCCCTTATCAGCACACCATTATACTTCATCCCCAGCTCAGTGGTGTCCCAGTCTAAACAGAAGGTCACTTATACATATAACGTCACTTTTGGCCTGCTTTTTCTTTCTTTTTTTTTTAATTTAATATTTTTGGTCTTTTTCCTCCAATTCTGATTTCACAGCTGAAATTCTCTTCAGCCATGCCTGTCTACACTGGACTGAAAGAGCTACCTCTAAATTGGCAGTAAAGATGGCATGTCCCATGCTTTTCTCCTCCTGATAATGTCACTGCCTCAAGAATAATCTGCAAAGTGTCTGGACAAGGGCATGTTCAACCAAACCTTAGGAGACACTTGTACATAGAGGGGAGATAGCTGCAGCTGATTTTGATATTGTCCGTTTTACCTTGCCTTTTATTCTTTTTATGACCAGTGAAGTCCATTGAATTCATTGGAAATTATTTACCGCTGCTTTTATACAAAAAGATAATCACATAATCATCCCTGTTCCACTGGCTTGGATTCACATTCTCAAATGTGAATTTGGGATGAAGTAAAACTACAAATTCAGGCAAAATTGCCAAGTTTCATCTCTCAGCTTATTGTCATAAGGATTTTTTGTACTTAGAAGATTCTTCTCTGCAAAGCTGATTCCAGTTTCTTTACCTGTAAATCAATCTGCAAATCACAAATGCACAAGCTTTTTTGCAGGATAACCCGGTCTTTGCTTTCTGATGAATGAGAATGGATTTCAAGTGACATCTAGTATACTATACTTTTGCTTCAGGTCTGCAATTAAATGAACAAGAATGAAATATAGAGATTTTTTTACAGTTGATCAATTTTTTTCCAACCACCAATATAGATTATACATTCAGTCAGAATTTTTGTGAAGACATTGGGATTGTGGTTATTTTATCCAAATTAGTTTGTCCAGCCCAAGCAATTTGTTCATGTTCTCTCTCTTTTTTAGCTGCCTTCTAAAAATAAGGTGAAGCAAATCACTGAAATACAGTTTCCAAACTCCTGTTTATACAGACTATGTTGACTTAGCACTTGAATTGCTTGTCTCATTTAACTGATTCATGGTGCAAGAGGATGCTGCACTCTTGATTTGTAGCCCAATTGATATTTTGCTTGCCCTCAGGCTACCACAAATGCTGGGGCCTGGTTTGCATTGAGTGATTAGTCCTGACAGCTGCAGGAGACAATTACCTTGCCAGGCTCACATGAAATGCTTGTGTTGGACTGTTCTTTCCCCAAGGACTGCGCCCTACCAAATCCTGTATGTAGGACTGGAAAGTTGACTCCCACAAGATGAACTGTGAGATGTACGTAACAATCAGAAAAGTAAAACCAAAACAGTAGTGAGCATGGAAAGAACTGCTTCCTTTAAGGAAACCTAACACTAATTCTCTTTATTAGTAAAATTAGTGCAACAATTTTTGTGAATTTCATTTAATAATAAAAATCTATTCCCAAAAATTCACTTCAATTGCATTGATACTAAATTCCTTCAGTATTATGTCTACAAGCAGCAACTGTCTTCCCACTAGTCCTGTAGGAGCATTTTGACTTTCATATGAGTTCCATCATTTTCCCTTTCTGCTGTGGATCCATCTATTCTTTCTGCTGCTTTAAACAATCAGCTGTCTTCATCTTCTAAATTTTTTGCTTGTTTGGTTGATTTTTTTTTTTTGTGGACAACATGAACAGAGCATTCTTAAAGGCCTATTTTCTAGAAACAGGAAAATATCCTATTCCTAATACACAGTACAAATTTCTATCACTTTCTTGAACAGGAGGCTGAAGAGCATGTGAATTTCTTAATGAAAATATCACAGCTTCTTTGCAAAATAAGTAGTTACTTTTAAGGAAAAAAAGGTGTTAAAAATCTGAACATTCTGCAAAAGATACTCTAATTACCCATGAATAAGCTAAGAAAATCCCCAAAGCCCTGGATTTCAAGAATTCCCATCCATTCTCAAGAGAGAACAAAAATAACTCTTGATGGGATCAGCTGTGCACAGCATGCATAGAAAAGGGCTGCCTGGTTTTAGTTGAGTTAGGGAATGATGCTGCACAAAAGGCTCAAGATACGTGAACCTGGAACAGAGTCTTCAGGTCCCCACAACCAATACATGGCAGAAAATGGTATTTCCAGATCCTTACAAATTCCTATCTTCAATATGAACCCCCTAAAGCTTGCTTTACACAAAAGCCTGGTTTTGTCTTCATAATCCACTGGAGCTTTAAGAGAATATAAAGGACAATGTAGAGGACCAAAATCTATGTACTTTTATTATTTTTTAGTATAGGTATATCTTTAAAGAACCATCTTATAATCACCACCTTGTTTTACCATCTCTGCTAGCTAGACCTTTTGGAGCAGTGGTAGGAGAGATTGGTTTATGGGGGGGGGGGCTACAGGCAAGTATCTTAATTAGCTGTTACCAAAACCTCTGAACCATATGGCCACCATAAAAAGGGGACTTTAATACACTGTTCCATTTTATGTCATCAGTTGCAAGCTACGGATTCACTCTCACCCCCAGTAACTCACAATTGTGCAGAAGAAAACCTCTGAAGTGAAAACATAGACCATCTGTTAGTGATACGGGTAAGCCATGTATTCTCTACATACATATATACATTTCCTGCATTGCATATGATTTCAAATATTTGCTCTTGGAACTGCAAGGTGTCCTACTGTCATAACAGTCAAGTTATTCATTAAGCTGTCAGCACCTTAGCGTATTGCTCCCACACAGGGTCCATTTCTGATTTTTCCATTCCCCCTTGGAGAACCCACTCACTCATCACCAAGTACGGTTACTCTCATAACGGGTGCAACTGAGATCCTCATGTCAACATATGTAAACCAAATCTATACCTTTCTATTGCGACGATTCCAACTCCTGAATTTCCTAGGGCACTAATGGATTTTGAGGGCCAGCTTGAATTTGCAAGAGTTTTGTTCATATCAATGTGATGCAGTTCTTGGCACAGACTTCTGAGTCAGTGCTGTGAAGTATTAAAAGCTGAGAAGTAGAGCAAACAAGTATCAACCAACAGAAAACCATGATTTATTTCAAACCCCTGTGTTTTGAAATGAAGCTAAGCAGACAGTTTACAATAGCAAAGCCAAGGCACCAAAGCTGCACTGATCTTTGCCTAAAACCTAGCTATTGTGCTAAACCTAACCCACAGGCTGTTCGCCTTCAGAAGAAATGTAGTTCTTGTTTATTACAGCTTCAGTGAAATAAATAATATATATATATGCTTCAGACAATGACTAACTTCGAAGGGACGCTTTGTTTCTTTGTTTCTAAGTTTAAATATTTCTGAAAATTTCTCACAAACTTCTCAGAAGCCTGAAGCTGAAAGCTGCCTCTTCACTAGGATAAAATATCAAACATTGCTTTTTTTGTAATTTTTCATAACTGTGGTTAACTGCTTTGTGAATAGAGACTAGCTGACATCACTCATTTCTCTGCTTTAACCTACGGTTAGTCAGTAGGATGCAAATTGTTTAATTTTACTGAGTTTCAGAGGTACCTTTGCACCATCACATCATCTTGTCACCTGCAGGAATCAGTGCTAAGCCTCACCAGAGGGCAGTGAATGCAACTAATTGTAAGAAAGGATAATCAAAGTACCCCCACCAGATCTCAGAAGGAAAGAGGTTTGACCATTCATACTGGATGAAGGGCAGTAATGCATTCAAGATCAAAGTTTTTGTACCAAAATGACCTGTCTCCAGTTAAGGCCTCCTGTACCATGGGCCCTTGGAACAATTCCATACCCTTCAGTCCTGAATAACCCACTTTGTGCCTGAGTTTCCCAGTGGCGAGTAGGAAACTCGGCATGATGACAGATAAATCACTTCTCACGAGGTTTCACATAGTAACACCACAGTGACAGTTTAACGCAGCACCTTTTACCCTTACGTGGTTGCTAGATTATTCTAACTTTCTTCAGAGGATTTGGCCCAGCAGCAGTTCTGATGCATCGTAGATATCATGGATATCAATATGACTTCTTAGTATGATCTTGTCATTACACCAGGTTTAACTCTGGCCTGGCTTGTTACAACTCTCTTCTGGAGTGGACAAGACACCCATGGCAGTCCCTGTTCATATGAGCTAAAATATGTCAGACCCAGTGAAGGCAATGGAGCGTTTCATCAGGGCCCTGTCATGGCTTTGGGTAGCTCCATCATGGCCCAGGCCTGCTCACATAGGCACCACCTGCCCCATCTTGGCTGACCCTTTCTGTGCCTGCTCGGGCCCTGCCCTGCCTGCCCGCTTCTTCCGGTCACTGTCCCAGCCTGTCCCTGGCTGTCTCAGCGTGCTCCCTGCCCGCCTCGGCCCGTCGCGGCCTGCCATGACCCGCCGGGCCGGTTCCACTGCTCCTCTCCGCGGCCCGGCCCGGCCCACGGGGCGCTGCGGCGGGGCCCGAGGCCGCGTTGCCGCCGCGTTGCCGCCGCCGCCCCGCAGATGGCAGCGGTGGGCCGCTGCTGCGAGCGCCGCGGGGCCGTTCGCGTTTTCCTCTAAGAACTCAGCAGCAGAGCCAGATTTTACCTGGCGTTCATATTTGTATAAATATATATATATAGGTTCATTTTAAACAATTTTTATTGATTTCAGATAGAGGGAGAGGGAGCAGCCACGCTTCTGTCAGCGGGGAGTTCCCGAATGCTCCCCTCCCAAGACCCGCCGCCGCTGGGCCCGGGCGGGCGCTGTCCGGACCCTGCGGCCCTTGCGGCTGTGCCCGGCTCCAGCGCCGCCTCTCGCTGTGAGGAGCGGGGATGGCCTCGGCTGTTCCACCCGCACTTCCGTGGCCTCTGTGCCAGTGAGGAAGTCTGTGGGTCACTGGCCTACCCCAGCTCTGTGCACCAAATCTCTCTCTTTTCTTTCACTTGATCTGCTTCTGTTTTAAGAACTCGTGCCTGTGTTTTATTATATCATGACTGGCAGGAGGATGGTCACTGTGATGTGTAATCTTGGTTGGCACACGGAAAGCTGTTACTGTCAGTGGAGGTAACACAGCTCCTCTGACTGCAGCCATGCCCTTTGTCATCACTTGATCGACAAACCAACCCCTAAACATCCTTCCCTAAATGCCCCCATCAAAATTACTCTGAATGACAGACAGTTTGTTCAGAAACAAATGGGGCAACAGTGTGTGTGTTGCGTGGTGAATTTAGGCTCCTTTCCCAAGGAAATGAAGCAGAACCGTTCCCCGGGCCTGGTATCCCTATTGGCTCCTCTTGCAGGACGTAATGGATGGGCTGTCTGCGCAGTAACACGACATTTTGGAGGAGGCTGAGCTGTGTGGAAGGCTTTATGGTGGCCTGTCTGCACCCGAGGCTGTTTCGCTCTCTGTGACTATTACCACAGGATTCTTGTAGAAACAAACCGTATCACTCACTAGCAATCTGGTTTAAAAGAGACATAAATAAGGTCCGTACCCAGAGTTCAGAGTGAAACGCATTATATCTTTCGCCATATTGTAGGCGAACTTTTTTTTCCAGCTGTGTCAGTGTTCTTTCTGGGCCTGTTTTTATTTCTTTCATTGCTGTCAAATGCCTACTCCTAAAGCTCTACATGCTCACGCATTTTAAACCCACTCTATGGGTTATAATTGAGAAGGGGTATGTTTGCTATGACAGGAACTCTCAGCTGGCTCATTAGACCCTTCAGCAGGTGGGGGAGCCCAGAGCAGTTCATCCATCTAAATACAGACATTATTATGGCTGACCTTAGTTTGCAGTGTGAGTGACCTTCTGAAGGCTTTTAATAAATGTATTTGATGATTCCAAAAAGCAGTCCCATGCTGGGGCAGCTAGATAAGAGCAATGTCATGTTAAACATTCCATAGGAGTTTGTCTAATGACATTTGATGAAATCAAATCTCAGAAAAATAGCTAAATTATTTGTTAATCCTGGCCAAGTGTTCATAACAGCAGAGTTCTGAGTAGAATCATCTTTAAGAGCTGGAACTACCACAAGTTTTGAATAATTTTACCTTCATCATAATATTCTGTTTCAAATTGCTGCTCAGAGTCAATCTTATGCCACTGTTGGTGTTTCATATTTACAGTGTGCACGGATATATATGATTCTCTTTCACACAAATGAGAAAGGAAGAGAAGTTCATGTCCAGTGACAGTGGCTTTGTTTTCTCTGGATAAAATTATTCACCGGCATAGCAAAGAGTTAGAAAACTTCCAGAAGTAAAAAATAATCTTTTTCATAATTCCCATCTCCATTTTGTTTTCAGGTAGCTAGAAGCTTAGCTGAAATTTTGTAATGGATGTTGTGAGAGGAGTTTTCACAGCTTGTACCTAGATTGCTTTCCAACCCAGTTTGCTCAGCTTTTGAGCACCAAAGCAATAAATAAATCAAACCAGCAAACTGAAATAGGAGGTATTCTGGTATCCACCACACGGGAAATTATTTTATGCTTTCAATAACATTTTAAAGCTCATATTGTTTGCATCCCTGTGGTCATTACATTTTTAAGCATCAAGGTAAAAATTTTGTCTTTTTAATATTTTTTATCTTTCTGTTTGACTCAAATTTGCAAATAGTTTTGGCTGACCTAAAACGATATTTTTTGTATGAAAGTTCTAAGTAATAATACTGGCTGAAGCCACTAGGTGTTCTTATATCAGTAGGACTAAAGGTGATAAGAGCAAAGACTCTTGTTTTCTTCTCTGTCACTGGAATCAGCAACAAAGTCTTTTTTCAAGAAATAAGTCTACTAAAATTAAGATTTTGGCATACCGAAGTCAGCTACATACTCATTGTTCTTGTGTGATTGTTAAGAGGTGACTCATTAAGAACTGGAAGTCAACAAGAATGATATTCCAGCCAGAGTGTATTTGGAAAATCTCACGTAACAAGTCAATGATAACGTTAAGACACTTCAGGAAATATGGTCCTATTTCTTGGAAGTATCTGATTGCGCAAAGTCCTTGGTGGGATTAGTAATAGGTCTGTCTTGTTGCTTTTGCATGTCATTGTTTTGTCTGAAGCCATGATGATGTGCAGTATAGTTATTAGGTGTGAGTCTGGGACTTGACTATTGCATGTGTATGGCTTTTTAATTGCCGATCTCAACCACAAAATAAGGCATTGAGACAAATTATGTTCTCATATAGCTCATCTTGTAGAAACCTGCTGTTTCACCATTGCAAGAGGGAACAGAAGTCAGTGTATTTTGATCACATTAAAGAGGAGAGGTTTGTTTCCTTGTTTTTTGTTTTTTTTTTCTTTTTTTTTTTTTTTCTTCAATGAAGTTGCGTTCTCTAGCATTCTCTGCATGGCCAGCATGCATCAAACAGTGAAAACTACACTCTGCAGAGCTCATCTCTCCCATGCTTGCCACTACAGATTGTTGTGGCCCCAGTATGAGCCTCTTCTGACTGCAGAAGCAGACCATAAGGCACAGAAATAGTGCTGCCTACCAAAGCCAAGTAATTCTAACCTGAACTGCTAGGCATTGCATTCAAGCAAGATTTCTCCTCCACTCTGAGCAGAAAAAGAAATATTAAGCAGGTAAAAGTGGTCACAAAATAGAGAGGGTTTCTTATCATGAAACAGGTAGAATAACAATGCTTTATATATTTTGCTTTCCTTTCTTTTCCTTTTTTTTNGCTTCAGACTCAGTAAAAATGAAGCACAGCAGCAACCATAAGGGCATAAATTACAGAAACAGAAACAAGGCTGAGCCAACAGCTCTCAGCTTTGTTACTGTTTTTCCTTTCAACAGTTCCATTAGGCCTGTGTGTTGTAGTCACACAGCCATATATGAGCTTTAGATTTAGGAAAAACAGAATAAAAGACATTCTGATATCAAATGCCATGGGCTCAGACAGTATCATAGTTGTCTGCAAACGAAGCAGAGAGAGCAGTGCATCCATCTCTGCTACCTGTGTGGATGGATACCTGACCTCCACCACAAAAGGACCTACTGTACCAGTTGTGGTCATGTGGAGGCCTCAATCTCCTTTACTCTTGTCTGTAAATACTGTCCAGGCTAGATGAATGGTTAAGCAGACAGTCCGGGTAATACAAACAACACCCAGTGCAGATAATCCTACAAGTAAATGTTTTCTTGTAGATGTTTCTGTAGAAAGTATTATAGCTGGGTGAAAATGTTCTGATAAAACATATTTTAGTGAAAAAATGTGTAGTTTTAGAGACACCTTTAGATAATGTACTCACCTTGTATTTGCTGAGTTACTCATTGGAGCGATATATATGTGTATATATATGTATATAGGGTGTATTCAGAAAACTTAATTTTGATATTTGACAGTAAAATGTTCATAGTTTTCTTCCTGACATGACCTTTGCTTTTCAGAATTGCTTGTAATTCTGTTTAAAATGTAACTAAACAAGCCTGAGTCTAAATGACATTCTGAGCATTATTTTACCCCCAAGAAACACATTTTGATGTATCAATTTGCATTAAAATATTTTTTGTAATGATTTGATCCAAAAAGTCTATACTTGACTTGGCAGTAAAAGGAGAAGCCAGTTACTTATATAGCTCTATTGAAAAGTACTAATTACAGCTTCTGCTCTTCATGGTGCATGGTATATAGACATATGACTCATGTGTATATCACCCTCTTTTCTTTTGAAGAAATGCAGTAGGAATTTTAACTGCAGAGATGAACATAAAGGACCCGAAGTTAATGGTTCACTTAGGAATAAATAGTTCCTTTTCTTGACACTTGCACACAGAGTGCCAGACCTCAGCTGGACTAAATCAGTAAATCATTAACTTTAATAGGGATTTGCCAGTTTACACCTACAGAGGATCTGGCTCACATATTTCAGCGACGATTCTCCTCAGACATAGCCAACACATCAGGCATGGGGTCCTATCCACAGAAGTCAATGGCTACAAATCTGCTGTTCCGCTTGGGACACTGAGAATACAGGCCTTTCCTCAAGACAGGACATAATGCAACTTTCCAATCATATATCAGATACATGAAGAACCAGACTTTTGTGCCCATATAGCTACTGTATTTTTTTTAATGAATCAGACAGGAATAGTGCTTAAACTGCCTGCCACTAACTTTAATTTACAGTGTGTGGTTATATAGTGACAGTAATGTTGTCATCATTCTCTCTCTTCCTCTGTGGCATCAAGCCCAGACTTTCACATTCTCATTTTTCGGATGGTGTCAAACTGAGTTTTACCCCCACCTACTCAACCCCCTGATGAAATGATAAGTTATAAAATAAATAAATAAATAAAAAAGTAAAAGAGACCTCACTGATAGCTCCAGAATCTGCTGGTTTTTCTCTTCTGCTTTAACATGCTTTTCATCCAAGGAACAGAATGAAAATGCATTTTCTACGGTAGTAACTGGCATGTTCTAAATGGTGTCAGAATTCAAGAACATGACAAGGAAAATACAGCTGGACTGGAGGGCTCCACCACACATATAGTAGGAAATATTGCATTCCCATGCTGTTTTCATGCATGCAAACGATCAGCCACATTACAAACCCTTAAAAACATTGTGAGAAAACTTGACATTTCCCAGATGGGCAGCTTATTTGAGACTAGCCCATCTGACTTTCCTTTCTCCAAGGGAATTTAACCCCTTGGAGCTCTTACAGGGAAGCTTCGTTTCCTTGTCATTCTACTGAAAGGCTAATAAAGTGGTGCTGGTTTGGCAGGATTGTTAGAGTTCAGGCTGACACCCAAGTCTTTGTGCAAAGTGTGGTCAAAGATGCGCCGGTGGCTCTTATTCCTTGGTTTTATGGAGAGCAGCTTGTGCCAAGCTACAATCTGCACAAACCGCATTACAGGCTGTAATGAGACCAAAACTAGCAACTGCTAGTCAGTCTCCACCATGTGTAATCCTAACAAGCATCATGGCCTTACAGGTTTTAAACTGTTCTCCATGTGTCAAGACCTCTCGAGCTTAAACTCAATATGTTTTAAATAACTCCACGAAAAACTCATAAGCTTGCTTTAGCTTCAGGGCGGATCATTTGGGGAACAAACTCACCATCTAGATATTTTTGGCATAGGCAGTAGAATTAGATCTTTCCAATTTCTAATGCACCACCCTGAGCAAATGTGATTGGTATGTGACCAGTGCTGAGTACTGTACAGGAGGCTTCATATTTGGTAGATCTCTTAAAACCTGTAAAAATATTATTCAAAATGCACACCTTACTGTTATCCTTGATTTTGTAATAATCCTTCCTTAATTATGCCATCCTGTAGGCCTCTTGACATTTTTTTAAGATAGACAAAATTTTGTTCATTGTTAACTGGCTCAAAAAATAACCTTTACTTTTCAGTGCCAGACTGTTTGTATTCAACAGGTCAACTGACCCGAAGGCACAAAGGCAAGTCTTTTTAAAATCAGAAAAATAGCATAAGGGCATCCCACTGTTAAACAACTGAATAATGTCTGACTCGGAGGCTCAAATGCAAAAAGCAATGTCTACTCTCAGTATAAAGATGGTCTACCATCTAATACCCCATATGATGCAAATCATAGATTTAACTGTTACTGTCTGCTCGCTCTTTCTTTCTTTCTTCCCTCTTGATCCCTTCCCTTTTGCTCCCCCCAAACCCTTTATCAAAAATAACTTCTGGAAGCAAAAATAAACACTGGAAGACACTCAGCTGTTTTGGCAACCATGTGTGCAAGAAAGGTCTTTTCCCCCTGCTCTGTTCCTCCAGACTGAAAGGAGCTGGAGCTCCAGTTTGGAGGCAGACAAGCAGCCTGTGAAACTTCAGCCAGTTTTCATCACAGCTGGCCATGCCTGTGTGATTTCAGACAAAAGACTTCCGTCTTTATCTGGCGCTTATTGAGACATCTCATTCAGCTAGAGATAAAAGGGAAAAGATGTGCTTTGAAATTGAACCATTAGGGCGTCAAAGAAATCAGCATGCAAATGCCACACGCAAATGAATTCAAGATGAAGCTTGAGGATCAAATCTCAGTGCCAACAGGAGTTTGCCTGCACAGGGACCCAACAAAGCCATTGTAAAGACCTCAGGGGAGTTTGGCCCTATGTTTGTTAAGGGAAGGAGATTTAAAGATGGATGTGGAAGCAATCTTAATAAATGACAATGGGATAGATTGTTTCACAGAAGTGTCCCTGGTTTACCAAAGGCTGGGTAGATTATTCACCAAAATGGCTCTTCAATAGACCATGGAGTATTTCCTTCTGATTTCCCACCTTGCAAATTCTCATAGAACTTAATGTGGCACCTTCTTGCCTGTTTCTTACTTTTCCCACTGTTTGTACCGGTGCAGTGCTGGTGTGCCATAAATAGACCTTGTTTGTTATAAAAAGTAGGGACTGTATCTCAGACCTGAGGGTCTGAGGTATCTTACCTTTAAACATTTGGTACCCAGTTTTAAAAAAATGTATTTTTTTTCTCACTGTCTATAAAAGGATAGTATTAGCCAAAAACAAAACAAAACAAAAATCTCTGATATAATAAGCTTACTGTGTTTAAAAGGCTGTGTGTGGAACATGTATCCCAGTAGAAAAGAGTCAAGATTCAGCTGGAATGACAATAAAAGAGAGTCTTTGTTGAGGATGCTGGAGGTAGACAGACCCTGAGGTTTACTAGCTCCTTCACTACTTTATTACAGGGTCACACTAACTCCTGGTTTGTCCTGTGCAGTCCAAGCTGTGATTGCTGACCACGCACAGTAGCAATCATTTCAAGATCTGTAATTGCCTGTAGAGGCTAATTAGTGGTTAGCAAAGAAGTTGGGGCTAACTTCAGAAATCTCTGCTTGCCCACAGCCTATGGGTAGTTGTGGTGAATAAAATCCCCTTTTTCAATAGGGATTTTATTCTGATTTCATTTGCCATTTTTGTCCTTCAGCTGAGACACACATCATTGGCCTCTTACGTGAAGAATGAAGCATTTGAGCTTTCCATCAGGAGAAATGTTCCACGGCATGATAGTTTTCCACCCACAGAGAAAACTACCACTTAATAATGTGCAAATCTCTAGTTAAAGAATTACACAGATTAACCTGAAGCCTGACACTCATCCTGCAGGAGGGAACCTCACTAAAATACTGTTGACAAAGGGAAACTTTGTTAAGGATGTTTAGTTCAGCCCTGCTATTGCAAAGATCCCTAAGCTGCTTTGTTTTATGAGACTTAGGGCAAAGGATTTTCTTAAAGCAAAGGGCAAAGGATTTTCTTAAAAACCATATTCCTTTTATAAGGGTGCATAGTCTCATGGGATCGGGGGATTAGATGTTCATTTCCTATACAAAAGCTTCATAATTGTCTAAAGGATGCCTGGATATTAACCAACCTCCAAGTAAAATATCAAGTACAGTGCCTGAAAAAAAAAAAAAAAAAATCAGTGATGAAACTCATGAGTTTCTCTCCATGGGAATTGTTTGTAAAAGACAAAAGATTTATAGGATCAGAAGAGAAACCAGAGAGCAGTGTGCAGTAGAATCTGCAGAGAAACTATTTCATGATGAAAGCCTGCAAGAAAGTCCAGCCCAGGTTCACAAATCTGGGAAAGTTCCTGCTGGATGCGCATCCCCTCCCCAACATCTCTCATTATGTACCTGGACTTTCATAATTCCCAGGATTAACTACACACATCAGTCCAGAGTGACGTTGCATCATTGTCTGGCTGGGGAACACATCAAAAGGAACTTTGTGCGTAGTTGGTGGGGACTGACATTCCTGGAACAATAACTCTCACAAGGCACTGTGAGAAGATGAAGTTTCATGCTGAACTAATGTGAAATGAAATGTATTTGGCTAGCTCAGTACACAAGAATTTTGGGAAGTTATTTTCATAAAAGAGCATGTCTTCCATGCTGAAAGCCTGTACTAGATCATTTGCTGCCCTTTGAAATGGCTCCAGTGCATTAATGAAACAAAAAGGCATAATGCAGAAATGAAATAATGTATGGTATGTCACCAAGGTAGGATCTTTCCTGATCCCTACATGCCAATTTAATCTGATAGTATCTATTAACAAATGAACACTGTTAAAGCATTTTGTGCCTGTTGCTGTGAGGAGTTTGGAAGCAATCTTGAACCATTTATTAATTAAGACTCTTCCCAAGGAACAAATACTTATATTTTAAATCTCAGTTACCTTTTATATAATTGTAGTTTATGCTATTCAAGATGATGAAAACTGTGTAACCAGGTCATTGTCTAACATGAGATTAGCTTTTTCTTCAGTGTTATTTGATCTGTCAACATGAGGTTTGCTTCACAGGAGCATTCCTGATTTACATGCAACCAGTATTTCATGCAATCATATCTCCCATATGTCCATTTGGGAACATGCTAGTTTAGCACAAAAGAAGCTGTTCTACACTTATTGCCTTCTCTGGATGCTTTCTCAAGGCAAGCTCTAGCTCTTTTATTCATTAAGGTGTTTTCTGGGGACCCAATCCCTGCAGGAGCATCCCCAAAGTCATATATCTCGGATACAATTTTCTGTTATTTCCCCTTCTGATGAATCAGTAGTTGCTGAATAAAATCTGTCCTTTGTTCCAGTGTGAAAGTACTGGAGTGAACAGTTGAGGTCCCCAAAATTTTTATGAGTTAACTGGAAAAAGCCCTTTTTCTTCAGGCACAGATGTATAATCAACTTGTTTCAGAATATCTTTCATTTAAGTGGCAAGGGCCGTGTGCAGAAAAAAGATCCACACTATAGGTTGGTGCTTGTCTTGTGTAAATCAGTTATTACAATCACAAGTATTGTTATAATGAAATGTAGTAATAGTTACATTACTGTTATTGTAACTGTAATAACAATAATAGAATTATACTGTTTTATTGGAGCAATTATTCCCATTCCTTTGCAGCAAATAAGACTTCTAATTTTTCCTCCACTTGACCTTTTAGTAATTTTCCCATTTTTGACTGTGAGATCTGCTGGGAACCATGGTATCTTTATAGCCTCTGGCCCTGTCTTAAGTGAGGTGTCAGATCAATACCGCTCCTCATATTAACTATATATGCAGGGGAGGGCATGCTGAGCAGTCCTTCCAGGCTTCAGTGTAATGAATTAGAGATTATCATATAGCATAGTATAGAATGTGCTCAGTATTCCTTTGCTATTAAATGTTTTGCCATTTTCACTATTTAAAGACATTAAATACCCATTTCTTAAACATTGCAACAGTTCTGCTACCTTCGCACGCAAGTTCAGTAATGCGCAAAGAGTGAGAGCAATGACAGACAGCTTCACATGAAGCCTCTGACCAAAAAAGTTTAGGCTTCTGAAAATGTCCTTGTTCTCATTTTTTTTTAAATCTCTCTCTGTCTCTTTTTTCCTAATAAACCCTTCACGGGGATTGCCTCTTTGTAAAGTGTATAGTCTGAAGTTAGTTTTGGGTGGCTACTCCCTCTATACGAGAGATTCTCGTGACCATATGTAGCATCTGTGCTTGACTGCACTTTCATACAAACCTTCACCAGCAGGGCTATGGTATGGGATGTTTGTTGCTGTTGATTGATTCTGTACAAGAATAGTCTACATAGCAGTTTTCTACAGTATTCCATGGGGGTTTATAGTCTTACCCTACATCAAATAATATTGTTCTGTAAAGTGCGACTAGATGACTGGAGTGAGTTTGATATCACATTTTACTCCACATGGAATATTTAATTCCCCAGAAACGATAGTTCCAGTGGGGTAAAGGATAAAAATGGATTATTTTGGGCATCCCTCTGTGAGATATGCAGTAGTTCTCTACAATAACTGACTTCAGTTCTACTTGCAGACTCAGCATCTCTGATCTTTCCTGGTGCAATTAGTGATTAGAGTAATTTTTATGAAATTAAAGTGAAAACTAATGGGTCTGGTTTTGTTCTTAATGCTGATGTTACTCACATTTTGTGAGCTAAAATTACTATCAAATCAGAGTTGGACTCAGTCATAATATTTTGAACAGTGGTGGCTGTAGATTTATAAGCTACTGCTGTAAGTGGAAGTGAAAGAAGAAATAGGCTTTTCTTGGCCTCTCTGTCATTGTTATTGAATGCTATTGGTACAGGTGATCAAAAAGGTTATGCAGAGGCAGAATACAGAGGTCTGTTTTATTAAACATCTTTGAAATACTCATCCGGTGCACTAAGGCATTATAGAAAATGAACTGTGGAGACAATCCTGCCACTGCCCTGGGAAATAAACGGGTTGACTCATAGAGCTTTCTGCCTTTAATTACTATGAATCCACTGATTAAGCCCAGGAGCTCTCCTCTTAATCCTGAATTACTCATTTTGACCCTCACAGGGTTTATATGCCTGAGCCATGACACTGTCACCCCAGAAATCCTGTGCTGCTCATTGGAGAGGCAATCTCCACTGGGTGAAACAGAAACCAGCAGGTACTTTAGCGGGGCGACCTCCATGTACATGCAAGCATCTGTCAAGGCAGCCTTTCCTTAATTGAGTTGCTTACATTCCACGCTCAGTTACTGTCTGCTGACTTGCAAAAGAACAAAGGAACAGCTACTTCCTATTAAGGAAGGTAATAACTTAATTAAAACCAAGTTCTATGCACTGCAGGATCTAGTTTGTCATCAAGAGGCCTTCCTTGCCCTTCCCTATAGTTTTTGATAATCTATGCCAGATATTTAATCACTGGATACCCCAGTATAAAGCTTCTAGCCTCCATAACCAGCAGAAAGCTTGTCAAAATAAATTTTAACTTCTGACCGTGGTAGAAGACCAACTAGAAGGTATTAACAGAATCAGAGCTGTCAATCAGAGCTTGGGTTCACCGTTTATATTATTAATTCCAACTCTGGTGGCATGGTCTTGGGATAACAACCATCCTAAGCTGCATTGGTCCAAAAAACACAAACCAAGAGTGGAATATATTTCGTGCTGAGGTGACGTTACGGAGTGTCCAGAGAAAGACTTTTTTTTCTTTTTGTCTTTGAAAGGTGATGTTTTATTAGATTATTCCCATTGCCAAAAGACACAGCTACTGTCTGGCTTCATTTGCTGACCACTGTTTCTAATGTAAAGATTCATTCCACACACAAAAGCAACCTGTTAAGAAAAAAGCAAAGTAATTGTTTGTTTGTTTGTTTGTTTCTACTAATTTCCTCCTAATTAATGCAGCATGTTAGAATGGTGACTGTGAGCAGTGGGTTATGAAGTGAAACTGGCCTCACAAATTGAAATCTATCTTGGAGACTGTGCGTTGGAGGTATTATTACAATGCAAACCAGCGGGAAAGATTCCAGAGAGAAAGAGGAGAAGTGTGTTAATTGAGAACAATAACATGCCAAAGACCTCCAGAAGCTGGTGGCCTTAATAAAATGAGACAATGCTATGTTGTTGCATAACCTGAACTTCAAATTCAATTTCAGTTGTAGGGGAATAGAAGTGATGCAGAGCTATTTCATTTATAAGTCCATCTGAATAGAGAAGGTTTCATGGGTCATGTTGAACTGGGCTTGAACTGCATTTCTCTTTCCCATATTAATCACATAAACATGGAATAAATTTCAAGGACATTAAGCACACAGAAAATGACATTTGCAATCAAAGTAAATATGCCGGTCCACAGGTTTCAGTTCCACCTTGATATGGTTTGCTTTCCTGCCCTGTGTGGTTCTGCCACTGTTGTGACTCAAACTGCTGCCTCCAGGGGTAATTAGAGAATGAGCTGTTGGCATTAATTTGATTTTGAGTCCACGATTTTGGAGTTTGTTTTAATCCCCTGATTTTCTTCATTACCAAGAACAAAACTAATCTGAATTTGCCTGGAGTGGTTCCAGAATTCCACTCGCTGAGACTGTCTTCCCTGTTCACCTCAAGGGTAAAGTCCTGAAGTAGCACTAAATACATAAACCTTGTACAGCCAGCCAGTGTCATGGATGAAATGCACTTTTTTCCACCTCCCGTGTGACAGGTTCTGCCTTTTTGTCTTCAATAAAAAAAGTAATTGAGAGCAAGAAGCTGACTTGACACCCATGAGCAAATTCATGAGTCAATTTGTACAGGTCCTAAGACATGTGACATGTACGTGGGTGTCTTCTGCTCAAGGTGCTTGAGGATATTTCATGGTGGTGATTTATATGCCCAGAACTCTTTGGCAAGTTCTATCAGTACTACTTTTGTGTTTGTGTGAATCACTCTCCCACTGATTTCCCACTGCTTATTTTGATGCGTTCTCCAAACGGGCATTTGGATCCTCTTTGCTAGATAAAAATGCTTCTGTTTAAAGAAGACAGCAGAGTGCAATATGCTACTAAAGATCCTGAATATTTTTTTAATAAATCTGGTGTGAATAAGACCACAATATAAATCCAGTGATATTTGCTTTATCTTATTTAAGCAAGTAAATGGAGAATAGAAAGTAAATGCAAGCTTTAGGATTTTGTCAAACACGCTAGATCCTGGGGAATTCTGGAATATTTTATGAGCAACTCAAAAGCAGTGGTTCTTTCCTTTCCTCCTTTTTGTCTAGGTAATAGAAATTTAATTTAGTCATTCGTGAATTTGTGCAACCTTTACAGAGCTGTATGTGTATTTCAAAGCCAGTGTAAAGGGGACAAACTCCAGTATCTATTACAGTTTGCCCCGTCTACCTCTACAACTCTGCAATATCCAGCAATGTGGTGTGTGCCTGCATGGGGTATACATTACTGGGATGTATTTGCGCATATCAAAAGCACTAGTCTCTCAATCATTCATTGAAAGTTCCAGTTGGCTTAGAGTCTTCCTGAAAAAAATGTTTATTTTGTCTTCTTGACTTACTTTTCCTCGTGTCTGAGTATTGTGCCTCCAGGAAGAAAAGCTTAAATTGCTGAAGTAGGACCTTTTTTCAAAGCCTGCCAAGAATAAAGTGGCTTAATAAGAAAGCACACAGATTTTACTTTCTTAGAGAAGAAAAAAAAAAAAAAGAAATAAGTCTTTTAGAATGGAAACTTCTTTAGGAGCAGTGGATATTTTCTAAAAGTGTAAAGATAGGAGCATTTTGGGAAGTAATACAGAGCTAACTAGCCATGAAACTTGGACAGGTCTAGGACCCTGCCGACCAAATTTGATCTCTAAACACACGCTGATTTATGCTGGTAGAAATTATGTAATGGCAAGTCAACAACAATAGATTTATAGAGTCATGTAGCTGGGCTGCAATGAAGCATCTCTGTCACAGCGGGAGGTGTTTGCCTTGGGACACACCAGCGACCGTCCATTTTGCATTAGCATGACTGTCACTCTGTCCCTGCCGTATCAATTTGGGCAAGAGAACCACCCTGAAAGACTGGTTCATTCAGGAAACGTAAATGCCAAAGCTCCTCTCACAGCACGTATTACGATTTACTTTCCTTTAGGTTTTGGATGTAAAATCAGTGTTGGCCTGGTCCCCTGATGTTTCTGTTCCTGGCTGCCATAACGTGTGGTGTCACTGTCAATGCCAGGGTGAGGCTGAGATCACATTTGCCCATTTGCAGTTTGACCACCAAAATAGATGACACATCCATTTCTGCGGTGGCCGAGGGAGGCTGCCAACCAGTGATTATTTTGTTTATTTTGTCTGAGGAATATTTGTATGACAAACACTATCAGCAGTAGTCCTGAGTCATCTTGTTAGCTGCAGAACATATGCAATTTCTATTCCCTCCAGCAGCAAGGGTTGTAATGCAGGGAGGGAAATGCATCCTACTGGGAAAGACAGAGTTCGTGCTGCTGCTATTCATCAGGGATGAGCGATTCCAGGCTTGAAAATCCAGTCAAGTCTTCCAGCTTTAAAGCTGCATGGAAGTAGGTAAGACCCAGGTTGAGACGTTCCAGCACCACCATCTTCTTGGGCTTTCTGACAAAATGTTGAGTAGCTGTGGGTTGAGAGTAACTCATACTTTCTTCCAGGCCTCGTCTCTTATTGAGAAAACCTAGATTCATTTTCACAACTGCAAGCTTGTGGAACCTAAGAAAAGGGAGAGAAAAAAATATGGTATATTATTTTTTAAAAAATGGAAGTTTTATGCCTTGTTTTGCATAAGGCACCAGCAAGAAGACATTGTGTCCTCACTCGGTGCCAGATCATCAATGCAGTATTGACTCAATGGGCTAGGTGCCACTTCTTGAGTCACTTAGCATCACTTCTCGATACACCTGGTTTATAATTTATTTTTGGAGGTTTCCAGTCTAAGTACAAATAAACATGCCCAGCCCATCTTAGACCACAGCCTTAGGTGGAGCAGCTGCAGATTTCTTAAAGATAATGCAATGCTGGGAAGAGACATAGTAGTGAAAAAAAGACAAGTAGTGAAAAAAAACTAAAACATATATTTCTGAACAATTGGAAGAAAATCCTGAAATATGTTATTCTGGATCAGTTGGTTAAGGGTATTTAGCATTCAGAATTGTTTGTTTATTTTCCCTGGCCACAGAGATCAGATGAATGCTGCCTGACAGCATGACTGCAGTGCTCATTCGATCTTCTGGTATTTATCAGTTCAGATCTCACTTACCATAACTAGGTATTATCATAAATTCAAATATTGCACTACTTTCAGGAAGTAGGGCATGAATGCTGTTAAAACAACACCATTAGCTTTACTGTTATTTACCAGTGTGTGTAGATGTCAGGGCTCTTCTATGCTAAACACAGAATAAAAGGTGGACCCTGCCTCAGGTACTTTTCAGTCTAAGATAATAGCAGGCTGCACAAAAGAAGGCGAAACAGGGTTGATAAAGGTGAATAGACTGAGAAAAAAAAACAAGAAAGATACACAACATAGCTGACCATTACTAAAATTCAACCGAATACTCACTAAAACATGTTTTGCAGAATTTGCCCAGGACTTTAAGAATAATCACAGTTTAAATATAAGAAGGATGCTGTGTCAGGGCTAAAGATATGACCAGCCTTCTTGAGGATGCATCACCAAATCTCCGAGTAACATTCAGGGTTGCTTGTTCAGAACTGCCTGTTGTTTTCAGCTGGTCCCAGGATACAGTGAACTCACTGGCTGCTCATTTGCTCTTCTGAGTTAATCCACCTATGAATTGATCCTGTCCCCGTCAAGATAAAGAAAATTATTGTGCACTCTTCAGTGAGCTCTGGGCTAGACATGAGTCAGTGTCTTTCTGACATCTCTCTGTTGGGACCACTGGCCCAAGCCACATTTTCAGTGGAATGTGCAGGATGGGGCTCATATATCTTAATTTCTTTGGATTTTACCCTAACAGTTATTCAGGGTCTGCTGAAATTAATTGTATTGAGAAAAGAATTCAGAACTTGAACCTTTGAGTAGAGGATGATATTCAGGCCTCCCACATCTTGATTAATTTTTATTTTAGGTTCAGCAACTGAACAGATTTTTAAAACCTCTCATTCCTCACCAGCAAAGTCACCTGTTTTCAGAAAGACACTCACTGGAAAAAGTATGTGGGCAGTCAGATTTCTTTGCGGTTCAGCCACTCCTATATTTGAAACACTGCTCTGAAAAAGAGACTTGAGGCTTCCAAGACCTGGAAAGTGCAATTTGTCATAATTTCACCCATTTCTGAAGAACTATGGTCATTTTCTCTGAGTCTTATTTTATTGTCCATCTTCCTGTACCATATATAAAACCTATCTTTTCCCATTTCTTTCACATGATGACTCGTGCCTTCTGTCCCTCTTTTGCCATTCTTTGGCAAAGAATGGTAGATCTTTATAAATTGCTTGAGTTAATTCACGTGAGAAGCTATAACTCAGCGTAAGATGGGGCAAAGAATCTGGTGGATATTTCAGAAATGTCTTGTGGTTAATAAGTTCTGCTTGAGCTAAATAATTCCTGCATTGGCAACCTTCTTTACTTTTCATGTGGAAATTTCTTCATTGCTTTTTCAAAGTAGATGCATGTCTGGTTGTTTTTCAGACACAAAGTCTACTTTTTGAGAAATTCAATACAACAAAATAATGAAAAAAATAAATTAGAATGAGATAAAACAAAATGAAATAAAATGCCAAGCTATATCCTTTTCTGTAAAGTTAGCTGCCACTATGACCCATCAACCATGACCTTTGTTTTACACACCTGTTTATATTATGAAAAATAAATATCTTGAGATAGAGAGATTTCTGTGTTCAAGACACGGTTTCAGGCAGAGCAGTCAGGTTTCTGCTTCTGACCATGTCATTTAGTAGTGAGCACAATGCACTTTGTGGTTACATACAGGCTGGAAAAGGACATCAAGTTTTCAAGTCTTTAAAAAAAAAAAGAGAGAGAAAAAAAGAGGGAAAAAAAAAGACCTACTGTAAAAAAATGGATTCCTGGAACGCAAACAGCAAGCAGAAGTCCAAGGAAAAACCCCAACCTACGTCAGGCCTAATATTTATCAGGAACATGACACCAATGTGGTCATTTTTTGCTTGTTTACTGTTGAAATGAAGTTTATTCAAATTTGTAATCTACAAACTTTCCTTTGGGCTCCTGGGCTGAAAAGGGCAAGTTGGGTTTGGATGGAGTGGGCTGAAGGAGGAGAAGAGATGAAAGGAAAGGGAGGAAGCAAGGAATAAAACCTGACTTGCCAAAAATGTAAGGTACACAAACTGAAGTTCTTTGCTGGTCATGTCTCCATTTCACAGTGCTGTGAATACTGAGCATTTTAAAATGAGAAGCAAATTCGATAGATTTTTGCCCTTCCTTGCCCTTAAGTGAACGTTGAAAATACTGAGGAAAACTTTTCAGACAATCAGAGATTACAAAAAATAGCCTGTTAGCCCAGCAGAAAGAGTTAATAATGTTTGTTATCTAGAGGACTAGAAATTATTTCTAAACTATTTTAGATAACAGCAGTAGCCTATTTAGGATTTTGGCTCTTATCAGTAGGAAGTACAGAAACAATCACTGTAAATGTGAGAGATACAGCTTCTCCATTTCTCTTATACACCAAATGTAATCTTTGGTTCTGTATCTCTGGACAACTGTTTGTTCCACCCACTGTGCACTACTTGAACTGTACTGTGGCTTTTGCCATGTTGGCCTCTTTCAACTCAGTATGATTTATTTATTTATTGGTTTATTCAGATTACAGACCTAGTATCAATGACCACATTTACATTTAAGACCTACCATGAACATGAAAAACATCTTCAAATAAAATCTTGCTGGGGGCATTTAAAATCTGGTAGAGATGCCCTTGCCATTGAAGTAGTCTTTCAAGTCTTGGTCAGGTACACAGGACATTTATGACAGAAATAATTAGTAATCTTATCTTAGTAAGAACCTTTCATAATATGTACTACTTGCCTGCAACAGTCTCGCAGGTCAATTTTCTACAAAATGTCTTGAAGCATCTGGCTGCATGAATAGAGCACATTAAGACATCAGGAGGTTGTATTTATTTATTTATTGTGGAACAATTCTTCTTTTAAAAAAATAATTACACAGCACAACCTTGAATTGAAAAAAGTTATTTCCTTTGAAGAAATTGGAATACAGAGTACAGTCTCTCCTCTCCATTAGCTGCTCGTTTGAGATATAGCCCAAATACAAAGAGGGATAGTAATATGATACATTGAAATTATGCTCTCTGGCTTGAGCTGTTCTTATAAAATGATTAATCTACTTTCTCATATGAATTCATTTCAAGGGCCGTCTTACCTGAATGTGTGTACTAAGACAACTTGCTGAAGAAACTGTAGAAAAAGAATCATACAGATATCATTACACATCCACAAACCACTCTAATGAGACCTAATTTAGTCTATTTTAAGGTTTGATTATTTTTATTTATTTATTTCTAATGGCTCCCAGCTAAAATTTATCTCAACCAAAGCTGAAATGATACATAGCTTGTAGCCTACCACCACCAGGACAAATTTATAGCTGCCCACATTACTTGGCAAACGAAAAGGATTTTAGAATGATGAAAAAAGTTAGGAGGAGGCAGTAGACGGAGTAAAAGTCTCTACTGGGAAAAAAAAGTTGAGATACCAGGGCCCATACTGTATGAGACTGCCAGCTGTGAATAAGACAGAAAACTGCTGATTATTGCTCTTATCTCATTTTCATGAGAACAGAGATCTTCTCCCTTCTCATCTCTCATGTTTTTTTCCATAATTAATTTGCTTTCCTAGCTCCTTTCCTAGCAAAGAGGTTGGATCCTAAGCGCTAAGCAAAACATCCACATGCACACACAGAAAACCCTCACTTTTTAGCTTTAGGAGTTTACATTGTACACAAATGGCCTTCTTCCAAGCAGCAAATCTCTCAACACGAAGTACAGCTTTTCTGACAGCCAGCTAGAAGTTTAACTATTATCTCCCTCAATATTTATTATATTATTTGTTGAGCTAGGTTTAAAGAATGGAAAACATAAAGCTCTATGGCAAGTTAAGCTTAAGTTCCTAGTCTGAAAAGTGTATACTGTGCACAGGCGAATAATGAGCAGGCAGTGGCATGGAGAAGTCAGATGCTTGGGACACATCACAGATTTTTTTCCATTGGAAATAAACACGTTTTTCACTTGTGTCCATTAAACTGTACTGCTTCCCTGGAGCAATGATAGCCACTCAATCACCTTAAATATGTATATATAATATATTAATCATCCTGTCGTGTCCTGGGACATGAAATGATTATTTAGAGATAACAAGCAAAATACTATAATCAAGTCTTTGTGGCCATTTGTTTGAGTAAGAACGAGGAATTCTCTCCATCATTATTCTATACACCTTGTTCACTTTTTGGGAACATTGGCACAAGTGAGAGGAACATGTTGTGAAACTAAGCAAATACTTACGCAGGAATATTCCTGTACCATGTGTATTTACATAAATATTCATCTGAGAAGTATTTAATGGCTGCTTTGACAGGCTATGTGCTGAAGTGAGCTGAAATAATACGCTGTAACTTGGTAACCGGTTGCCCAGAGTAAATTTGGATCAAATTTATTTAACAAAAATGAAGCCGAAAGATGCAGAGAGCCCTAAGCTACGAGGACCCCCTGGCCGTGTGCCAGTGGGGTGAAGGAGGAGAGGAATTATGCTTCTTTGGGAGTGCCATGGGGACCAGGGCACCTCTGCAGGAAGGGAAATGCCAGGAACTTCTGACAGAACCTCTCAGTCTGCAGCCTGGATATTCAGGCTGTGTGCTTGGGGCAAGATTTGCCCCCAAAGTGCATGCAGTACACATATACAGTACGCAGGGTGAATGTGTGTGAAATGTTTCAATTACCTCTAAAATAATGTTTAACATGTTCCAGACATACTGCATTAAGCAAATACCCAAGCAGTATTTGAAACATATTCTGTTTTTCATTTTAATAGATTGTAAATGTATTAAACACATGTTAAGAATATATTTCATATACTGCATTTGTAAAATATTATCAAATTTATATAGGCGGAAACCGCAGAGCCACCACAGGATCGGCCCAAGAGCAATACCATTTTGTAAGTTAACCTTTTAGCACCATTCTATCAGAAGGATGGAGGATTTGAGTTGAGTTGAGTTCATTCCATTTCATTTTTAAAGAAGAGCCTGTAGGTGGAAACCCTGTCATTAACCCTTTCAGCTATAGACTTTGTGCTGTGTGTAAAGCTTACACCCTAGACATCTGGATGGGAGGCTCTGGAGTTACCTGCTTTTGTGCAGAGAGAAGTGCTGAATGCCAGCGCTGAAAAATGGCCCCTGTAGCCAGACGAATGGGTGGCAGCTCCATATTTAAAGTGCCCCCTCAAATCATTGGATAATGTTAAACATCTCTATTAAAACGGAATACCAGTAGATATTTCAAAGTTGAAAAACGTTATTGAGAACTCAGAATTCAACTCAGCCTCTTTCTCTCTGTCTTGCAAACTGAGAAAACTGGAGTTGTTTTTTGTTTCTTTGTCCAAGCCAGGGAGAACAGTTTAGGTTTGAAGAAATATTCTGAATCTGGACACCCTCAGGTGTCTCTGAAATCAGAATCTGGAGCTGGGTCTGTTCCTTGGAAATGACTCTCATCTCTGCTTAGCTCTGCCAAAATCCTGGAAGTCAGCACTTAACACGAAGCAGAGCTTAGGCTCTGTGAGACAATTTGACTTAAAACTATAGCAATTAATCACAGGTACCCGTAAGTACAATCCACCCCTCATTCTTGAAGTGTGGCGGAATCCAACACATTTCAAGACTCAACCTCCGTTTCTTGTAATACAGGAATAATTTCAGTAGCTGGCTGTTACATTAGATTCTTCTCCTTTTATGTGGATAAAGAAAAAAAAACAAAGCCAGCCCAGACCCACAGTTTGCTAGTGAGAATCAAGACTTCCAAATTTCACACTTCGTGCTCTATTGAATGGGAATCCCATAGCTGTAGGTGTCTGAGGCCCAGATGTACCAGACCTGCTGTCACTCAGATCACTCTCTTTGCGTCTCTGCTCCTCGTAGTTTGAGAGCATAGACAGCAGCTTGAGGATACAAAAGTGTCCCTTCCAAAAATAGATTGAAATTACTGTTTTGCTTAGAGATAGATGTGTATAGGTCCTTTTCAGGCACAACAACAGTACCAAATGCACCTTTTGTTCATTAGCAAAAATTCAATCTCTTACATTGTTGTTCTGAAAAAAATAAGTTCTAAGAACCTTGCTGAAATGGGGTACTGGAGTAGAAAGGAGGGGTCAGTGTGCTAAAGCTCTACAGCTTTTAGAAATGTTCACCTCAGCCCCTGTGGACAGTGCCATGCTGTCTTTTAAAACAGTTCTTGAAGAGATGTTAACAAGGGAGTAAATGACTTGTTGTGGCAGTGCTGTTCAGCTATTTCTTCAACTTTTTAGACCCTCCACTAGTCTATAATAAAATTTAATAATGCAAATTTATTTTCATCTAGAATGCAGACCTTTAGCATTGTGTTCTTCATCTCAATAAAGTAATACAAAACAGATGTAATGGATTAACAAGGTAGAATTTTTTTAGTTATAATTTGTCTCAGGCTCTACAATCTGTAGTAGGCAACCTTAATAAGCAGTCTGTTTTTCCCAGTGTGCTAAGGCAACAGCAGCTCCTTTTGGTGTTTCAGTTTGGAGAAAAGCTGGAGGTTTCACCATCATTCTCTCTCTACTGGCACAGCTTCTCAGCTGCAATAGAGATGCTGTGTTAATAAAGGGACAGGAGTTGAGTAATAACCATCTGTAGGAGGCCAGCATTACATGAAATCAGTGTCTGTCACTATGTGAGGAAGGGGCAGGGCTCTGGGGATGTTTTGCTCCATGCTTTTCACCCCTGAATCCACACGCGGAGGAGGCTGTCCCCACTAAGGCAGGACGTGTGGTGCCACACAGCCTGCCTGGCTTCTCTGCGTCCTCGCTCGCTCTCCTCTCCCAGTGCAGCCAGCTGGGACCGGGTGCCCCAGCTGAGGCTTTGAGCAGCATCACAACAGATTATGTTTTTCATTTTTTTTAAATGGAAAATGAGACACTGGTGCTATTTTTTCACCTTCAGTTCAAGCATTTTTAGCTAAAATGTAATGGTAGGACTGTCTTTGAGACTGGAAATTCTTACGTCACTGTCCAGTCCAGTACATGAAAGCATTCATCAGCTTCACAGGACTCTGTGATGCTCTCCCTTCCTTGTCTAGGAGTTTTCAGAGAGTTCCTTGCAGGATTGATGCATGCAGAAATCAGTGTTTTTATCAGGCAGAGAGCACTGTGCCATGGTAGCACATAGCATGATGCCAGAATCCTACCTGGATGCTGGTCTCCTCCAGGAAAATGAATTGCAAAGCTTTCTGAGCCAGTGCACAGGTGGAAAAGAAGATCCTTTAGAACAAGGTGAGACCCTGGCATTATTACACCCTACCATTGTAACTGTATACTATATTGACACTATTAAATATATTGCTGTTGACCTGTGGATATTCAGTTTCCACAGGTCTACTGCAGTTCAAGAGATACATTACAGCTCCGAGTATATAAGATCAGACACATTATGAAGCTCCCCATAAGAGTTATGACAGATGTGTCATAGTGACTTAACTACACTCTGAAAAAATATTAACTATGAAGTGTGTTGGTTTTTATAGGCTTATTTGACACCATTATCCACTTAACTATCCGATAATGTACCAGGTATGTCCAACAAGCGACAGGAGATATTTGCTGTGCTTTGACTTCCCAATAATTTTGAATGGATGTTCAAGGTGAAATAACAGCTAGACTTTCTGAAAACACACTCAGATAGTCACTAGCACCAGAATTCTCCTCCTCTCACTTTTAATAATGCAGGATTTATCTTATCACATTTGACAGATTTTTGCTGTATTAGTTCTTTGCTTAGCAAATTTAAAGACTGAAAGGAATGCATTTCCCACTTTGTTATATACAATGTGGAATGCAGCTGTTTTAAAATGTTTATTTTTTTCAGACAGAAAAAGCCTCAGTAAGCAATGCAGTCAAAATGTCAGTGCATGAAACCACCACCTTGCATTGCCTCTGATTTGGTTTTGTCCTTCCAAGCAGCTACTGTATGACCCAGTGAAGAAAAAACTTCTGGAAGTGATTTTTCCCTTATGATAGCATTTTCCTTTTCAGTAAACATGTAGAATAACTCAGAGAAAGAGAAATTGCTTTCTCAATTTAAAAATCTTAGTTTCTTTCTTAATCAACAGATTCTTCAGGAAGTCAGCTAACCATTAAGGTTTTCTTGCAATTATGTTCTCCCTCACCAAATATGTAGTTTCGTTCCACACAAATTTGTTTTATTTAAATCTACATGATTTCTTCCTTATTCTGAATCTTGCTGGTATTCCATGGTGTGAGGCTGCTGTATATATATGGCTTCAATATCTTACTCTTTTCAGGAATCAGTACCCACAGCAATGCCAGCTTGGCCTCTGCTAGCGTTTGCCAACTATACAGTTCTTGATTTCTCTGAATTTTTAATCTTCCTCTGTGGCAGCCACTCAAGCACATAAATGTGAGGGATTTTTTGAGTGGAGTTTTTCTGCAGCTACCTGGACATATGGGGCAGCTGTTAGTATCTTGCCTTCCAGATTCCTTAGGGAACATGCAAAATACATAGCAAAGGCTGTCATGGCTTGATATCACCTGCTGTAAAAGCTGGGAGTCTCAGACAGCTTCTGGATAGATTACAGATACTTTCAAGAAGCACTGAAAACACTGACCTCAGGACTGAAAGATACCTGAATTTACCAACAGGACTATTGGATTTTATTTTGCAAATTCAAAAGCCACTAGCGTGGATTCAGTGAAATTGCATTAATATTCTTGCAGGACAGAAAGAGGTGATTTTAAGTCCCTGTTTAGTAGTAATCTTAGTATTTCAACTTTTGCATGCTAAGACCGTATAATAGGGTGGTTGTTTTCCACCTGTCGGCACAATGTATGTTTTACTTCAGATATAAAATCCCATAGTTAGTATACATTACCTTTCTGCCTGAGAGACTAGAGTCTTTGAACAGTATTGTCTGTCGAACAATATCTACACATACCTATTTCTTGAGAACCCTAAAAGTCTGTATGACTGCAACGTCATAACGTATGAGTATGTAAATGGCAAATTCTCATTTACGTGATTTTTTTCAATGGCAAACTCAGTACCTTGGTTAGCTTTTAAATATTTTTGTATTAACTACACCAGTAGTTCTTGTCCTGTCCCATCCCACCCCCCACTCACTGCCCATTCCTTCCTCCCTGCCCTGTCTTCCTTGCTTTTGTTATATGTGTGCATATAAACACTAAATATATTGAAGATTTTGGAGACAGGACAGGTACATGACATGTTCTCAAATAGAACAGAGTATTTACTTAATGATCATACACAGTTGTATTTTTGAAAGCAAATCACCATAAGTTCATCTTGCTGACTTTCTTAATCAAAATAGCTTTTTTTTAATCTGACCTTCAATGTCTAAAACCTAAGGGGATTTTTTTTTTTCTTCTGGTCAAAAGGGAAGCTTGTATTCATAACAAAAGGAACATTTCATGTCCTTTTTTTCCCCTTTATCAGATAAGCGCTATAGCTGTAAGGTTCACACTGTCACATGATTTTCAAGAGCCTTGCACACATGGCTTTGATAGAGTTACACTAGCAATAAATTTAATCTAAAAGTCTTTCTGTACAGCCGTGAAATATATAATAAGGTACAAGCTTTGAGAGCAAGCACCTTCAACGTGCAAAGGCCTAGATCCATTTGGGTTTCCCAGCTATGGTAGAAGTCACATTGAGTTCTGCTAAGTGAGATTTGCTGAAGCAACACATTGTCCTTTTGTGACGTGAGGAGATAAACTTGACTTGGGAATTAATACGCACTATCCACATCTGTCTTCTGCAATTCCTGCTCAGCTTCATGCATTCAGAACAAATTCTAGGCAAGAGGCCACTGGGAAATTGTCCAGTTCTCTGTACCCCATGCCCAGCTCTGTCAGACTGGCTGCAGAATAATTTATTTCATACAGTTCCTCTGGCCAAGGAAAACATATTTGTGCCTTGTGGCAGGGAAGCTCTGAAATGAAGGCACTGTGTTGCAAATTATACACCCTAGGGGTTGACCTTAGCTCGTGTGCCTTCTGACCTGTAGGAAACTCCACACAAGTAGATGGGTACAAATAAGAAATGCACTTTATTGGTCCTTATGCCTTCAGAAATCAATTTATAACCAACGGTGTGTGCTAACTTTCTCTTCACTTCATAGAAGTCCATGATGAATTGATTTTGTTACTTTTTTATTTACAACTATATGCAAGGTAAAATTTGTTTCTAAAGGGCTGAAGAAAGGAGCCTTCAAAATGAAATATCAAGATGTTGTTTTATGTCTCTAAGTGAATCTGTGCTGGGGGAGGGGGAAAATGGCTGTGTAGCCGTACCCAAACTTAATTTCCGTATGTTTTCTCTGGAACATATTTTTAAAAGGTATATTGGAATACCTTTTCATTGAAGGAAAAAAAAAAAAAAAGCTCTGTTCTTCATTTCTGTACTCTAGAAATAGTTTACATGGAAGGATCTGAATGCAATGCTTTAGCTTGTTCACACCATGCCACCATGGAAAATTGTGTCACTGGAACGTAATGTGGGGCAAAACCATTACAATTTAGAAGACACTAAGAGTGTTGCCACAGAATTCAATGGGACCAGGATGTCACCTTTCAATTTATCCTTTCAATTGCTCTCATTTTGCTCATCTGTTCCCAGTGGGTCTGGAGCTAACAGCACACTGTTTAGGCTAGCTGTAACATGTTCTGTTCTTCTGAAATATAAACGTGGTGATGAGTGTTTGTTGCTGTGGTGGGGTCCAGCTGGCTGGGAAGACTGTTCTGCTCTGTTGCAGTAATAGCAGTGGCTGTGACAGAAGTTATCTTTATTGTTGGCTCACAGGAAAGAGGATTGAGGGATTAGATTCTGCTAGCAAGATTATCTGAACATGAAGAATTTCTTTCTGAATTGTAACTTCTTTCCAAACTTTCATGTGATTTCAATGCCAAATAGTTCAAAGGAGCTAAAAGTTTCAGCTCTCATCAGACTCTGAGACTGTCACTTAAAGCCAGTCCTATTTTTAAATCTTCACCCTTAAGTTTCAAGATTTTCTGCTCTACAGATTTACAGTGTTTGCCAGAAACCTGTTTCAAGGCTTCTTAGCTATTATTTTTATCATCTCCTGGGGACATTATCAGAAAGACCCAATACAGCAGACATTTTTCTGTATGAGCAGGGTAAACCAGAGCTTTAGCTGGTGTAAGTCAGGGTGGTTTCGGCTGAAGTCCCAACATCTGGCATATTACCATTCTTCACAAAAATAGACAGCACAGGGTCTAGCTGAAGAAAGTTACTCACGTATGTGTTTGTAGGACCTCATTTCTAATGAGCTAAGACACCATATTATTAAAAAATAGTACAAATTATGCTTTCAGTTACACTGGTGCAGATGTGCTATAACTTCTTTGACAACTGATTGTATTTACTTTGGCTTTCCACTAGCCCAAGTTCAGTAAAATCCCTGGAGTTTCTCTAGATTTACAATGGCATAACAAAAATTGGGAATCTGGATGTGGAGAACCTATGGTAGGCTGAAGACATAATAGTTCTCAAGAACTGCTGTGCTAACGCTCTGTGAGAGGCTGCCATAGGAAAGTTATATTCATAGTGATTTGAGTGCATGTATATTCTAATTGGAAACGAAAATGTTGTATTGAAATGAGATAGTCTAGTGCAGACATTATAGTTATAAGATCTTTTAGTCTTTGGCTGAATTCCATATGTTAAATTCCTCTGTCCCATCTGGTGGAAATCCAGAGGATCTTTCTTGATACAGTGAATATAATTTCAGTTTTTAATGTGCATGGAGAGGACTGAGCTCGGAGTTTTGCTGTCCTCAATGCTACTCTAAAGCAGTTTTGAATCGTGTCCTCTTTCTTCTGTGTAGTCCCTGCGACCCATCCTACTCCTTTTTACTAAGCTTGAAGGCAAGAGGGTGTCCCAAGAGCAAGGCTGTGAGCCTGGCTGGAGCGAGGGAGCTCTGTCTTCTGTTGGCTTTCCAGGCCAGGTAATGCCACAGGGTGGGGGTGTGGATCTGTAAATGAGGGAAAATATGTTCCTGAGAGACTCCCATACACCATGTCCTATAAAGAACCAGCGGTGTGTCCAGTGTGTGGACTCAGAAACCACAACCTAGGGAGTCACTAAAGAGCTCTTTTAAGAAAAATGGGAGGGACGTTTCTTTGAAATGTTGCACAGCGGTTTCCTACCTGAGGAAATGTGTGAAAGACTCGGCTCAGCTCCCACAGGGACTTAGCCCTGTTATCAAGTATATTTGGTTTCAGTCAACTTGCAAGAAAACAACATTTAAATTCCTTGCTTTATTTAGTGGCTTCTGCTCAACTCTAGCTCCACACAGCTCAACCAAAAGGCTGAAGAGGAAGGCAGTTTGTTAATTCTCCTCTTGAATTTCTCTTTCTCAGCAACATTTTAGTGCATATCTAATTAAATCTTTCAGAATCTTGTCTACTTGTTGCAGGACAAGTACAAAGGATACACATCTACACGTGTTGATGTGTGTATTTGAGTCTGTAGGAACTCCCTCTCCCATGCAGACTTTGCATGTGTCTGTGAACTCACTGCATCCCAAGCTACACCTTTTGGACTGAAATTTTATGGAATCATAATGGCAACAGAATGATTCCTCCCACTCATACTCTTCTTTGTCTGTGACTTTCCTGATGCTCAGTTAGACACAACTCGCATAAAGAAATTGGCTGAAATTTGGGCTCAGAAGAAAGGAAGGTTTTGTGCGTAGGTGTAGGTATGTGGAAGGAGGTAGAAAGGGTAGCCTACCTACATTTTTAATAGTTTCTTTATGAGTGTGATACAGGCATTTTCCTATAATAAAACAGTAATGTTCCCAACCAGCAAGTGCTGTTCTTGGCATCTCATTTTATTCCAATTTGCTTTTCTTGCAACTGTGGGCAAGATTCATGAAAGGGCCATGCCTAACAGGTAGGTAAGAGAAGGCACTATTTTTTATACAAATAAATGCCATTCCTAAATTATCTACTTTTAGAGTACACCATATGGTTCTTGCCTATCCATACCTCTCTCCCACCTTCTAATTGGCAGCTGCCATGAAATAAAGAAAGGTGATTAAATAGTGACTTGTTCCACTGAATCTGCAGCTAACCTACTGCCGAAATTAAAGACAAATGAGTGCACTGCTTGCAAATATAAATAACTGAACTGATTCAGAAGTTCTCAACAAAATGAATAAACCTCTGAAAGTTAAAGGTTTAATTTTTTGCAGTAAACAATGAACTGTTGAAGTTTCCCAACAATTTCTCAATAAATGACTGAATATTTCCCGTATTTTTTCAAAGAGCAAGCTCTCAACTTATTTCAGAAATTTTCTTAGACAAGATGGACCATGCAACCAGGGAGCAAGGAAAGACCTATGAGTTGGAAGTCAAGGAATACAAATCTACTATATTCTGCCATTTACCTCCAGCTAACCATGGTAATCTCATGCCATTTTGCTGTGCCTGTGTTTGTCTGTAAAAATCATGGTCATCCTACTCACTTCCACAAACCATGTAGGAAAACATCTGTAAAGGAAATCTAGCTGGGACTGTATAGAAGATCGCAATGTCCTGGAGAGATACCTGAGTGAGCTCTGTGCTCCTTGCATGTATCTTTAATGTTGTTATTTAATTAGAATTCTTTCTATTAATTATATTCTCCATTTATTGACTCTTGTTAGCTAGACCATTTCTTATGAAGCTTTTAATATTCCTACTGAGAGCAGAATATGTAGTTCTGATACAGATTCAGGTTCCAAAATTCATCCTTAATTAGAGATTAATTCTGTATTGGCTTTTTCTGTTAGCAATGGAGTTAGATTAGTATATATTAAGTTCTGAAAGGAATGATAACTCTTACAACAAAGTGCAAAGCAAGATATCCCTCATCCAAAGGATGTGTGTGTTTTCTTATCATAGTAATGACAGTAATGAACCAAACGGCATGAGATAAATAATAGTAATGACTCAAAAGCCTCTGTCAAACTTTACTTCAAGAAGTTAAGACGGAAACATTCTTTCCTTAAGATAGCTTTGGGGTGGAGGGGGGTGGGGTGGGAAGTATCATTTACTGAAGCTTGAGCTTTGACAATTGGTCAGCCTGTTTGCAGATAACTGCTGATGAACAAGCTTTTACTGCTCTAAATAATCTATGGGAGTTATATTGTCTGGGCAAAAATTTGCATATTTACCTGTTTGCAAGCACCTCATTTGAATTTTCCACTGCTGTATTCTGCCTTTCAAAGACAAATGGAAGGATTCTTCCTAGCTCATCTGGTTCTAAAGTTTTGGAAAAAAACGTGTATCCGTGCTGGATGACACTTCAACCTTCTGGTTTTTCTGCCACAGGCTCAAAACTACTTTACAAATTAAAATCACATTGCGAAAGAAGAGATCAAATCTCACATTTCAGAATGGAAGAAAAGGGCCTCTGGCTGTAAGTCAGAAGTTGAGGGACATCCCGCCTCCCCTTACTTTGGAGGAAGCTTGGTCCTCGAGGGAGACTTTCTCAGGTGTGCACTTTTTCCACAGCAAATCTATGAACTAGAATACCTGATTCAAAACCATTTGTGCTCAGAATCTGATCTGCAAATTTCAGTGTTCATTCTGGAGATAAGGCTGAACACTGATTGTTTGGTCACATCAGCCAAAGGTGTGCTTTACTATGGGAAATTTCTCTATTCTTCTGGGCTGAATACAAACTTCACTAATACTCCTGAAAGCCCACCTTAGACTGATGGTTACAGTAAACTTCCCACCTTACAATTCCAGGAATAGAGCTGCTGAGGTTTTCCTGTACTAGCTCCAAAGGGCCAAGACAAACCTTAATGCTGGTGGTTCCTCCAAAATACTTCAGTAAGAATAGGATGTTTCCATCCACCACTGTATATTGACTTTTGTTATGCTTCTGACCTTAAATCATTTGATGACATCACATTGTTACTTTGAATCCATGTACAAATAAGCTGTATTTCCATTAGGGAACATAAAATGGTCCATTTTGACTCACTCTGCAAACTGTTTATGGGTTACTTGCAGCTTTCAGGATTTTTACAAGAGAACATCCACTGTTCGTTTCCTGGCTCGACTCCAACTGGACATGTTAACTTTGCCTAATTTCCAAGACATTTGGTGGGAAGGCTTCATAATAGAAGCATGTTTTTCCACCAGGGAACTTATACCACTTTTTTAAAGTCTATTTTTCCCAGACAAATTAAACCTACTTTTTATGAGCTTCTTCTAAAGGGTAGAACAGTAGCTCGCCTTGTTAGATATTAGTGCTTCTGTTCGGAAGGGTGATCGTGTAACTGCAGGGCCTCAGTATTTTACACTTTCTGGAGTTCATTAACCAGAGGCTTCTGTGTTTGAACCTGTAACATTTTAGCTGGACGAGACCCAGAAAGCGAAATCAATCCAGTCCCGTAGCACAGAACTAATTGTCGTCATAGCCAAATGTGCAAATATACAAGAAGTATATAGGAAAAGAAGAGGGGGAAAATTGAGGACTTTGGTTTTTAAGGTATTATGTTGCTGAGAAGTTTTTACATGTTTCCTCACTGACATAAAATACAAAATTGAAAATATGTTTCCTATATCAAAATATCTATACAAAATTGAATGGTTTTATATACCTACATTCATCTAATGAAATGTTTTCCGCTTAAGTCATATATTTGACCACATCTTGGGCTGGGTACGAGTTGGAGGAGTTTTCTCTTCTTGTCAAAGCTTATAATGTCACCAGTTCATTCAGCAAGTTAGGTGCCTTTTTCCAGCCCAAGTGCATGAGAAAGAGAAGGTGCTGTGACCCAGCTCCTCCTCATTGCCTTGGAGAAATTAGAGACTTTCTAAATATTAATATTACACAATCATTGATGAACTTAAGGAACACGATTGTATCTGGCCAGAAAGGACGCATGCAGGGTTCATGAGCTCACTTGTGCCCACCTTCCTGGTCCTGTGTCCTGCATGTGAATTTTTGCAAGGAGCTTTGAGCTTCAACGGGTCTGAGGTCTCCTGCCCCCTGTCATGCCGGCTGCCCTAAAGCCAGCACACAAAGGGAAGCTCAAAGCCAGTTTCAGTACTGATTTGCAGAGCACTAGCTAATGTCTATCAGAATGTTTTATCTTAATTTAAAGTCTTCTGAAGTCCTTCCAATGACAGTGAAGAGTGGAATCTCCTTTAAGTTACAATATGATCATACCAGCTATCTGGCTTGGCAAGGGAAAGTTCTTGTCCTCTAATCCATGCCCTAATTTAATAATCATCACAAAAGTTGAGCTTAGCTAAAATTAAATACATTGTTCAATTCAGAGATGAAAAGGCTATTAATAGAAACACAATCACTAAGTTTTAACTTAGAGCAGTGTATTGGCAGTTTCGTTCTTGGAGCAGAAGGGAGGGCCTGTGTCTAATCCAAACGGATCCTTTCTAAATAAATACGACTATATTTAATTCATATACATTTTGAAAACTCCAAGGATGCTTCCAGAGAAGGGCTTTTTTTTTTAAGGTGTTGCCATATGGTTTTAATTCCTCAGAAATATATAGACCAGCTTGTTCGCTGAGAAAGCCGTGCCAAATACGGCATGTCAAGATAGCTGAAAATGTAATTTAACATCTAGTCTTTTCCTATAGTGATTCTTTACTAATACAGTGGTAATGCTTCTGACTGGAAAGTCAAATGAACAGTTAAAGGAAGAAATCTAAAATATTTATTATTTACTGGACTAGGAAAAGAAAATGTTATTGTTTCATTACCCTCATCTGATACCTAATAATTTTAACTTTAGCTTAAATAATAGTAAATAGTATTTGCTAATGCAATTAAAAATTAAACAGAGTTAGACAAATAACCCACATATATTTAAGGGCATGAAATATTCTCTGGAAAGATAAAAGCTTAAAATCAAAAATTCCTATGCTGGCAATGGAAAGCTATGGCTATGCAGCCGTAGTTAAATTAATAAAATACGGCTTTTACGTTGTCTGGTCAATGATTTCACGATCACTGAAATTCTTATCCTTCTTTCTATCTCTGTTAACTATTTATTTTTTGAATAAAATATGAGTGTACTGGGTAATTAAAAGTGAGCCTTACGTTAGGGACCACCACTTTGGCAAAACATTTTCTGTGTAACTGTAAACTAAAATGTGATCCATATATTTGCCATCACTGTGGTTGGTCCATTTTCACATTATTATTATTTTGTCTTGGAACTCCTGTGTTTATAAAATAGGCACAGAAACACAGACTAAATATAAATCCATTCCTCTTTGCACCAGAGAAACTAGAAAAAAGAAGCCTGAATTCAGAATATTCCCAAATATCCTGTAAGGTGCCTAAAAGTTGCTCAGGCGTAAAACTGAAATAGTTTCTGTCCTTGGAAGGAGATGGGGAGAATTACATATGTTATAAGAACAATAAAATGATTTCTGGATCAGCGTGGTGACAGGAAATATATTTATCATTGTGGGATTCCTTAAAGTGAGCATCTTCCTTCAGGGCTGGGTGGAGGAAAATCTCAGATGATCACCTCATGGACCAGTAGACCTGCTGGTGCCCTCACCAAACCATGCTGTGGTCTTTCTCTTGTGTTCTGCTAAGCTTTAGTGAGCTTTACAGAGGGTACCTGGATATATCTACCAATTTACCATGAAGTAGAAAGAGGACATTTAAGCCATTTGGTTTTACTTTTATATGTCATCCTTGCCAAAGGATTGTGGGCAATGTAGAACCACATAAAAAGAAATGCTGCTGATAAAACCCATAATAAGATACCGACTTCTTCAAATATCAGATATAAAAATCAAGTAAAGGAAGTGGGCCCCATTTAAAAGCAAGGAAGAGAGAAAAGAGGAAGAGTTAAAATGGAAAAATAATAATTACAGGCAACAGTGACAGCCTTCAAAGTTCACAATATTTTGAAGGGCTCAAAATACAGCAAGACAAATTTTAAGGAAAAAGTATAAATTCCCACCCATACAGAAAAAAATACAATCTTCCCAGGATTTTTTTGCCTACTGCTCAAAGCAGATGGATAAATTTGTGTGGATTAAGTTGCTGAGAGAAATCCCAGCTGTGTTACAGTCAGGATAAGACTCCATCAGCTTTATTCGTACGAGGATCTGAAAGCACTGAGGTCTTGGATGGCCCTTCCCATAAGAGTACAACAGATTTCCTATGGTGAAAAATATATATGTATATATATATATACATTTTTTTACATTTCCCTTCACTCCTGGTATCTCCTCCCATCCGAGCTTTTTCTGCCCAAGTCCTGCATTTTCATAATGGTTCTAAAGTCTGGTCTGCCTATAGCAATTCACCATGGAGTTCAGAGGAGATTAATGGTTTTTTAAATGAACAATTATAAGAGATGTCTAATCCATCATTTCAGTGATTTTTTCCTCTAGACAGTCATTAAGAAAATAGTTCATTATAGCTAAAGCTGTATCTGTAATGCAATTGGATACAGTATACACATTTTGAAACTTGCATTTCCTTTCCAGCAAGCATACTGATTGCCCGGACTGCTGTATGTGCTAGATTATTAGCCATTAGAATAAAATGCTGTAAGGGAAAATGTTTTAAAATATTATTTTTTATGTATATAATTAAGAAATTTTCTGTTAAGATTTTCTACAAATTTCTACTTGACAATAATTTAGTGCTGTATTTAAATATTGCAAAAAATATTTACATTTAGAAAATTAACCTATTTTCTCTCTGAAACACCCACATATTGCCCAGAAGCTGAAGGTTTCCCTGCTGGGTGCTTATATAGTGCTCCATTGAAGTCTCTGGCACTGCTGTCTGTGTGTCCGGTGAGCAAAATGCCGTGTACATTTTCCACACTTTTTTACTTTAATTCTGTATTTCAGTCTGGGGTGTGCATGGTATATTTTGCAGTTTTCCTCTAAGGGGAGACGTGAGTGCCCACTCTTGTGGCTAGCTAACACAAATTCAACTTGCTCCTCACTAGACTTCCCAGCTTATCTCTCCACCTCCATGTGCTGAATAAACCCCACAGGAGCCAAAATCTACTTTCAATTCCAGTGCAACACATACTTTCCCAACTTTATGTTTTCTACTATAAACACAGGACAGTATGTACATGACCTGCACACAGCCTGTGTCCCTGAAGTGCAAAAAGTGTGGTGCCACACTGCCAGCCCTCTCTGCCAAAACCTGGGGCAGAAAGAATGCACTTCCCAAGAGGCACATTCCTTAAGGCATTTCTAGAAAATCTTCAGGCACTATCATAATGCAGAAAGTAAAAAAACTAGAATTAAATATTAACATTTTCTGATAAAATCTTTGAATAAATAAAAAGTCACATGATTTTGGAACATACGGAATGAAAATGGCTCTGCAAACTGTCTTTTCATAAGCCTCTTTCTGAATTATGAGTATTATCCCATTATCTGTCTCAGTGTTGTACTGCCAACACAAAATGGGTATGGGAGGTGTTAGTGCACAAAACTGGACAAAGTGCTGCTGTCAGGGAGAAACAAGTGAAACTGGGCAAACTTTTCAATGGCCAGAGGCTGGAACGCAGAGGAAGGTTTAGCAAGTCACATTAAAGATAAATAGTGATTATTTTAATGTTCCTTTTGATTTTTTAACATGTTTAATTAGAAAATGGGTATATACAAAGTGTAAATAAAAATGTATTTCCTGCTATAAGTCTCCACATTCCCCACAGCTTGCAATCTACCTGAAAATGCAGAGGGTAATTATTATTAACTATAATAATTGTATTTACAAATATTGTTTGCTTGTTAAGAGATATTTTCCAAAAACCACTGCCTTGCAAAATGCAGTGGTAAAGAGGAGAGGAAAAAGGAAAAGGAAGGAGGAAAAATTTGCAAGTATGTGTATGTGAGGGTGTGTGTGTGCGCCGATGCACGTTTAATGCTATTGCGGAGCTGCTTGGGCTGTTTTCCGTTTGAGGTCTCAAGCCTTGCTTGTTCCACAGTGCTCCTGGGAGCAATGAGGAAGACCGCGTGGGCTTAATGCTTACGGTTCCACCGAGCCATTAGATGCAAGCCTGAAAAATACATGACATGCAAAATATTCTTCAGATATTTAATCCCACAACCATGGTGAGTGAACAGGACTAAATCTGCAATGCCAAACTGGAGTATGTTGGAAACACTGGCCCATTTTCAGTTTATTTGCTGGCTTATTGGGAAGAAAAGGCAAGTTTTGTTTAATGCAATTAAATAAATAAATCTGAAGAGAGATTTTCACCAACCTTCTGTTGACTTTGAATCCTACTGTTTAAAGTATAGTGTCAACAAGTTAACTCTCCCGTCTGCTTTCACAAAAACATCCATCTATTCTGGGACTGTGGGTGCAATTTGAGTACAATACTCTTCCCTTTTTGAAACTGGTTTCTACCAAATATATACATGTACAAGGCTTTTTGTACTGTCTGTACTGTCAGCTCGGCCACTATGGGGTGATTCACAGCCTGTGAGCCCGATCCAAACTGGTGAGAGGATTTCTGTGGCCAAGATCAGGGCCAGTGACATGGCTTCAGAAGCACAGCTTTGACCCTGGCTTTTTTCCATATCTCATGATGTATCTATGGTGCAGCGTGCACTAAAGTAATAAAATATATCAAAGGATTGGAAAAACATCCATGTAATTATTTGAGTAATTCCTTGGAGTAAACATACCATTAATCACAAGGAAGTATTAATCATCCTTGTATGTTTGTGTAGTCCTATATATATTGTCTGTGGTCTTGCTATGAGTGCAGGAAAATGCAGCCGTAGAAAGCCAGCGCTCCTTGCCAGGCACTGCCACTTGCTCCGCACATTTCTCAGTGGTTGAAGTACATGGGACCTCTGAGATTGGAGCTCCTCGACCGAGGAACGATTTGTCTAAGTGCTGTATGTTGGATTAAAATTTATATCACGTCTAGGTTGTGATCTAATACATGCTGCAGCTCTTTCAATGGGTACGAACAGGCTTTTGTATCCTGTCCTGCATATTTTGTAACACTAACATATTTCAGCCTCACCCTTTCTGATTTCTGCAGCTATCCCAATGAATACGCGCAACCATTCCATTGCGTTCTAGAGGCCAAAGGAATGAAGACAAAATTTTTGCACTCAATGTTACAGTCATCACAGTTCAGCACAAAAGACGTTGTGCGAAACTTGCAATATATCTTAAAACCCTATTTGCTGTTTTTTGTGTCCACCCTGGCTGCTAATGGCCGAAACCCTCATCTCTTTGGTTCTAAGCCTCCTAGGCGAGCAAAACCACGGGAGCGAACTGAGACAACACTATTTGCATCTGCCTGCAGCCTCCCATGGCGCCCTGCAATTGGAGAGCCGCTGCAGAACATAGAGGTCTTTCTACAAAGCAAACCCAGCGGAAATCGCCACCGATGTTAATTCGAAACAGAATGAGATAGCCACAGTGCAGGTCCTTGAGAGAGTGCACAAAGAAGGCCTTTTCTTGTTCGCAGGGTGCTGACAGTATGGGCGAGAGTCCATCCTGTGCAGCTGATGTGAGGAACAGCACATCCTTAAATCTCAGCACCTGGGCACAGCTCAGGAGACTTCGGGAGAAACTTAGAAGGAAGGTTTCTGCGAATGACACTGGGGAAATCCCAGGAGGCTTCCGCAGCTGGCCAGCTACATAGCTGCTAAAAAAGGGTTTTAAAATGAACTTTGGGATCTCTAGAAAGGCTCATTTATCAATGTAAACAAAGTTTAGCTGTTTAATAAATCTGTTTTCTTTCCTCCTTTTCATCAGGCATTGCTATTATGGCTGATGGTTTTCATAATGTGATCAGCTGCTCTGTTAATAACCAATGTGCACAACCAGGCAGATAAAGATGAGTTAAAGGGTTTTTTATTATATTTATTAAATAGAAGCTCAGTTTGGCCTATGTGTGCTTAGCATTCTTCTTTTTATTCCATTTCAGAGCTGCGTCTCTTCTAGGGATGGCTAAACTGCTATGGAAAAATAAGAACTAGCCAAACCAAACCTCAGCCCAAACACTGACATCAACCCTAACATTTTTGAAGGTCAGTGTTAGTTTGGATAAGTAACCCATCTACCCAGTCATAAGTAGAGCTGGTTAGAAAATGGATTTCCACCTTCTAAAAAATTTGGAGATTATATCTCTGTTTGTAATCACAGTTTTTGAAAAGCTAAAATTTTGAATTTCTTTTCCAAAACCAAGACTAATCTATTGTGGTAATTTTATTAGCATTGTATCACCTCATTTTTTATTTAGACTTTTTGTAAATTTCAATGTGCAGAAGAAAAGGTACCAACAAAATACAGGCAAGAGCCTTCTCCAAGCTAGCTGTTCTCTTCATATTTTGCACGATCACTGTACTATATAGAAGAACTGCATCTCTCATAGTTTTGGCCACATATTGGGACAGGGGGACCTTGCAACCCCCCCCAGTCCTATGCCCAACTGATTCTAGCAGTCCTGCCTGAATACAGCAGCCAGGTCAGGAAGGGATGACAGCACCACCAAGACTTGTGCTTGGTGTGACATGATTGCTATGAGAACTGGGAGGTTATCAGGGGCTGGAGAGAAGGTGCATGAAAGAGGTGATGGCCAAGTGACATCCCAACAAGCCAGGATGGTAGGGTCTGGTGGGGCGAAGGATGGCAGAAAGAGGCCAATGGAAATCTCAAATAGTTTTACCTGGAATAAGCTTGATTGTAGGATTGGTTTCATTTCCATGATGTATTTGCTGTAAAAACTAGAGCCATCTGAGCAAAAAGTGATTCCACTGGGAAAAATGGTTATACCTTCATGTGTTTTTATGAGTGTAGTGGTTGTCATCCTAAAACACAGTGCCTACTAAGGAAGGATGACTTTGAGCAAAAGTAAATTGCAGAAAATTTGGTAAGAAAAATATTGGCATTATTTTAGTGTATTTGAAATAATAATATAAAAGAATGTTCTTCAGGAGGTCACCTTCTACTCACAAATTGAATATGAGACCAAAATAATCATGAAGGCAAATTGAGAAACTTCCACATCTTTTTCCAAAGTGTTAATTTTTTTTTTCATGAACATTTAATTAGATACGGAAATAAAAAAAAAAAAAAAAAAGGCAAACAAACTAGACCCCAGCAACTCAATACTGAGCTTTGTGTATAAAGGAAATTTCATGAAATGTGAATCAGGTTAAATAGTTCAATTATTGTCCATTGCTTACATGTTTGAGAAAGAGTGCAACTGTTTGAAATTGTTTAAGTAGTTAGTAAGGTGATCGTAACATTTACCAGCAAATGACATAAATCCAGAATTAATTATAATGGCTTAAATGGTTAAAAAGAAAGGGGATCATTGGTCCCAGGGTTTATTGTGAACTGTCAGGATAATGGAATTTTAATCAGTCTGTTTATTTTAGGAAGGATTAATTGCATGGCGTGATGCAGAAAATACAGTGACTAACTTTGGAAACCGAGCTGACTGCATAATTTTATTAAAGCAGATCAGTTGTAGCATCTTAATTTCCTTAGACATGTTTATGGGAAGCTATTTGTTTTGTCAAGATTCTTTCCCGACTGTTAGAGTCACTGAAAATGGACGTGTTTGCTCACACCATCGCCTGGGCGTCAGTCCCCATCCCACCTGCCCTGGCCGTGCTGCTCCCCAGAGTGTGGTTTTCAGGAGGTTCGTTTGGGAGAGGTTTGCATGGAGCTCCTCAGAGCTGGTCTGTGACCACCTAGGAAGGTTGTCTGGGGACCTTCACTGAAAGAATGGGGCCTTCCCCAGATGTCTCTTCATTTCCTGGAGCTTCCAGAGATTTCAGATAGTCTTTTCCTAGGGATTTGGCCCATAGTTGCACAATTTGTGGCCTCCCTGACTGACTGTCATGCAGATAGTTAAATATTGTCTAAGGTAAAAACAACAATTTGAGACTAAGAAAACATCTTTTTTCTATAAAAGATGGAGATTAAGACACCCAAGCAGATCCTTGAAAGATCTTGCAGATCCACTTTATTTCTTGGCAAAATATTTTGGGCAGGAAAAAAAAAAAGAAAATTATTTCCCTCACAACTGAAAACATTTCATGTTGACGTTATGAGGTGAAGCCTTAACAATGAATGCTATGGGAGAAGCTTCACTGAAAATTTTTTGCAATTTTATTGCAAATATATTCAGAGGCTAAGAAGTTCCAAACCAAAGATGAAGTTTCATTTCACCTGAACATATTTTTTGCTGAATAATTATTTGCTGGTCAGGCCCATTCTCTCTCTGCTTAATATTGCTTTTGCAAGAGAATTGCAAACTACACTTTGGTTAGCTTTTTTTGCCTTATAAAACAAAAGCTTGGGCACTTGTATTTTACTTGTACTCCAGCCGAATCCGCACTCCTGGGAGGTTGCGTGTGGAAAATTTAGCTAGGTGCTAATCATTGTGCCACACCTTCACTTTGTTTTCAGTTGCTTTCCTTTTTATAATTAGAGGAAAATGAGGTATTTTAAATAGCTTAATATCAATACAGACTGTCCTTTCCGCGGTTATTTGTTGTTAAGCTATTATTAGGCTGTGTTCGTCAGCTGGCCTAAATTAAAAGTTGGTTATGTGGTGCAGTTTTACTGGTGTGCTAAAATAAAGTGACATAAAACAAAAAAGATGGAAACAAGGTTTACAAGTAGCATCACTTCTCCTTCCTTCTTCCTCTGAGGAGAACGGAAAGTGTGTGGTGTACCTGGCAAGTGGTCTACATTAATATTATAAAACAAAAAATAGAGAAAAGCAAATGTTGCTGTTTTGTCTGAGCTGCAGAGGAAAAATAATTCTAACAAGAGTGCAGCAGTGGGGAGGGGGGGAGGCAGTGCCTGGCCCAGCCTCCAGCCTCCTGCCTGGGGCTCCATCCAGAGGAAGGCTCAGGACCCTGCAGGGCTCTGCCCACACCAAGCGGTGCGTGCTGAGCACCACGCGTGTGCTCACGAAGCGTGTGGGGCTGGCCATAGAGCATGTGTCAGCACACGGGGGTGGGCTTTCATCCCTCACAAGCCTGTCTGACGGATGCTGCAGCTGCTTTAGCTCCCGCTCTATACCTTCAAGGCCTTCCAAACGACTAGAAAGACTTCCTAATTCTACTGACAGAAGTAGAAAGCAAGGAAGTTCAGCTTGATTATAATTTTAAGAATGCATTTATCTATTTTTAGTTTGGTGCCCGTGTCAGTTCTAGATACATTTACAGCTTAAATTACTCACAGCAGGCACATTTTCAGTTCAAAGACTTTTAATTGAAAGATTTATATTCTCTGAAATGAATTTGGTTTGCATAGAGAGTTAAAAGCTCTATGTATTTCTATCTATAAATATTATACTCAGATACGCACTGAAAATTAATGCAGCTCCTGGTTATTTACTACAGCTGATCAGATTCCTTCAAAACTTGCAACTGCTTTGAAATAAGAACACTCATAGTTTCAGAAATTTTATATCATTTTCTGGTATCAATTATAGAGATCATCTAATCAGGTAAAACATTCATTGTATGAAGAACACAGATGAAAATTTCTGGGCAATCTGAAAAAGTAAAACTCTGTTTTTAAGAGCTAGGCTGGTTTGTCAGTTTTATTATCCGTAGTTTATAGCTCGAGAAACTGAAAAACAAGGACGAGTAGATTAAGATAAAGAAGTAAAAAAGGACATAGGATTAAACTTCCGTGACTCTAAGTTCTTCAGTAAATCCCCAAGCCCATGTTGCGCTATGGTGTACAGTGGTCCGGGACAGTGCAGCCTGCTATTAATATGAATAGAGCTTTGTCCCATACATTTGGAGTTTCTTTCTCACCACAAATGTTTTGAAAAGCAATTAAGTTATTTAAAAAGCAGCCAACATGCCTACCAGTTAACAGTAGTCAACATTTAAAGTGAATAACTATTACGTGTTATTTTTTGAAAGATCAGACCTTAATCAATGGATACTGATACTTGCATAACATGAAACTGTGTTTTTATTTTAATATTACTTTGGCATTCAGAAGGTCTCTATCCTAACTCAAATTAGTTATTTGCAGTTTTAAAAGTGAAAGAGTCAAACTTGAAATCTTATTTGAATTGAAAGATTAGATTTATATAGTTGGTATTTCACTGTGATCAAGTATGAAGTGGTAAAACCAGAACCAATAGTCAAGTATCAATATCATTTTTGTTTTTAGTAACAGTGATTTCTTAACAAACACACATATGTTCTCACATGCATATGCACATACACATATATTTATCATTCAAGGAATTAAACTCCCATAATCTGCAGTATCTGTCTCTGACTTGGAAGGATCTGGATGAGCCTGTTGCCATTGTCACTATACTTGCTGTCACACTGGCATCGTGTGCTTTCTCCTGAAGTGCTGGTCTCTGCCGAGACGTGACACCGGGATGGCAGACATGGGCCCGATCCAATCTGGTAATTTCTATCATCTTCATTTCCATCTGAATTGTTTTCTATTAAGTCACTTTAGCAATATGATTGTTAGGAGCCTGATTCATAGAATTGTAGATCATAGAATCATAGAATGGTATGGGTAGGAAGGGACCTTAAAGACCACCTCGTTCCAACCCCCCTGCCAGGGGCAGGGATGCCACCCATTGGACCAGGCTGCCCAGGGCCCCATCCAACCTGGCCTTGAACACCTCCAGGGATGGGGCATCCACAACGTCCCTGGGCAACCTGTTCAAGGGCCTCACCACCCTCTGAGTAAGGAATTTCTTCCTAACATCCAATCTAAATCTCCCCTTTTAGTTTAAAACCATTCCCCCTTGTCCTATCACTATCTGCCCATTATCATGGTTCCCCAGAAAGGAGGCAGATTAAAGTTAATATTCATGAGTTGGTTTAAAAAAAGCATTTTACATAATTTTTTAAAAAGGTAGCATTTAGTAAGAGATCATTCATTGTTATTGCCAGGGAGCAAACTCAGGCAGTCATTTGTACAGAGCACACAACCTCGGCCACATTTGTCACAAAAGCCAGCGAAGGCAGAGCTACAGGGAATTGGGGCGGCTGGCTGATATTTTCTCTTTCTTTCTCTCTTTTTAAAATAAAGTTATTTGTTTAGTTTGAAAGACAATACCCGGCTAGACTACAGGGAGTACGCTCAGTGAGCTAATGCAGGCAGCTGGCATAACCACAATGAGTGGAGCTGCACCCTTCCAGGAGGAAAAAAGGCTCAGATGACAATATAAGTTACTCAAAACAAATAGTGATGAAATGGAGTGGAAGAGAGTTCTCCACTTGAATTACTATAATGTTCCATTTATAGTTTCAGGCTTCTCATAGACTGTGATTATAAAATGTTGGCTGGCATCTTAAAAAAGGAAAGAAAATATTCTCCTGGAGGTAGAGAATCTAGATTATCAAGTGGATTTTTATTTGATATCAATAATAAATCACTACTGGGCTAATTTTATTGCAGCCAGAATGTAAAGTACACCCATCCTCAGGGCTGTAGGGTGTGCTAAACTTAGACTGCAAACTCACTTTTCTGTACAGCACCTTACACCACCGGGTCCATGCTCATGATGAAAGCTCCTGGCAAAATAGCAGTATTACCAGTAACAACAAGAACACAGACAAGGGAGAAAACAAATTATCGTACAGTGCCCAAATGCTGTCTGAACAGAGCACTGGGATGGGCTGGGGGCTGGTGAGGTGGTGGGTGATGAGCAGTGGGCTTGAGTGTGGCTGGGAAGGGAAAGGTGGAAGGACCTCAGAGGAGTGTTCACGACCAGTCACAGGAGAAGTTTCAGTTCATGCCTTTTTTTCCTTCCTGAGGCGTTTTCCCCTTTGAGCCTCAGGAGCACTGTCTGGAAGGAGTGGATGGTGCTGCAGGCGGTGGGTCGGCCCGTCTTGCAGCCTGCGGCCGAGGGGATGCAGCCCTGCAGCCCGCACCTGGGCTTCGCCGCTGCCTCTGCTGCCGGGCGGTCACCTCTGGCAGCGCTGGTGACAGACACATCTGGGCATGGAAATACAGAAGTCACCACAGCTGTTTGCTTAGTGAACCTGAGTCAGAGCTCTGAGCGTGTGCGCACGTGTGTGTATGTGAGAAAACTGTTCAAAAGCTGGGTGAGGAGAGCTCCTACTGACTTCTGAGAGGGTCTGGGGTTTTGATGTTTTTTCTGCCTTGAGGTGGAACAATGGATAAAGAGGCTAAAATACTTACAAAATTCAAAACCTGACAGCAAAGAATCACAGAATCACAGAATGGGCAGGGTTGGAAGGGACCTCTGAAGATCATCTAGTCCAACCCCCCTGCCGAGTAGGATCACCTAGGGCACGTAGCACAGGATGGCTTCCAGGCTATATGAATTAAACCAAATGCGATATTTTAATTTTAACCATTTTCTCCTGGGGACCCTTCGGTAACAATAGTGTTACCTTGATTCAGATTCAAAACAAAATGCTGCTTTAGACCAGAAAATAGGACCAATTTTTGATAGTAAGATGATGAAATGGACATTTCAACAGCTTTGGAATACTCTTTCATCTCTGACATACTTCAAATGAGGAACCTCACTGCAGACAAACCCTTTCCTGCAAATAGGTTGGATCTCACAAAAATGCTATTTCCCCATTAAGAACCGCTTACTTTTGACTGTTCTGGTAGGTTCTCGTCTACTCTGCCGTGGGGAGAAATGTTTGGAGGGAGCCGCTGCGAGCCCCGGCGCTGCCAGACCCTGCGCTCTGGGCCACTTTGTACAGGACAGCGTAAGGAGGCACAGAGCTCCTGGGGCGATTATTTTTTCAACGAAAGAAAACACTTGGAAGGTAAATGTTTGAAAGAAGTGGTCGTCCAAAGAGAAATGACAAAGTGGTTGCTTTGGTTAAAAACAAAACAAAGCTCAACTGCCATATTTTTTATTTGTGTCAGAAACACTGTTCAAGGGGGAGAAGCGAATTGTGTGGAAGCAAAAGAAAATAGAAACCAAAGACAAGGAGAAAAAGAAGGATAAGAAATCATCTGAGGATAGATAATAATAAATGACTAGGAAGGCCACTCTGTCATGAAGAGTTGGTTTAATGTTCTCTCTTCCTGCCTTGCTATATAAAAGGTTTTTTGTCAAACATACTTGACTAAAATCACATGGAAATATCCTTTGCTGCAGCTCGCAGAACTAGCACTGATTTCCATCCTGTGAGAGCCTGACCCAAATGCCTTGTGCTGGTTTATGGCGTGACAGCTCCAACCCAACGTGCCTCGGTGCAGCCCTGGCTGCTCTGCTCTGCCTGCAGCGTCTGGTCCCTGACTCAGCTCCCATGGGCACACGAAATGTGCGATGCAGCCTCTAAAATTCCCACATCTGTTATTGTGTCTGAGGAACTGAAAAAAAAAAGAGGGTGATGTTGGATGGAGGTGGGTAGAGAGCCCGGCAGAGCTCGTGCTGGGCTCCTGGCTCTCCAGGACAGTGGATCTGGGATGCACTGGGAACAAGGGTGAGGTACTGGGAGCTGGTGTATCTGCTGGTGAACGCCGTGGTTTAGCCACGTCTATAGAGGGCCACCTCAGACCAAAAACTGGAGCTGCGTCCTATCTGCTGAGGGCCAGTGTGCTCTCCCTCACCCTATGGGAAGTGCTCACAATTCACTATCTACTGTTTCTACCATTATTTTACTGTTCCTGCCCCAGAGAAGTTCCAGCCCACCAGCATACATTCATCCCACTTGAATCTCTGATGTGGTGTTCACTGAGACTCAGCAAAAATCCCTCCATTCACCCGGACATATTTCAGATCAGACCCCTTGGAGGGGGAATGGTGCACAGGAGCTCCCGCAGCGCTGCTTCACCCTTCACTCTTTCAAGAGACGGGCTGGGGAGGGAGCCAGAAGAGAAGGTAACAGAGCACGTACCAGCAGCTTTTTGATAATGTTTACTCAAAATCTGCAAACCTGTCAAATGGAGAGGACAATTTAAATCAACAGAAATATCCCTGATTGTTTGGTTAGGAGGGTGGTCCCCCAAGCTCGGTAGCACTTGAAAATGATGCGTCCCCTCCCTGCAACATGCTCAGCTGTTAATTTCTGCCAGATAAATAGAGTGGCTTCTCAGCTGGAAAATCCAACATCAAAGGAGCAGCAATATACAGATGATCTGTACTGAAGCTCTGGCCAAAGGCTGGTGGCTGATGGGAGCCATCCCCTCCCCGCTGCGAGGACGGGGCCGCTGGCAGCGCTGCCGGCCCCCAGGACCCCGGCAGTGGCCGGGAGGGGCCGAGCTTCCCTCCCCACGTGCAATCTGTGGTTTTCTCTCCTTGGCCGTGTTCCCCGCAGTGCTCGCAGTTACCTGCGGAAACCGAAAAGCACCGGTCTACGCACGCGGCTGTCTCCATAGTCCCTGTGTAGACACGTGGAGCCAGAGGGCTGATCCCCCTGCCCCAGCACACAGCCTTCCTTTCAGCACCTTCCCCTTACACAAAGACTAACTTATCCCACCTTTTTTTTCCCCTCTCTCTCCCTCTGTCTCTGCTCCCCTTAGCCCTCGCAATGAAAAGCCCTCCACGCGCAGGCTAATAAAAAGTCCTGTGCCACGTCCTCTCCCCCTCCCTTCCCATCCAGAACAGCGCTGCCAAAAAGAAAAAAAAAAAAAAAA
>VXAL01009187.1:1234285-1278433 GCA_013399475.1 Chauna torquata
AATTCCTTAAAGCTAGGGGAGGGAGTGGAGGTGAAACTGTTAAGAGCACTGAGGATGAACAGAGCTGTTGGAAGTACTGGCACCCAAGTGGGTTGACAGTGAAAGGGTTGATTAGATCTGAGGGACAACCAGCAGTTTTGACTGGATCTTTTCCCCCCTTTGAAACAGTTTTGCCACCTTTTAAATAAAATTTATTCTATTCATATTACAAAAAAGGTCTAACATACATCTTTAGAGGAAAAAGTAAGTAAATGTATTAAACCTCTATACCCGTGAACTCCTTTGATACCTCCCACTCCTTTCTCCTCACATAGACATATAGTGCTAAAACTCTTGGAAGAACATAAGATATTTTTTGTGATATTTTTGCAATATTTTGCAAAATTGCAATAAGGAATCAGCGAGTAAAATCTTCTGGCTTATTATTTAGAAAACAAATAACTGGCTATGAGGATTGCCTTGAATGTCACTTTCGATTAGAGTTAATCCTAGGTGGTGAAAGAACAGATGACGCATCTGTAAGATGTGCTGGCACTATTCTCAGGCTTTGCAAGAATAATTCAGGATTTCCAGCTTAGGAGTCTTCTCTGTAGGAATCTATTATGTATTAACTTGAAATAACTTATATACAGTAACTCTCATGTACTCTCTTAAATAACCTGAAACTTTTTAAAATGTTTACTTGCAGACCTAGAAAAGAAATCCTAACAGGATAAAAAGAATTGCATGTAATCTTCAACTAGTATATGACAGCAAGATTATGCAGGTGAAAAACACTTGAGGATCTAGAGCTGGAGAGTGCATTTCTTCTCTCTCTGTATTGTTCCTTCATAACCATTAAGGAATTTTATTCCTTTGTATTTTTAATAGCATTGGCTGGAGTAGGGAATCCTGAATACCACCCTGGGAAAGCTGAAGTCCTGTTATAACACTAATCTCCAACATTTCACCTCCTTGGCAATGAGTGCCAGAGGTACAAAACAGCACATACTAGCCCGTGCCAATTCTTATTACACAGACAGAGGATTGAGGCCAAAGAGTTTATGAATTCAAATTCAAGGAATCCTAAGGTGACTAGAGTATTCTTTTTTTCTGTGTCTCAACCTTTATCATGTAATCAAGGATAAAAAGTATGCCACCAAATGCCTTTACTGTGGATACTGGAATTCAAATTCCTCCTCATGAATTTTTCTGGCTTTCAACTAAATGCCAATTTGAAACTATTAGAAAAATAACTAACCTAGACATCTACTTACGCATTTGTTCTGTCACTCTGTTAAAAAAGAACAGCTGAACAAATTATCAACATTTTGTGAGGATTAGGAAAATTGATACAGGCTGACTCACTGCATGCCTATATAACCCAAAGTAATGTTAAAACCCAGGAAATGAGACGGGGACTGGAAAGGCTGAGAGAATTATTGTATTATTGTAGCATCCTATAATGCCAGATTATTGGACTCAGTTTTCCACTGCCTATTTACGCCCTTGTAAATGTTAGAACTTTTTTTGTTCCAACCTGATAACCATTTGTTCTTGTGATGCATTGACATTTCCCTCCAAGACCTGTCTTCCTCTTCAAAAGCACAATGTTCATGAAATAATCAATTTAAGTTGCATATGCTAAATATCAGAAATGAATAAAAAATTAAGCCATCATTATAGACCGAGTCTTATTAAACTATATTTAATACAAAGCCATGGATAATAAGATCTTTCAGACCTGCCAGTAAATGTAGGAGCTAGTAAATATGTTTGTGATCTTTACACTGAAGAACTTAAATGAGGGAGAACAATTTACAAAATATGTCCAAAAATGTATTTAACACTGAGGATAGAGCAAGTATCCTCCTCATATTTACATCTGAAGGAAAGGAAAGGCCCAGGTTTTAAACCCTCAGTGTTAACTTGTAGTATTTGAAGGTATGATATTTATATCTGCATCTTGCTCAAAGCAGGGAATTCTTATCCAGAATTGTCTTTCATTTTCATTTCTACTTCCCTGTATAACTGCCTACACTAGCAGAGACGCACAGCAGCCTCCAGTATCCTTCTTGCTGATAACAGGGTTATAGTCAAGACAATCTGCTGGAGAAGTCTCATGCCAACGCCAGTTTTCAATATAGAGACGTTGTTTTACTTAGAGAGGAATCTGATCTGTAGAGGTCACTTTGGAGGCTGCATTTGTGTGAATTCTGCAGGCAGCTTTTACACCTTGGATTTTGCGTGCAGCTCGCTAAATCCCAGCCCTCCCTCACCGCCTTCGTCTCCTCAGTGGAAGGAGCAGTCTCTGCATTCCCCGAGGCCAGGACTTTCATTTTAGCCCCAAAGCTGGGTGAATAATTGATAAACTGTGCTACATCTGCCTCAGACAGAGGAGATACCATGTAGCCAGCCAGTCCCTGCCTTTGATCAGCAGCTGAGCGCTGCCAAAAGCCGGGCAGCCCCCGGGCAGCCCCAACGAGCTCTTTGTGGGCATTGGTGCAGAGAAGGCATCACCTGTCAAAGTGAATGGTTGCAACCTTTCCCTGGCCGTGGGAGGCCTTTTGATGCAGGGAGCGTTGATAATTAGGGCCTAATTGAGTGATTAACAGCCCCAGCAGCTCATGGCTTTAAGAGTATGCAAGGAGAGCAGGCAGCGGTCCCCAGCAGGTCCCAGCAAAGCACTGATTTCTCCAGCTCTGTTTTCCCCGGCCATGGCTCCAGGTTGGGCTCATTCTTAGATCAGGCTGAACGCGATCTTCATCAGAAATGTGCAGAGCAAGCAAAATCATAGAAGGTGATTACATTTTCTCACGAGTGCAGTAATCACTTTCTCTAAACCACTATTGATAATAACTGTTGCAGGAATAAGCTCCCACTTGCCAAGACACATGGTCTCTGCAGGCAATGAAAGTCTGTCTAGATATACTGAACTTAATTAACTGAGTTTGAAGAGCCTATTAAGGCAATATTAAAAGAAGCCTATCTCAGCAGGCCCTCACAGTGGGGAGACGCAGCAGAGCTTTCAGTTTAAGACTTATTGCAAAGCTATCCTGCTGCCCAGCTCCACGGTCTGCCTGGGAGCTGTTTAATAGACTGCTTGGGAGCAGGGTAAAAGGCTTTACAAAGAGATCGGGGTAAGTGGTGGGGATATCAAAGGAAATCAACCTGTAATATATTATATGCTCACTTTGTGGATGGGGGGGAGAGGATATATAAATGGGGAGATTATTCAGCACTGAATGAAATAAATGACAGCACGGACATGCTTAAAAATCTTAAAATAGGGCTTGGGGAATCCAAAAATAAGCTTTTCCTGAGTAATTTCGGCATACTGTGGTGCACGGCAGTTCCTTACTAAAAAGTACAAACTGCTCATATAAAATAAAATCAAAGAAATGCTTCCTGCATCTCTCCTACTTTCCTCTCCTCTTCCTCCCTTATAGGTAAGTTAGTGACTAGTTTGGGATTCCTTTTTTCTGTCTACTTCTGGAGAAAAATAGGTGTCATCACCAGTCTGAGCATCTCTAGTGGGTTATATTTCCGGCTGTAGGAGAATAAAACAAAACTAAGAAATTCTCTGTTGACTGACTGATGAATAAGGAACTGTGTTTTACAAACAGAGGTTCCCTCAGGCCACTATTTATTATAAGCCACTGAATTGCAAAACTACAGTAAAAATAACAACAACACAAAAAAGTTGATCTTGCCTTACTCAGTACAACCTGCAAATGGAATGGTACGAAAGTTTAAGTGTTATAACAACGCTAACAATAATTCGTAGCTTTTATGGAAGCGTTTTCTCTATTTAGAGGGCAGTCCAACTAGTATGTGCGATATCGTGAAACCAGTATTTGCATTGAATTGAATGGTTTGAACTTGAAGTCAACGTGAATCAAAACCTTTAGGCCCAAGGGAATACTGCTGGCCAGCCCAAGGCTCCAGCTTTTGACATCAGCGGGCCATATTCAATTGTTTATTGAGACAGGGAGGTCAGTGTGAAGTTCTGATGGTTGTTGAAAGAAGTTTGAAATATGACCGGAGGTTACCCAGTTAACAAGGTTGGGGGGAGGGGGGAGGGATTCATAAAATTTTACGATATAAAATCCCAGGGTTTTTAACGGAAACAAATGGTCTGTTCAGGAGTTTAGGTGGTAACAGAAGGTTTCTATCTCCACCCATGGCTGTCTAGTTCTACCCATCCAGTGGTACCAGCAAGCTCTGCCCAAGGCCTAAGTGTAAGCCTGCTTCTCCCAGCGCTCTGTTGAACACTTATTTAAGGTATGAATTGATGTTCACTAGAGCATGTGCCATGAGACTACTCAGGATATGTACTGAGCCTAAAAGGCATGGCTTATCTCATTGTATGGGGAACCTGTCAGAAAAAACCTGTGCTTTTTAGAAACTTGTAAGACTAATTCTTCTAATTCATTGAAGCAACCTTTGGATGGGGGTAATGGATGATAACTTCTGCTTCAGCCCCTTCAGCCACTACAGCTCCCCAGTCTGTGCTGGAGCAGCGGCTGGCTGGGCAGAAAGGGATAGCTGCTCCCATTTGCCCTGCAAATAAGAGGGGAAAATATTCAACTTCCCAGATTAGATTTCTTAGGCTCACAAATTATTTTTTAACTCTGCGTGAGAGGGAAACAACAAGGCAGTCTTCTCCATATGCCAAACTCCACCACCTTTGCTCGTGGTGAACTTAAGAACCCCAGGTGAATGGGGGGAAGCTGTGGTGTGAGCAACATGAGCAAAAGCTGCACAGGCTGGAATGATGGAGAGCATTTCCAGACTGCCCTAACTCTTCTCTTCCCAATTAGAACAAAACCAAAATTATTATTTGCATGAATAATGTACTGTGTATTTACACTGCAGTTGTTCCTAATGTTTTATTTTTATACAAAATAACAAGGCTGTAAAGCCCAGACTCCTTAGCCAGTTTATTGCAGTAGCTGAATTAAAAATAGAAGATCCTACTGAAGAGTGTCTGCTCAGTGCAGCCGATGTATAATTGTGTGTGGCTTCAGTTTGTTTGGCATAGGAAAACCCGGTGTAACTTGAGAATTCATTACGAGAAAAGTACAGGACTCCTGCCATCTTCTAATGGCCTTCTTACAGCTTTAAACGTAAAATTTACAAGGGAAGTCTTAAAGAAATGACAGGAAAATCTGAAAAGATAACGAAATCAGACAAGGAAATTAATAGAAGCCTTGGGTTCTCTAATCCACAATGATTAATATCTTTAAGTTCCATGATCCTTGGTTTCCACTGGAATTGATAAACTACCGACTGTGGCTTCTCTGCTTTAAATCAATACAACAATTCTGAGTTGGCCCTGCTGGCCTATCTGTCATCTCTTTTCTAGCTGAAGGTTACACATAATACTTACTAGCTGCAGCAGTAATATATACTATTTTTTCCAGTTGCATTTGAATGTCTTTTTTTATTTTAATTGTTGTGCCCAGAAGGAGATGGTATGACCAGCATTTGAGATGCTAATCAGTTTTCAGCGTGTTGCCAAAACCAAGAAGTTCAATGACATCTTGCCAAATTTTTCAGAGCATCCACCCCTGAAATATCTGTTGCCTTCAAGGTATCTCGGGTCCGGCACCAGAAATTAATTACTGCTTTAGCAACTTCTGGCTGTCTGCTGGAGTTCAGACAGCTCATATAAACCAGGCAGGCATTTGGGGAGGGATATGTGGTGTTAGGTTCATTTTTTGCAGATGTGGAAGCTGAGCCATGGAGAAGGAGAGTCCCCTTCTGCAGACCACAAAGCTGCTGAATGGCAGAGGGGGCCTCACGCTCTTCAGCTGGGGACAGACAGATGTCTTCCAGGCACCAGTGTGCTGGTGAATAAGCTGCTGGGCATTGCCTCCAGGCTGGTGTTATCCTTCCCAGCACAACTGCTTGTGTGAGCATTACCCGGCCTCTTCCAGCAAAAATGCCCCCACAAATACCAAGGAAAGAAGGGTATGTTTCCATGAGCAGCTTTTGTGACAGAAGGTGCTAACTCTTGGCAGGGGAAGGAGGAGGCAGCTGGAGGAGTGATTGGTTCCCCTGACACATGGAGATCCAGATGAGGATGTCTGTCTGCAGCCATCGTCTGCTGGGGCCAACCACAGGACCACAAGGCAAACCGTGCCCTCGTTCATCATCTACAGCTCACACTGCAGGCAGGAGGTTCAGAAATCAAAGCTTCCGTGATTTTTGGCACAAAGGTAGGGCTTACCATCTCAGTCCTAAAGGATCCTAACCCGTGTATTTAAAATGAAGTGCATAACTAATTTGCCATGTTTAACTCTAAGGAAGAGATATTCAATACCAACCCTGGCACTTAAGGCTGCAGGATGCAGAAGGAGATGTGGTAGGAAACCTACGGGTTGGTTGCAGGGAGAGGAGTTAAGGGCTGCAGTGAGCCAAGGTTCAAGTCACTGCAGGTGTTTGGTTAACAACAACTGACTCCTAAGCTGGGGAGCATAAATAGCAACAGGGCAGCTGGATCAAGGTGGAAAGGCTTAGTGCTGTGTGGGTGAGGCCAGGATGATCTCTGTTTAGCAGGGCTATGGATTTTGTTTCTATCTATGTTATCAGGGCTTCTGCTAATTCTGAGCTAGGAGAGTCAAATTAAAACAAGAGAACAAGCGTACAGAGCAGTAAAATTTTTCTAATGTCTGCAGCTGTGAATCTCTTGGTAAATGAAGGGGACAGGCTCCGAGGCAGCAGGAGCTAGAGGGTGTTTGATGGCTGTACCATGCTGCACTTTGGCAGTGTCTAAGTTGTCAGGACTTGGCTCCATCCTGCGATCGGGTCAGGGTGTCTGCTGCACAGTGCTCATGGCAAAGCCTTTCACTGCTGCTTACGTTCACACAAAACATCACCACCAGCCCTTCCAGTATGTAGGGGTTTTTGGTGTCCTATCTTCTTTTTTTTTTTTTTTTTTTCAGTGACCAGACAATGTAGTCTGAGATTTGCCAGCAGGCCCCAAAAGGCTCCTAGGATTAGATTATTTGGGAAGCCCTCCCCTTTTAGAGCTTCTGGCTTTATCACATTCTTAGAGCGCAGAACCAGTCTGTTTTCCAGTAAATAACATAGTGTTATTCTTTTCTTTTGACTCTGACATCTACAGCACTGGACTAGAAGCATTCCTGCTAAAGAGCAAAGAATAGGCTCTGGGCTTTACCAGAAGTTTGTCTCTCTTACAGTTTTAAAAAAAGAAACTAGAAAAATTGTGGGAAAATCAAATGGGGAAAATGGAGATGGTGTCACATTGCTGCTTTTCTGTAAAGAAGAAAAAGAAAAAAGAAAAAGGTATAGTTTTAAAGTATATAAAGTTATAAAGTATAACTATTCAGATGTGTGCTGCATTGCAAACATAATTTTCTGATCTTTCAGACTTCTGATTTTCTGCAGAGATCATTATTAATGAGTTGTCTTTAAATGCACATTTTGGGATAGAGGTATCTCCAGACCTGAAATACAAATACCTTGACATTTCTTTTTTCCTGCCTGAATATTATCTGACATAAATGTACCCTTACCTTGCCTTAACCTTCAGTGCTAGATGCGTATAATTGTAACATATTATAAAATGGGGTGGGCTTACAGGTCTGGTCTTAAGTAGAATCTCTGAACAGTGATCATTGTGAGCCGGGTTTCTGTTTCAGTCCTTACTTTTAAATGTGCCGCCTCCTTCTTTGGGGAAAGCGGAAAAATGCTGCGCCTTCCTGTATTTTTGCTCCACACTCCCTTCCTCCGTTTAGCTACAGTCTATTTTCCTTCACACTTACTTGACATCATGGAAATTCAATGGATGCCAATAAATTATTACGGTATATGTGGGAGACGTAGGTGTTTCTGCCATTAGAGCATTAGATCGCTTTCCCAGTTCAGCTCCTCAGAAGCACTGCAGCAGACCCAGCATGTCTGCCAGCTCCTTCGCCTTCCAAGCTCGCCGCGGAGCAGGAGTTACAAAGCATCCTCAAGCTCACATCTTATGTAGCTGGCATGGTTTAATGCCGTTCTTGCCTCTTGACGGGCTGTCAGTCATTAATATTTAGATCTCTGTTCCCTAGTAATTATTCCTCCCAGATCCCTTCACAGAAGGAAAACTTGCTAGTCTGGAAAATGAACATGTCATGATGAGCTGCCCTTGTGTAAATATCTTTTTTTTTTTTTTTTTTGTATGAAATAAACCCATAATTCAGACATACATTTTGTTTATTTTTGAACATGAATTTTTGTTAATGAATGTGCAGCTCGACCTTACGCTCAACAGGAAAATGTTTATCCAAAGAGTTAATGCAGATGAGTAATCCGGGGCACTCCTGCCAGTTCTCGGGTGGTGGGATTCCCGTAAACAGCTAGACACTTTGAACTTATGGGTTTTACTTTATGTCATACTCCAACCACTAAAACAACACGCCACCAAGGAGTTCTTCCCTGTTAAACCAAAACACAGATTAAACCATGGAAACTTAGGCCAAAAGTATTATTTGGGGGGACCTTCTCTTCATCATCACACCCTCTTTAATTCACTGCTGTCTTGAGATAGGCGGCAAAGTGCTGTTGCCACTGTTAACATAGTACGGTGGTTTGCTACAACACTAGTAAAGCTGTCCTGGGTCAGTGTAATACCTGTAGACATGGAGATGTAGAAATTATAACTGAAGACATGCAAAAAGAGAGGGAGGATTGATCATGGGGAGCCTGGGGCTCACATTTGTGTGCATAGATTTCCTTCTGGTTCCTTTCACTGGAAATTGAATCTTGAGCTGGTTCTTCCATACCTCCCTGCTTTCAGGCTCCCCTCTGCCTCTGAAATGGCTGCTCTGAGACACCGTGTACTGGGCTGGTGGATCAGTGATCTGATCCTCTACAGAAGTTTCAATATCTGTACAGATTAGCATTCACACTCTCTTATCTGTTTGTATCAATTACCAGTACTGCCAAAAAGTCATTTTTAAAGACTTGATTTAACGAAACCTATGTTCATTTGCTGCAGGATATAAATACGATTTTCAAGTCTGTCCTAAAAACTAAGTTCTGCTCACTTGTCAGTGCTAATTATGGACATGGAGTTGATATGGGAGCTGTATCAATAAGACTCTTGCAGATTTTCTGTGGGTGATAGGCAGCTCAAGTACTCTTGGATAATTGCTCAATATTAATACCATGCAGAGCTATTAAACTGAAGTATCCAAGAAGTAATAAGAATAATATGCATCACATGTTAAGGACATTACGTAATCATTCTATTACACTGGCATGAGTCACTGTTTAAATGCCCTGTATATCTTTCAGGGTGGATTAAGGATACAAGCCACTGGGTATCACGAAGGCTGCTACAATGCTCCATAATGTCTCTAAAATGTGCAAGGTCTTTTGCAAACAACTATGAAAAATAGCCATTTCTCATATTCAGTAAATAACTTGGTCACTGGGGAGGTCAACAGCTAAAGGCTCACGTCCAGTTTGTGGATTAATGACCTGCAAAATATCAGGTTAAAAATAGGCTCTTCTTCTTCTTAAAGACAAGCAATAATGAAGCATCTCCTACCATTCCTTGCTTGTTTTTTCAGACAGAAAAATGGGGCTTACACTGGATGTACAGAGCTGAGTTAAGCAGTGATATAATGAACACTATGTAAATCAAGGGCTAGTGGCACTACACCCTGTTTCTTATGTTGTCAGGATGTGGCACGCAGGACCAGAAACATCCAGGAGTCATTCCTTACGTCAGAAACAATTGTGAGTGAAAAGTTTGAGGTGTGCGTGCTTGCTCATGATGTGTTTACATTGGTCCAACATCCGATGACAAGTTATAAATGTCCCTACAGTGGACAAATTTCCATTGCAGAAGGGGAATATTTATTATGAGATTAAAAGGTATAGAAGAGTGAAAGGGAAGGCAGAAAACCAACCTGTCCTGCACTGGGAGGATCGATGAGGTGACTTAGTCCTTCATGCTTTGTGTTGTAATGTCCTTTTATGTACGCCCACAACTAATAGACTGGGCTGGGCTGCTGAGAGTAATTTTTCAGAGAATTCAGTGTCTTCAAGTTTGCCAAGATGTTTTTGCAATATGTTAGGAGGCCCTGAATTTAAAAATAAAAATAAAAGTCCCTGTTCTAGCTCTGCTTCTTTTTCTTGTCTTTTCTAATGAGTCTAGAAGCTGTGATGAAGGGGACTATTTTGTGCCTCAAATAGGTGAAGTGGAGGCAAATTGAGAGCAACTCTCTAGAGAGAGCTCCTCTAGTATAAATTGACTAAAGGATGAAGTATATTCTGCTTCACATAGTCATGCAGATATGTCTCTGTAACATGACTGAGAATGTTAATGTACTAAAACATGGTTTGAGACCATTCAGTAGCTGTGAGCTGGTATCAGAAATGTTGAACTCGTGATCATCTGCAGAAAGAGTTACTGCATGTTGACTGTCCAGAATCACATTTTCTTTAAATGAAGCAATTGAGCCTGTTCTGCTACAAGGTTGTTCTCTGCTTCTTTTTGCCTTGCATTCTTCTTTCCTTCAAACCAAGCAAAAAAATCAAGATGAGGAACTATCTAGCAGATGAAGCTTTGCTACTTTCTTGTCCTGCTTAGTACAGGATGGATGTTCTGCTTTTGAGTCTCCAAAGAACAAGCTTCCTCAAAGAACAAAGCTTCCTTCTAGATTCTTTATTTTAAACACGTGAGGCCACCCACAGCTCCACACATACCTACCAAAAGGAAAAATAAATGGCTAAGATCCTCGACAGACACGTACGCACAGTGCATATCCTTGCGGAGGAGCTATTTGGAAAGCAACATTTCTGACCTGCCCGTGTGCTGCCATTGGATGGATCAAGGGGCATCGGCATCTGCACACAGACCGGGAGTGCGGGCAGGGGGAATGGCATGGACAGTGTGCCAGGAGGTAGGCAACCTTAAAGCACCACGTAGGAAGAGCTCCTTGTAGGAGCAAGACAGCATTCAGCAAGCCAGACCTGTACAGCTGTTCAAGAAGGTAGTTTGGGAAGCTTTTGACATGGAGATGCCAGCTCTCTTGCTTCATAGGAAGGCAAAAATAATCAGTGCTTCACTAGCTGGTGGCCACAATATCCAGTAAAGATTCTACCACCATCCTGAGCCAGCAGGAGAGTCTTCTTCTAAACACAGCTGGGCCTTTTGCAGCAGCTGGGATCAGAGTGTCTTGCTCTGGTTACCTTCTTCAAGGTGTCTTTGGGTGCTTACAGGAGGTGTAAGCAAGCGCTGCCCCAGTAGTACTCAGTGACACTGCCAGCATGGGAGTTGTCTCCTCTGCCAGGTCCACAGAAACCACTTGTCCATGAAAAAGAAGAAGGAAAGAAAAGCAAGTGAGAAGGCAAAAGTTCATTAGTTAGGTCTTTTTTAAACATCCCCTTCTCAGCTACAGCAGAGGTAATCCACATGTTCTGCATGTCTGTAAGACAGTTTGTCATTTTGAGGTTACTTGCCACACTGTTTTTTTNGATAATCATTTTAAAACATTTAGAATACATGGGGTGGATGTTGGATTTGGAGGTTTCCCATGCCTGTTCATGGAAAGCACCTTCTTCGTAGTACAGTAAGGACCAAGACTCTGAGCAGTCTCCCTCTGAGGGACTCTGAGCAGGCTCCCTCTGAGGATGGCACTGGCTTTGCAAGTCAGCTGTAATATGAGAAATATGTTCAAAATTGTGAATTGCTCACATTTTTTAAAGATTGTGTTTTCATGCCTTGCTTCTCTATAAAGACTAAAAAATTGCTTTTCCTCTTAAGGGAAAGTTGAGACCTACCTACAAAATATCATTAAACTTGGGATGAAGTCGACAGAGCTGGCAACGCAGACATCCCATTGCTGCCTCTACAATCACATTCCTTTTCTTTCAGTAAATGTTCTGCTATGGGTACAGCTTTTGTCTGAGGACTGAGAGCAAAATTGCAACATTTATATGTTAGCCTAACTACAGGCAGGAATTACTGGAAAACCTCGATGTTTTTATTCATTAGATGCATGAATACCACTCTCTGTGTGAGACTTGTAGTGATTTTAATCTATCTGTTGTTTAAGGCTTCCTCTAAATGCAGGCCAGATCCTGTGCTAGTTTAAACTGGTGTAGATCTGAGGAGGGCAGGGGAGCAATGTTGGAGCAGGTCAGCTGCAGGTAGACCTAGAAACTATGAATAAGTGCACATTTTACATTGAAACAGGATAAGTTTTACATTGAAAGAGGTTAATAGTGATGGACAGAGGAAGAAGATTAGTGCACACATTCTGCTTAATCAATCTGGCAAATAATATGCACAAACTAAGTCTTGGAGAAGGGGCTGAACAAGTTCCCAGAGGAGTGCACAGGTCTGGGGACAGGGTGCATGGGCTGGGGGAGATGACTGGCAGGCACGGAAGCAGCAGCTCATCGCATTCAGCTCTGCTGTCCCTACCAACATCGCTGTTCCCAGACTGCTTGTTTTTCCTTTCCTTTCTCTCTCTGTATATTCTGGGAGAAGCAAGCTTTGTATTCCAGTGTTTCATCCCTATCGTGAGCTACCATGTAGTTAACCAGCAGCCTGGTAGCAGCTTAATTCCAGAGATCAATATGTTGCTCTGTTCCATAAAGCCCCTTTCATTTTGCTGTTACTGGTAATAGCTAATATGAGTGTAGCTAACGTTGTGTGTTACAGAGCAAAAAAAAAAAAAATTAAAAATTGTTTGAGGATCTTGTCTTGATGGGTTTAACAAGTTAAAATTAAAGCCACATGAAAGTGTGGGACAGTGATGCTAAATGAACTGTGGCTCTTAGAGGTCCGTGAACGGGGTCTGTATTATTCATACTCACATGAGGTTGTGAGCCAGTGTTCCACTTAGAATTTCAGGTTTGAACTAATGAAAACCTTAATGCAAGCCTTGAGCTGAAGTGGCTTAGTTTCATCAAAACCATATTTTGTGTGCATGTTTTCCACCTTAAGTTAGACAAAATTCACATGAAACCTTGTTCAGCCTGGCTTGAATGTGAACCTCAGTGAGTCTTTTCTGTCTAGCTAGGGATGTTGTGTGCTAGAAAAAAATCTCGTATAGTTGCAATACAAATAGAAAATAAAGTGAGCGTGCATGGAAGTTCTTACATGAATTTCTCTATCAGCATTTCACCAAACATATAGCATGGAAGAAAAGCAACCCATTTGGGTTTGGGGTTTGTTTCTGCAAGTTCCTGTTTACAGAATGTTTTCTAAAGTCCTGTTCCCTTTTGCACAGAAAGTATTCATATAGGAAATAATTTTATTTATTTGTTTACTTTCCACTAACCACGTATGTTTAAACTCTGAGAGATTTGAAAAAACAGGATGTTTCTTTCTCCAGAGTTGCTCCTATTAATACATTTTCTTCCTCAGATGATGTCAGAATCATCTGTTTATGGCGTAATGGAGATTGCTACAGCCAAGTGGTAAACATTAAATGGAGGTTTAAATCATGTCCAAGCTTTTCTCAACTAATATTACTTCAGAGGAATTGTATGCAAGTCTCTTCAGAAATACATTTTTCTTTTTTTTTTTTTTTTTTTTTTTTATTTTTTTTATTTTCAGNTTGAAGGTGTTAGGGTAGCCCTGTATGAGGCTATCCCAGTGATAATGCTTAATGTTTAAACTTTTGTTTGTTTGTTTGTTTGTTTTTAATAAGAAGCAAATATGTGAGAAGATTTGCAGAACCAGACTATTGGACTTCTGGAGGTAAAAATGACTAGGGAAAGAAGTTCATTTCTTTTAAAAATGTTGTGAAATGTAAAGATTACAAAGAAAAACCAAGAAAGTAGTTGATAAACTTAGCAAAAATCAGCATATGGAAATGCTGTTTTATTTTTGGAACCTACATACAGCTTCATTTCATTTGAGAGTTATTCACAGATCCTGTTCCTGAAACCACTCTGGCTTTGAAAAATGCAAAGCCAAGGAGGCATTTGAGTGACCTCTCTCTCAGGGCACGTTGGACACATCTTGCTCTGTTGCTGTGAGTGCCAGGGAAGGCGCGGGTCCTGCGCTGCAGCAAGGCTGTGTGTGCAACGATAGAGGAGTAAAGGGAGACCACCGGGCGCGTGTAAACCCCAGATAAAAATATGTCAATTTACACTTGAATGCACTTATTACAACTTTTCAAGTAATGTAATTTTAGAAGTGCCTTGGGTCCAAAAATATGACAATGCATTAAGCACAAAATCAAACTGTGGAGGTTCATTTTATTTCCATTAAATTCCACCGTGAATATTGCAGAAGCTTTGGTTTTATTATTGCTAATTCCAAGCATAATAAATATACTTCAGAATCTAGGCTGATTTATTATCATTTTACACAGTATGATATTTGCAGCTTTTCATATACTTAAGAAATAATATGTCTATTTCCAATTTCAGCCTTTCTTTTCATTTAACTTAAGAGACACCATCAGTACTAAAATCAGGTATTTAAAATATAATAATTACTTTCCCTGTATCATTAGCTATATCTTAACTTACTCACACTGAAGGAATATGGGAAAAATTTGTTTTTTCTTGTCACCTTGACATTCCGAAGATTTTCAAAAGCAGTGAAAAATCATTGAAAACTGAACCACTGAGTTTTATTCAGGTTTCAGAACCTTTTTAATTCTTGTGCTTTTTTTGTAAGTTCAGCTAAGGAAACCAAGTGGCCTTTTCATAATCATTTGCGCTTTTTTAATCATGGCTTGTACAAATCAAATACATTTTGTTCCTCTTAATAATAATTGATGAGTTATCAAATAAGAACTGGTATCAACATCTAACCAAGCCAAGTGAAAACTTTCCTCATTGTCGTAACATTATCAATCATACCAAAAGCAAATGGTCATTTCAGATTTCAAAACAACTTTTTGACTTGTATGAGACAACTTTCTATGCACATAACAAATGCCAGTACTACATGCTTCATATAATATTCCCTATTTTTTGTTCTGAGGGTAGAAAAACATACATAGATATTCACCGAAATGCCTTTCACCCAAAGGCTAGAAATTCCCACAAGTTCATTTAGAAAATGTGTTGCCTTTTTTTTTTTAAATCAGGTTAGTCATAATGAAGTAAAATGTGAACTCAACGGCTTGGCCCAGAAAATCCCCAAATTCAAGCTATCACCCAGACAAGGTTTGCTAACAGGTTACTGAAGGACAGTTTGCTATTTTACACTAATCGGTTCAGCCTGCAAATAAACAAAGGGCTGATAAATCAGAGTAGTCCCCAAACCTCTGACCTTGTGGTCCAGAGAAATGCACCAAAATAACTGATGTTAACCCCCTTTCCCAGCTCTCTTGAGGTTTACTCCACTATGCTTGCAGAAGGGATCAATGGTTCATGCTCTAGCATGCTGACCTGAGCATCTGTTGCACTGATTTTGTTGTTGTTGTTCATAAGGATATTTTAGACATGTAGCTTGTATACGAGCTCATCCTGGCACCATTCATCTGCTCTGGAACACAGTAAGGACAGCTAACATACCCAAGTCTCAGCATTGCAAGAGGAAGCCTGACAGCCTGGAGAATTAATGGAGCAAAAAGAGATAATACAGTAACCTGCGGCTTTTAGTCTCTAAGTGATACGAGGAGCCAGTCGGAGTTTAAATAAAGGATAAAACATTAAATCTTCAGGGGCAATTAACTATGTCATTTACCGAGAGACTCCTCTGACTACAGCTTGCCTTGGATCCTATTCCTGCATATCAGTATTTTACAGGATGCTGTGACTTTGTGAGGGGCCCGTTCCCTGGAAGCTGCTGATGGACGCGCAGAGGTGGCACGGCCGCACCGCGAGCATCACCCCGCAGGGCTGCGATGGGCTTGTGGAGAGCAACACAGCTGGGTTTCTGCACTTGCAGGACTGTCTCCTGCATACGCGAAACCCTCAGCAGATCCTCAGTTTTATCAGTTGTAAAGGGCCAGGATGAACCAGGGAAAGAATTAAATCTTCCTTTCAGTAACTATGAAAAACTGAATGTAAATCCCTCACAGGGCAGTGACAGGAGAGCAATGTGGGCATTTCCCTTCAGCGCTAAAAGCACTTAGTGTTAGATTAGAGTCATGCCCTAAATAATTTCTACCCCTGATTTATTCCTCATAGTGGTTATGGGCTATGGGAAAACAATCCTCCTGCAAATTCCCATGTCCGTCTCTCTTCAGCTTACTTTGGAAATGCAGATCTGGATTGTCATCTCTCTTCCCATTCAACAACTCATGGAGTTTCTTACTTAAATCTATGTATTGATTTCAAACCTTTGCTTTATCACAGCTTACTTGTCCAAAGTGGCTGGATAGATGATTTACTTTGGTGCTTGGCCAACATGAATTCTTGAAAGCTGCTGTGTTAACATACAAAACGAAGTTATTCTCCTGTTTCTGAAAGTACAGGCATAGGTTTCTCTTCCTCATTGTCATGCATTTTGTATTTTATTTTCTTTGAAGAGCTGCAGCAGTTCATAAGATGAGTCTTTAGGATGTTGGCTGCCTAGCTATTTTTTTTACGAGAGTCTTTCAAGATTTTACTGTTAGCAGTTAAGGTTTCCAAGAGAGCCATTTGCCTCTTGAAAATGTAGCAAGATATCATACTGGGGTAAGTGGCAGTGCCTCAGTCTAAGGATGTATCTGATCTGTGCAGAAACATGAGAAGTCACGCACCTACAGTTACATGTGCTTAAATGTATATAGGGATGTACATTTTTAACACCAGAACTAAGGAAAAGGTATTCTTCAGGACATAAACATGATTGATTGCTTAAACCTGAGACTGGTTTGTCACCTTTGCACTGGTTTGCAGAAAACCTTCCTGCTCACATGTACATCGTATACCTAGTGGTTTGAAATCTTGCTTTGCAATGTATTTCGTTTTATCTCCTTTCTGCTGTGAATGCTGGTATAATCTTTTCAGATAGTCATTTCACTCTTTAATTGCTAACTTTTATTATGACGCTTTAAATTTAACTTTTTTTTAATCTTTAAATTCAATTGTTTCCTACTGGATTGTATACCGGTGCTGTGCCTTGCATCCCAAGGATTATCTGAAAGCATGTGGTACTAAATGGTCTACACACACTTTGCAAAGTTGTGCTGCATCTCTTCGGTCAATGAGTCACTGATCACAATGTCTATTTGAATCAGAGCAGGAAGTCAAGGATGCGTAATCCAGCCTAAGGAAAATGGTCCACGTTGCCACCAAAGTCTGACCAAAGTAACGCTTAAAGAGTTAAACAGGAGAAGCTGAAGCTAATGTCTCTCCAGAAATCTCTCTTTTCTAAACTCTGGCATCATAATATTGGTAATTGATTAGCATCTGTGCAGGGCAGGGTAGGGGCTCAGTGTTTTAAATTTGCATTCTTTTCTCTTAATATATTTTGCATCTTTTCAGACTTGCTTTGATTCTGAGCTTCCTCTCTGTACATAATGTGTTTTACGATGAAGACACTGGTTTGTGTTCTCCAGCTTGTCGTTCTGCATGGGGAGCCCCGCAGATGTGCTTGGCTGCCGGGACTGATCAGGAGCACCAGCTGCTCCTGGACTTGGCCTTCTCAGCACTGCTGTACGTTCAGGCATGCTGAGATGCCCACGCACACACGCGCAGAGGTGGGAGCCAAGGTAGGCTTTGGCTTTTAGAGGGTCTGAGCTGTCGTTTGCGTTTGCGAAGCACAATTTCTGCTGGACTCCACCCCTTCTCCCTCCAAACCAGATGAAATATTTATTGGGTTGGAGTGTAAGGGCTCAGTGTTTCGTCTGCAGAGGAACAGGGGAGTCCTGGTTCTGACCAGAAAATTCTAAGACTTCTTTGTGGCTACTAAACGTTGGAGGAAAAACCACAAATTACCATTGCAGTGGGGCTGGGCCTTGTGTCCTGGCTCCAGTGCTTCCCCATTCCCTTCCCCCTCTCCTCCTTTTTTAAAGTGCACTGCATCTGTGTAAATAAGTACCCCGTGTATACGGCAAGGTAATATTTAATGTGGACACAGTGTGTACAGAATTAGCCACTAACAGGGTGGGGAAGTGAGGGAAGAGCAGAGTTGTAATTACCCACAGAATTAAGCGATTACTGTGATTAAGATATTTCTTTAATATGTAGCTGAGGAACCTCCTTTCCCCTAAACTAGTCACAATTCTTCCCCTGTATGTCATTTTCTGGCTACTCCTAATTTTTTTCCCTTGCCACACCTAATGCCTGCATTACCTGGAGCAGTCCCACCTCGCTCTGCCCATGGGCGAGGTGCTCCTGCTGCAGGGTGGCCGTTGCCCTGCAGGAGAGCCACCTCCTGCGCTGGCCTGGGGGACATCAGTTCAGTCCCCATGACTTTGACCAGGTTTCTGGAGTCTCAGAAACACTGAGCTCTTCCTAGTCTATCCATCCCCATGTGTGTCAGTGTCAGTATGTCTCATGTTATCTTCATAATCTCCCCATAAGATTAATTTGTAGATAGTTTTAGGAGTTAGTCCATAGGTGGATTTGAGCATCCATAGGATAAAAGCACAACAGAAGAAGGATGAATACAGGGAAATCTTGGCATATTTAGTGCTGATCTGTGTTGGAAATGGGAAAGAGAGGAAAACAGATGAGATTTGTTATTTTGGAAGGATACAGCATGGGAAAGAAAGGTCCATCTACCCAATGTCTCCAAGAAATGGTAGCAAGGGTGGCAGAACAGGAGGGCAAAAATACCCAGGTGAAATAAGGCTTTGCTGAGCAGCCTTCCCCTCCTCGTCAGCACATACTTCAGTCTCAATATTGTAAATACCAATGTGAACTTTTGGGATGATTGTTAGAAACACTCAAAATTTTAAGACACGAGCCACTGTGCTCCCACAAGCAACATTGCTTGTATTTCATCATATTACAGGCAGCCCATATTTTGCACTTCCTTTCAACATATTTTGTAAGTAAAAATGCTATGTATGTGATTAATTGACAAAGATTTGGTAATATTTTCAGTAAAATTTTCAACAAACATTGATTAGAAAAAAGGTCAACTGTTTACAGAAAAAGGAGTATTTCAACAATTTACCATTACGTTCAGAAAAATTATTTTCAGGAAAATGGCTTTTTTTAATGAAAATATTTTTCTTAGAAATAGCATTGGTCAGCTCTATTAATGATATTGGGAGGGTATGAAGTGACAATGAGCAAATCATGAAAAATGGACAGAAAACAAACAGAATCATTCCAGTCCTGGATAGCTTTTTAGTTATATTGGAGACATTCCAGAGCTTCCATTTTTCCACCAGTGTTTAATGGGCTCTCTGTTTGCATTTATGTTTTCCTGATCTTTCAATCTACAGAAATGGCTGTCTCTGGCAGGATTCTGTTAGCATCACTGCCTTCATCCCCTCTTTTGTGTGTGTTTGTGTGTGTGTCTGTGTGTCTTTTTTTCCTGAAGTAGTAGGAAGGAAACACCCTGATACAAATGTGTAAAAGGTGAACATAAAAGTTTGGAAATCGGGGGTTTCAGAGGCTGTGTGAGACTCCATCAGTGGATTTAGCTTGTACACGCACTCCCTGGAAAAAGTCCCTGCCCCAGAGACTTTATGCCAATTAAAATTAAAAAATGACATCAGTGAAATTAACCTAAATTTTGCTTGACCTGGAATTTAGGTCAGTTTAGATCATCGTCTTACAAGAGCTGTCTAAGATTCAAAACCACGTGGAGAGCTACAGAAACAGAAATGTACTTCAGAGCAGAGGTAGCTCCTGCAAAGCCAGCGCTGAGGCAGTACGGGACTGTATGTTCAATGATCACCAATACTCCTGTTGCTACCCATGCATGTGCTGATACGAGAATGCCCAAAGCATGGCTAAAGAGTGCACAGTCAGTACCTGAGTGTGCTAGCGGCCGATATGAGCTCAGCAAAGGGACGTGGTGCACAAGGCAGCATTATCTCCTTCCAGGATGGCTGGATTGTAGGCTGGGAGTATTCGTCTGAGTGTGTCTGGGTAGAGGCAAAGCCACCTCATGTCTGTTAGGTGGTCACAGCCCAAACATGACTGCTGGGCACCATACCCAAGTGCTTGGCAGGGATTGTAGGTGGCTCCCAAGCCTGATGAAGTTTGCTGTCTTTGACTCATAGCACTGCAGGAAAAGGAAAAGGTAAAGAATGTTATGTTCACTGTGTGCCATCCTGATCAGAATTCAGTGACAAAGCTCCCTCAAGCCTCACGCTCTTGGTACCCTTGTACCACTTCCTGCAGGCTTTAAGTGCCAAAAGGGCTTTTTCAAACTCCTACATGTATATATAGGTGACTGAACACGTGTACCTCCCTCTAGGCATGCACTACTGGAAATACAATAACCTTGCTCAGTTGCACTCTTTTATTTCCTGAGATGATGATGTTTCCATAACTCACTCATTAGATGGCCACAGCATTTAAAACACTAAGACAAGAAAAGAAATCATCAGTGGCCCACTCCTTTCAGTGCTTTCCGCCTTGTAGTACAGCCTCTGAAGTACTGTTTTCAGTTTTTCTTGTAGTGATTTGTGCTGTGTTTGTTCTTGTGCATAACTCTTTGCAATCATCAAAACAACAACAACAACAGGTAATGAACAGCATGCGAAAGTTAGGTGTCACGTATATCGGATATTTTATGCTCATTCTTCCTTCCTTGAGACCCCAGGGTGGACACAGGTCCAACTTTATATTCACAATGCATTTAACAAGCAGCATAATGCTTCTTTCTTCGTAGACTACTGCAAACACATGCAATTAAATATTTTCCACTTCTCCAATTAAGGCAAATGGCCCTTGCAAGCAAGCTCAGTACTTTGTCCTGCAAAGCTTGTTCTGATCAAATGGTGGCAGTAGGTCGCTTTGTTAGAATAGTTCCTCCATAGATTTACATGCCCCACCCTCATGTAAATAGAGTTGGGATTTAGAAGGTGTGAGCTGGCATGGCAATGAAGTCTGCAAAATGTAAGCTGCAGTAGCCCTTTTTCCAAAGTCTTGACAGTAAGCAGAGTTAAATAAGAGACTGGGATCTCATTCAGTATCTGTGAGTGGGAGAAGTGTTGGGGAAAATAGAGTCATGCATTTCTCTAATCCACTCCTCCCCTAAAGCTCGCTGTGGTTTTAGTTGTTTTTGTTTGTTTGTTTTAATGGGAGGGGGGATTGTGCTGTTGGATGTGTTCCACAGGAATAGCTGTGAATTATCACGGTATCAGTGCAGGGGTGTGGGTGGCAGAGACTGAAAGCTATCTCGGTGTGTGTTTCCTAAAGGTGGGAGTGACGTGAGGTAACCTTTTCAGAGTATCTGTGTGCTGTCCAGAGAGATGACAGCTTCTAAGGACTTAACTCACTAATGGTCCAGAATACCCAGCACCAGACTTGGAAATATTACAGAATAGTTTAGCTTTACGTTCTCATTCTGCAGGACTCAGCCCAAACTCTGACTCTCCGAATCTGGAAAGAAATCTCTCTTAGTGTTAGGTTATCCCATATCTGGCTGCTGTAAGGTGAAGCAGCTGGTGCCAGTCGTTGCTGGGGTACCTGGAGCACTGCAGGCAATTTTGGAGTCCCTGCTGTCTGCTGAAAGCATTGAGCCCTGCTACCCTTGTGGTAGGCTCTACAGGCATGTAACTTGGCAAAGAAGCAAGGAGAGAACTCCTGGTTGCCTATTTATCTAATAGACTGAATGGTGGAGCTTTTTGTCTGTCAGTGTCTGTCCTTCATGAAGCAGAAATCTTGGGTGCTCCTTTCCCCCAGGAAACGCCTAGCACAACGTACCTGCCATTGTCATGCTGCAGACAGCTGTAACACCGCGAATAGCACAAAATAAATTGTTTGGTAACTTCAGATATTGATAAGGAAACTGCCCCACCCTTCTCCTCCGATAATGGGCCAGATCTGCCCAGATTATGCTACTCCTTGGCAGGCACTGGAGATCTATATGTGCAGCTGCCTGGTATTAAGAGATTAATTATTAATTTCTATAGACCCTCACATTAAGTGATTTTTCTTATTGTGTTTAACAGCTACCCTTGTCAACTTCTCTTTCCCAAGTGGCATGTTTTTTGTGATTCTTTAAAGTGATGTGTTGACATCATTCCAAAAAAGTAAAAGCCCATGTGAATTGTTCTCAGACTTCACCGTACTTCCTGAGCTGGTTTCAAAGCCTTGATTGCTCCGGGGCAAAGAGAGGACAAGGAGCGCAAGCACTGCCAAATTGGCACTGCGTTCAAAAGGGGACTTCTTCGCATCTGAGTGGGGTTTGGATCAAACTCTCACAGAAGAAAAATGAAGGCACTGAAACAGTCAGTCTGGGGTAATTTCCTACCTGCACTGCAGGGTGTTACACAATAGTGGGCAAATGGTCGAGAATGGGATTCAACTAACCTAGCCATCCAAGTTATGTAGACTCCCTTGATAATCGACGGGAGGATGAATCATCCCTCTGTTAGACAGCTGTCCAAGATGAGTGGGCTGAATTGTTTTCTGGTTATGTCTGTCTCCTCCATTAATTACAGAGAGTTTAGGTAACTAGTTTGGACTAGATCCCTAATTTTTAGATGGCCAAAGTGAAAGAAAAATCCACCCTAAATCTCTCTCTGCCTTAGCTGTCCACCTGTAAAATGCGGGCTATTTGTGTGCTTGAGTTTTGATGGTAAACTCTTCATGGTATGGCCCGTCAGGATATAATGCTAGTGCACTGTTCACTAAAAAAGAGGATTTGAGTTGGGTCCTCTATTCATTGCAATAAGAGATAAGAGTGAAAAGATCAGGAGCTGCAGGTCATAGATCAATCAAACTCCACGGTGTGCATGTGTGGTTTATTGTTTTCATGGGGAATAAGGGGGAAGCAGCTTCTTGTGGGGAAATAACGATACAGCTGAAATCCTCATATTTCACATACTATATTGTCCTTGACAGCTTGTGGAAGTTCAGGAGGGCAGGGGCTGTAGTTGCTATGATATATTGTGTTAGAGGATTAGCACAATTTACCTAAAGGAGTTCCAGATTTAAAGTTTTCTGATTAAAACTCATGATTAGAGAAGTAGGTTTCCAAATGTATTATTTCATTTAGTACAAAAAATTGTTTTCAAGTACTGTGGCAACATGGAAACCCACATTCATTGAAGACTTTGCCCATTTTTTTTTTTCTTTCAAATATGAGCAATTATTGTCAACAGTTACAAGAGAAGCCTATTTGCTCACTTTGCTTTCCATGTGCGGTATCCTAAGATTTGTTACACAAACCAGTAGTTTATTTTTATTTTGAGTAATTGCTTCAGAAATTTACAAATATGCACAATGTTATTCAGGCATCATTGGAAGGCACGGAGGAGTCACCAAAGCAGTTTTCTTCCAAAGACAAAGACAACTAACATGGAAGCCCTCTTGTCCTACAGTTTTTTTAGCAGGAAGAACAAAGCTGTGGTTCAGGACAATTGAAGTCTTCCTTTGGAAACTGATACTGCCCAAGTGTTATCACCTAGATATCACCCTGTACCCTTCATGGTATGAGTTTCCATTTCTAGTTTCCGTTTCCTCTCCCATGAATACTCATGGGAGTCCTGATACTCTCCACAACAGCTGTACCATGTTTTTTTCTTCAAAAAATACAAACACTGGCACTGGTGGGCTGAGTCACCTAGACTTTCCGGTGCTCAAAGAAAACCTGGCAATGACCTCGCACTCCATCTAACCTCACCTCCAGTCAACGGGCAGAGGCTCCCCTCGGCTCCGTGCAAGATATAATCACTTTCCGTTTCTTCATTTGCCAGATTCTGGCTGGTTTAAAGACATGACTCCATTAGGCCACTGTGGGTATAGCACGGCATCTCCCCGCTTGGGCGGCTGCCTGGGCTTGCGTGATTGATTGGAGCTTTGATCATGAGAGTCAAGACAAGTCCGCAAAGGGTAACCATGCTCTGTGCTCACTCCACATCGAGCCTGACCGTATGATTTGTATAAGTATATGTTGTCATATACTCCTAGATTAATGTGCTGCACTGCTGTATGAAAAAACTCCTCTTCCTGCAGAATAAGAAGACTTAGAGGTATCTTAACACAGTTACATAGCATGTTTAAGGAGAAAGATGAAAAAAGAGTTTTTCAAAATACCTTGAGAGAAGGATACCAGATACAATCATGTATTTTTCTCTTTTAACTCATAAGACAAGATGGAAAACATAACCCATACATCAGCTTGGCAACTCTCAGGAACTCCTCATTCTCCAGCCAGCTTCACCTATGGTTGGAAGCAAAAAGACACTCTTTCTAAAAATCATCTGCTCCTAAAAAGAAAAAAACAACAACAGCAACAACAACAAACAAACAAAAAACAACAAAAATAATCCTGTTATTCCTACCTCTTTTTACCCAGAACATCTATGAACAATCAAAATTGAAGGCATCACAGCCACAAGAATGTCCTCATTGTTTTGTACACAACACTGTGTTTCTATAAATACCAGTCCAGCTGCTATTGAAATAATCTTCAATTTTTTTTTAGACTATTCTATTCTACTCATGTGTCCATATTAAATGGGTTGTTTTCATAAGGCCAAAATACCTCTTTCCAATGAACTGAATTTAGCATTCAGCAAATGCTGCACAACCATCCCTCAGACCATTACGTTTGTAAGTTATTTTGGGGGTTTGGCAAAGTCATTAGCATCAGCTTCAGAACAGCCCTTCAAAATGTGTGCTCAGCTAAATTCACTTAATATAAGAAAATATTTGAAAGTCCAACCAAGTCGCCCACCTTCCTTTTTGCTTCGCAATCTATGGGATTGTTTTCAAATAAAATACTACGTGGGCGTATATATTCTACTGCCTTGTCCAAATGGATGTGGATATGGATTATTATGATTAATTTGCATGCATCTACATTCTCCTGAAGAACATTGTGGGAAGGGGATTACATACCTTATATTTCACATAGAAGCTTCTATATGTTTAAAAAATTAGAAGTATCCTCTGGTGTTTAGGAATCTAGGGACATTAGATTGGAGGAGATCAGCTGAGTCAGCAAGCCTGTAATCCCTTGCAGTCTGAAATGGTCACGTAATCCACAGTCAGTAATGTAGGATCCGAGGAAACATCCAGTCCAGAAACAACCGCATACCAGAAACCTGAGAGCACCTATTAAAACAAACAAACAAACAAACAAAATAACTGCTTACTGCCATATATGAAGTTAAAGACAGACAATCAGTAGAAATCCCTACAGTGGCTAGTGTTATTAAAATACCTCAAGGAGCATTGTTCTTCTGTCTTTAGAAACCATAGATGGTTGCCCCAAATGCCCCAAGATACGGCATTTTAAAAATCACCTGTGATTTGGCCTTTGTGTGGCAACCTCTTCAGATGTGTGGACTTGCAGTAAGAAGTATGATGTTTCTGCAACTTGATATTATAATGTTATGGTAATTTTTAATGTTTTATCAAGTCAATACTACCTAGTTCATCGATAAAATTAGAGTTTAGGACTGATTTTAGTTTTATTTTCCCTATGTATCTCATGTTTGCAATTCAAGAAGGAATACAAAATACACTTATACTTAAAACATGATAGCAGAAAAGCTCTGCATTAGGGACCAACAAAAAGATTTCACTGAATCATAAATGGCTTGAATCTGAGTGTAAGATTTGAATCAAACTCAAAGGAGGACTTCTGGAAACTGAAACAAAGTTCAGAGAGCTGTATTCACTTCTTTATGCTTAGCTCCTAACTCTTCCGCTCATCCCTTAGTTTTTCTAGTTTCTGTATTATGTTTCTTTCAGCTGTTTTCCTAATACTTCCCAAAGTATTCCTAGGTTTCCTAAGGATGCTAGTCTACCTAAAGGCAAAAACCTTAGGTAGCATATATTTTTATCTTACCTGCACTGTTCAGGACTGGGGATAGGACTGTGGGAGCTTAGCTGGAGCTGGGGCTGGGCATCTCAGCTCAGTTGGGATGAGCATTGGGAAGGCTGGACGCTCACCTTGCCAGTGATTTCATCCTGCACAAGCTGATGCCTCCTGGTTTGAAAAACAGAGGAATGGGAGCTGAGACAGTGAGCAGACTCCAAGTGTCTACTTCATTTCATAAATGAGGTTTCTCCCTGTGTCATACAAAATCAGTTTAACTTCTGTGTTTCCATCTCATAAACGATGCTGATATTTGTCCCACCAGCCGTTGCTGATCAGCTCATTCATGTTTGCTGCTGTATCCTCTGTGCAATGTCCAATGCTAATTGAGTCACTGCGAAACATTGCTGCTGGGTCGGAATTGTTGGCACCTGCCAACAACAGCAAAATCAGATTTTCAAATTTGTGTTGCCAGCTCTCTGCACAAGACTGACATTTCTTCAGCCCATGCTTTCTTCCCAGTCTCCACACGTACCCTAGGTGCCCATGGTAGAGGCCCAGTATTTAAGTCATAAAATCCAAGGGTTGTTATCTTATTCTACAGAGACTGGCTTCTTTGTGTCACTGCTGTGTTCCTCGCCAGGAAAGTCATGTGCTGAAACTGCCCACATGATACCTAAATCGTGGATAAACAGAAACTGTTAATTTTCACTGCTAATATCATTCTTCAGGCTCTCTAAACAAGTGCTGCTCACCAAATATCATGACCTCTTGATGGATGGATGAACACTGCCTAACCGAATGTGCAGAAAGAGGGTTTTGTTGGAAATTTTTTTCTCTGTTTTTCAGTTATTTAGTAGATTAAATAAATAAAAATAATTCCCTTTCACATGTGGTCCAGTGTAAGCAACTTTGTGATGTTTGTTGCCTTGGAATTTATACATTCAAAAAAACCTTTGGTTCCAACGTTTTCTAAAGATTTGGAAGCAAATGTTGCTCTCTAATCTGGTTTAATCTGCACATCATGGAGGATGGAAATGAGAAAGACCAGGAATGCTTCTGCATACTTATAGTAGTCTATCTTACTTATTTAAAATCAAACTGGGACTAAAATAAGCAAGGACTGAATTTGCATTTAAATAGAGTGTATTTTCATCTAACATCATCCAAGAGGTTTCCTTTGTACAGGGACTTCTGGCAGAATTCCTCCTATATCCCTGTTTGCTTCTTAGCTGTGGTGATGTACAAGGAAATCGAGCTACCAGATTTGGCTGATGGTTTAAGTCTTCCCCAGACATCTGGCAGATGCTGTGCTGGGTCAATCAGTTTTAAGAGACTTTTCAAGTAGATATGATCTGAGCCACAAGATTCAGATCATCAGACCAACTTTGGGGGTGTGTGGTTTTGGTTTGGACTCATCTTATTTTTTAATGTCATGGATGACAAGTCCTCCTTGTTCCAATGTGCAGATTGGCTATGAAAAAAAATAAATAAATAGTGGAAAAAAACTTGTCACATGGACAAAACATAAAACCACTTGCATGTTCTGTCTGAAAATTTCCAGGGCAATTATAACCTTCTAAATAGCTCTGTGAAAGACCCCCAAAAAAGGCTGAAGTTCAATTTTGACCAATTACCACAAATTTTCGGGGGGAATTCACTGCTAGGGTAAGCAGGTGTGAGTCTCCTGACTAACGCTTGTCTTGCAGGGAAGGTTGCGAATTTATTGGTTCTATTCTCAGTGAACCATTTTTTTCTCAAATTGTCCAGAGCAATCTGTTATGTGTGTAGCTGGCAGAAACAAGAGCGTAATCTTGTCACTCATTGCCTTTGTTCTTTTCCCTTCCTGCTTTTAGTTTATTACTCTTGCCTGTTGGGAACTTTTTCTTTTTTGGGATTCTAAGTACATCAAGACAAGAGCAATGTGTCATCGATCTGTCTCTTCCAACAGTTGCATTATATGCTTTTCTGCTTGGTGTGTGGGTGGAAGAACAAGCTGGAGTTTTTTCATGGATAATCTCTATGCCAACAAGCAAACACTGCATTATGTATAATAATGAATAATGATTCACTGAGATGGTGTAATCAATCCCCAGAAGTGCTAATGAATCTCATACAAGTTTATGTCCCATACAATTGCTTCTGATTCTATATTCTCCAGTGCTTCAGAGGAAGCAAAATACAAGACACAGAGCAAAATTATGCACTGAGGGGGAATGGGGAATGTTTATCTTCCCTGGAGGTGATCAACAAAAACCCCAGTGCCTGAGATCAATATAATGTAAGTGTGGTACAGACAAATAAGATGAAGAGGATTAAAACTCCTTTTTAACTTAAAACAGATATGAACATTTCTATTAATTTTTCATCCTCAATGTTGTCTTGGTAGAGCTCTTATTGTATACTCAGATAAGTTTTATTTAATTTTAGAGCATCTAGGCTCTCTGTAGAGTTACTGGAGAAAGCTGGGCATCTTCAGATAGGAATTCAACCCACCTACCTTAGGGTGGGATGGGATAAGTTATCATCTGGAAGAACAGTCTCTCTTCTTTCACTCCAGCTGGATAGGACTACTATCTTTGATTATAAATTTAAATATTTGATAGATATATTGGGATGAAAGAAATCTGGATTTGTTACTAGAAAATCGAAAGTAGGTTTTTCTTGTTTGTTTTGCATCTTTTTTTTTTTTTTCAGTGTATAATAACTTTCCATATCTAGCTAGACAAATCCATCATTTCTCTTGGAAAATAAACTTTCCTACAGCCAAAATCCTCATCTGGAACTACATCTTCCAACACATTTATCAGTCCTAATGAAGGTGGTCTCCTGAAGACTTTGAGTGGGTAAGTTCTCATGAATCCCACAGTGACAAACAAAAATAAACCACAATCAGTATTGAATTATTTATTTTACTTTAATATTAAAAACTTTCTGAGCATTCTACTAAATCCTCCACAAGGTATTCAGGTAGTTCCATAGTGGTGGAAATAAAGTGAAATTCTCTAGCTGATTTTCTTTGTACTAAATTTGTACTTAATAATGAAGATAGTCTAATGTTGATTTCCCCAGAGTTGGTTTCAGAGCTGTCTTACAAATCGCTGCCTTTTTCATGACAGGACAGTGAGATGGCAAGGCAAGAGTTATAAATTACACTTAGTTTACTTAAGAAATAAGCCTGCATCATCAACATAGGAAAGACATCCAGCATCACTTCTACCATGGATATGCAGTCCAAGGAAAGCAAATAACTAGCAACAAAAATCTCAGAGGGAGCCTTCCTAGGGCATTCACAGGCCCTCAAGGAAGAACAAAAATGGTCCACGATCCATCATTCATAGGTTCACCGATCATATCGGGTTGTTTTTAAGTGAACTTGGTTTCATGTGGTGCCAGACAAAGACGTAAACACTGGCTGGTGCCGACAAGGACCATCACAACCCACATCGTGTTGTGCTGCACTCAGACAGAATACACAGGAATGAGAAGGGTTTTTATTTTGGGAATACATAACAGTTTAAATCTCTGAAAATCACTGTTTCAATACAATATTGGGAGAGTCATTTTATGCAGTCTGGGCTGATTTTCAGTAATTGCTTCTGCAAGTCTGTAGCTGACTAAAACTGTCAGTAGCGAAAAAGGATGTGTTTGGAAAGAGGCCTCCAAGTTCCAAGGACTTCAAGCTCCTGGGATTGCTCCCCTAGGTGAGGGGAAACAACTGCTGTTTAAAGGCAGGAAAAACACAGCCAACAGTCAGCAAGCTGTTTATAGTAGAAACTATTGATACCCTCACACTGTGCACAAGGTACAGAAAATGATCTTGGAACAGGATAAAAGGGACAAATTTGTAATTACCTTGATAAATGCTTCACCCAACAATAGCATGCAGGCACCAGGGATTAATAAAGGTATTAACCTTATGCATGTTTTCTTAAAGTCAGTATTTGATAAAACTGATAGTGGTGTGTCTTTCAGAATGTATTCATATCTGAATGATACTTCCAGCACTGTATAATAAGACTGCAGGGTTTTAAAGCTTTCCCCATACAGAGACGGAGCATGTATAGCCTCCGAGCCTAGCAGAATTTGGCAGCCATTTCTGCCTCTACTGTTCACACCAAATCATTATATTCACAGAGCCATTGATGAAATAAGTTGTGACCCATCTCTAATGACTATAGCTTGAGCTAGATGTTGGAGTCAACCTTCCCTGCATACTGCTCTGTCCAACTTGCTTTGCTCAGCAGTGGCTTTTGGCAATACCAAAATGAAATGACCAAAGCAGCTGCCTGCTTGATTCACAGGAAACACACCTGGCTTTGCCTCACCTTCCCTAGCCAGGTAATGGAGCTCAAAGTCAAGTCACTGCGCAGTGTTTCATAGCAAATACTTCACATGGCTTTGCCAGTGAGAAAACATTAAGATAGCTGAACTCTGGTCAAAAAACAGTGTCTTGGCAGAACATTCATTTCTTTCCCCGCTCCCTGAGGAAGCCATGACAGTGCCTGACTGGTTAAATGACTATGGATTTCTCTGTCTCTGCTTCAACCCCAGCCGCTTTTGAACTTGTGTGTGTGTGTCTGGAATGAAGGGAAGTAGAATAAAGTTTTAATCTTGTTTTTCAGTTAGGTGGAAACTCAATGCTCCCATTTAATAGCATACATTTTTGATCAGCAGGATTTTTTCAGTATGCGCATTGCCATTTGTTTACCCTGGGGGAGTTTATGGTGAGTTTTTATTTATTTATTTATTTATGTCCTGAGCAACACTAATGTTCTTTACATGTACTTTAATCTCAGCCCCAGCTTTGTCAATATTCGGTCTTATCTTAAAGAACTCCAAAGTAGGGTCGAAAGAAAGCAAACCGTCCATCCAGAAAGCAAATACCAATTACTTAACTGCCTCAGTCAGAAAACACTCTTTGGAGAAGTTCAGAACAGAAATGGCAAGAGAACTTGGCTCTCCAGACAGAACTGTGGTGTGGTGTGAACCCACTACCCCCCTTCCCCAAATTGCTGTTGACATGGAACAAGTGCAGTTTTCTGGCCCTCAGCTGCGGCGTGAGCTCACCAGGCAGAGTGACCGGTGGCGAGCATCACCCGCTCTGCACTCCCTGAAAGTAAAATCTCGACCATATGAAAGCCTGCATTTCTTTCATTGTTGGGCTACAAGAAGACCAAATTGTCACCTCTGCCTTTCAGAGTCTGAAAGCACAATTCAAATCCAACTTACTTATGACTGTTTTCTGGAAGTACATTGGGACTGCAATTCAGAAAGGGAGGCAAGCTATTAGAATTGAAGGTAAATTTAGAAAAAGAACTACTGAGGGTAAATAGACCACAAATGTAATTTGGCTGAGAACTGAAATGAGGATTCTCACTATCAAAAGAAAGAGGTTCTGGAACAATATTTGAGACTGACCAGTGGCTGAGAATCTACGTTTAAAAATAAATAAAAATAAATAAATAAACGAGGGGATATGTTGCCTGTTAAGATAACCTCTCACTGATTGTCAGAATCTCATGATGATGAGGTATCTGTTAAATGTCCATTTATTTCCATTGCTCATTTCTGCTGTGTACTGAATGGATATTATTATGCATGTGCAAATTAGCCTTTTGTCTGTTTAACTCTCCCATAACTAGCAATAGGCAGTATAGTGACGATGGGAGATATAGAAATAACTAGCACAGACCAGACTAATTAAATATACATATATACTTGCCTCACAAAAATACTCGTATGGAAATATCCCATTACGGATGAAAAATCAGAGGTTTCATGAGCACGTCATGTCACTGGGGACTTCTCATGCAATGCAGTTTCCCTCTTGTTAACCCACTCTTCTCTTTGCAGCAAATTACTGGGCTGTGCAGAGAATAACAGAAGGCTCTGTGTGTGTGAAGGCACACACCATTCACATCTGTCTTACTAGCCCATTTAAAAAAAATTAATCTAAAGTTCATTGAGCTTAATACTCTGTACCAGTGATAATTTTGGTTCTTGCAAAACACTTCCAACTGCACTTTAGAAGTGCAGGCTTAAAGCATAACTGTCAGCTTGCTTTTTCAGAATTCACCCTTAGAAGCAAATTTACCAAACAGCTGCACATAGCTCCTCTGTAGTTGCAGCAATTTCCTTACAGAACAATGACGGTCAGGCTCAGATCAAGAGTTGTCCCCCCTGCCCTTCTAAAGGGCAATGCCCCTGCACCACTGGAGCTTAGAAACCTGCAGTGTAGGAGGACAAGTCTCTGTGCAGGCTTTGCTGAACTGGGGCACTGCTAGAGCCAGGTTCTCCCAGAGGATTTCCACAAAAGGGAGAACAGGAATGGGAAAATTGAGTAAACGACACGGAACACCGGGCCTCAGCCCCTCATGCTCAGGGTATGCTCTCTCAGGACTGTGAACCTCATCCCCTCCTGCTCAAACTTCTGTGACTGTAGGAACCACGCAGGGTTGAACCCTAAATTTTAATCATGCTGATATGAATGAATCTAGTGGAGACTAGTGGCTAATTCACACTCACAAATACCACTATAAATTTGATAACAGGTCCCTGATGCAGAAAGCTGTAACCGATTTATAAACTCCTTTGTGTAGTCATAGTACTAGAGCATCGGTGGGGGTTAAAGGAGCCTGTGTGTTAATATCTCACTTTTATAATCCCCCTTACCACCTTTTTAATATCAATAGTATACAGAATGTTTTGTGAATATTCCCTGTCAAAGCTTTCTGTTTTGGCATTGTACTGCTTACCACATGGTACTGTTTAAATGCTCTGATTGGAAGACACATTCAGTTACCTCCCAGTAAGGCTTTACTGATATTAGGGCACTATGAATTTACTCTAAGTTTATAGAATTTAAGAAGCAGATCATTTAATATACCTCTTCAGCAATGTTATATAGCAGAATTAGTCTTTTGAGAATGGCTTAAATGCTGAAAAAGACTCTGAATTAAATAAAATATACATTTTTAAGAGTAACTTCTGTAATATCTGAAAAAAGTTTCCATAGAGCACTGTTGGATTCATCAGTATTAAACCATGAAAGACCCAGCTCCCAGTCACTGTCGCAGAAGAGCTGTATTGCAAAGTTTGTGCATTGCAGAGCTTTAGGACACTGTTTTCTCACTGGTGTTCAAGGAATGATGCTCTGCAACGTGTTTGCATGTTTGATGGCGTCTCTTTCTGGTGAAGTTTGCAGCAAGTCAAGCAGATGAAGACTGAAGAGTCAGAAGGGATGAGTTAGGAAATGTTTCACTTTTACTGCCGTCCCCACAGAGAGGCGACTTCGGAGGAATCCCTTCGCTAAGATAATATTGATTGTAATTTATTACATACTATGTTTCAATTAGCTAAAGAGAAAAGAAAAGAATAAGCTGTGTTCAGCCACAGAGATCTGCCTGGCAAAAAAAAAAAAAAAAGCACAAGCTTACACAGACGAAGTGTGTAAAAGTGTAGGGAGTGGGAACTCTGTCAGAATTAGGAAATTAAGTTCATTAAAGGTGTGGTAACTTAATTTTCTATGCAAGCATGTAATGATGAGGGTTGGGCAGAAAAAAACTTTCAGACATCCAATTTAACACAAACCCACCCAAACTTGGCAAAGTGGAGCATCCCTAGCTCAGCCCAGCCTCCTGGCTCCCTGTTTAGATTACATTCGCTCTAAACGGTCCAAATGAGTCTTGGACTGTGTACCCTCCTTGTCCCCTTCATCAGCATCACGTTGTGTCAACAGCCTGAGAGCAGACAGGCTCTGTGTGCTGCCGCGAGCTGTCATGTGGGATGGTCCTCCAAGCCCCCCCGCTGAGAAGCCCCTGCATGGTCCTGCACCCCACGAGGCGGAGGAGACATGTCCTGGGTGGACTTGTGGCCCCACTGCCATCCCCTCGTGCTGCTGCTCAGGAGGACCACTCTTTCCATGCCTCTTATGTGTTTGTCTATCTAAGTATTTGTGTTTGTGGTATCATTCGTTCTCTGACCCTTCTCCAGCATCCATGGGACCATGGCCATTGCTTTTCCCCACATGGGTTCAGGCTTTTTGCTTTCTGACTTCTTTAAACCTCTTCCGTAAACTAATCACATAAATGCACTGTAATCATATATTACTCCTACTAAGCATCAGTGTTCCCTTTTCTTGTCAATTCTCTAAGGCATATTTATGCATAAGTATGTGGTAGATGAACAAGTCTTCCTTCTGGTTATTGACAGAAAACCCAGAGCAGAAACCTCCTTTGTACTCAGGTTAGCTCCTTATATTCACTACTTCTTAATTCAAAACAAAGTCTTAAGAACAAAGCAACATCTGCTTTGACCTCATCACTTTGTCCTACAACTTAACTGGCCCAGTTGTTTCCAAATCGCTCTTATTGGCCTCACTTATCTTTAAAATGATTAAACTAAAATTAAGCAAATTTTGTTTTCCAAAGAAATCCAGAGATTTTACTCCTTTCTAGTCTTACTGAGGGTTATGTGGATTGCCTAGCCCTGAAGGAGGTCTTAGATTAATTACTGAAGCCCATGAAATCACTCTGGATCATATCTATATGCTTAAAATGAGCTTTAATTCTCTATGTAGGGTCATTACTACAGCCAAATTTCTGGTGGCCTATTAGCATTATATAAAACTATAAAGATTTCCTGTTTCAGCAAAGAGCGGGTCTCACAGAAAATCTGAACTGGATTGCTTCAGGGAAAGTCAGTCAAAAGTCCCAGCGAGAGACATCTCTGAGACGCCAAGATGCCACCGAATGTTTCTGCTGCCCACACAGAGGGTCCTCCCACCCCAGCTGTCCACGGTGCGTTCCTACCTTACTTCTTGTACTTTGGAGTAAGGCTTTAAGAGAGCACCTCCTGGCTGAACTGTTATTTCACGTATAGTATAGCAACAAGTCAGCTGAGATCCCAGGGGACATATAACAGCAGTCGCATGGCTTCAGTGGAGCTGTGTTGATCTGCGTTGACAACAACAGTGAACAGGGGCTGAAATTTTGCATTTCTTTCCGACCACTGATTGTGCATCTCCTTTTGGCTTCACAACGTGCTGCTATTAATGCTGGCCTTATTGCCCATGCCTGACAGCAGTGATTAATCTAGGTCCAATTAATGTTCGTTTCCACACCATCTGAATCAAATTCTGAGCTATGGCTTCCTGAGTAGGAGACAAGCCCTAAGCGACCCACCACAAACCGTGTCTTCATCCTCCTCCTCCTCATCAGAGGTGGGGCTGCAGGGGAGGAACAAGGGGAGCTCCCTCGGCTGAAGCAAGCAGCCAGGCAGGTGACTGGTTCTAACATGGGTTTTCATTTTCAACACCGTACATTTCACTGTGGATTTGCTGTGTTTTTATTCTGCCTTCTGAAAGCTATAAGAGTGAACATTATTAAAAAAAAAAAAAAAGGCAAAAAGAAAACAGTGAAAAGCAACAAGGAAGGTTTCTGTCCAAAAAAAAGTCCGAAACTGGCTCCAATTGGACCTCAGTACGGAAATGCTGGAACTTGTACCCTCCAGTGGCAAAATAAAACAGGCTACCATTATTAGAAATTTTCTACAGCTAAAGATGTAACATCATAGCTAAATTCAGTCAGAGACAGGTCGAGCAACAAAAACCAGGAGCCAAAGCAGTCTAGTCTGGTCTGAAACTTGATTCAGGCACCAGATTATGAATAGATTTAACTAGTTTGCCAAATGAAAATGTAGATTTTGGCAGTGTTGGGACTTTTTTTTTTTTATTTTTTTGGTGTGCTATATGTGGAGTCCTATTGCACGCTGTGGGGATATGAGAAAAGAGCCTTTTTATATTATATAACTACTTGACGCGCATGTGTGTGTGTATATAACACAAAAAACACAATTAACCCCATAAATGCTAAAAAAACTGAAGCACCTCTGCCTGATGTCCCTTAGTAAGGAGCATGCTCGGCTCTGCACATCACAGGCAAACAGGTTGCGTTTTTGCTTTCTATTTCTAATCATCCAGGGCTGCTGCAGCTGCTGTTTTGCCTGGGGCACGGCTGCTGTCTCAGGACAGAGCTCGCAGAACAAAATGCCTTCGCAAAAGACGGGCTCGATCTGTGGTTGCTGCAGGTTTCTCCCCTTGCCTCTCCTCTTCCAGGGAGCATGGCCGGGGGCACTGGCAGGACCAACCCTGAACCCCGCGGTGTTTCTGTAACATTGCCACTGTCATTGTAACTAAAAAATAAAAGGGAAAAATAATCTATATACAGGCAAGAAGCCTTTAGTTACATGACATGCACCTTTTTTTTGCCATGAGCTCCCCAAAGAGACTATATTGCTTGCTTCACTTTTCAGACTGACTTATGGAGAGGGGGGAAAGTTCTTTGGGTATTTCAGAGCAGCATGTAAAATATTTTTCCCTGTCCCTGTGCATGTCAGAAAAGAGTGTTTGACCAGGATAGAAACCTCCCAGTTCAATCCTAACAGGCCATGAAGGGCCTTTCTGAACCTCATGGGGCCTGTCTGACCTACAAGGAGGAACTCACTGGACTGCAAGGAAGCTGGGGAGATCCAGCACCACCTGCAAAGCTGGCTCAGGCACGGAGTGCTCTGCCTGCGCTTTGTAGGGTACCAAGGCACAGTGGGGCCTCTTTCTTCAAGAATTCTTGGTCATCTAAAATCTTGATTAAAAAAAAGACATTCATCTACTATTATTTGTCGTGGCAGTCCTATGCAGTATCATCTAAAACACCCCTGGAAGAGATGCATATTTCAAAGTAAAAAAGGTTAAAAATACCCACAATGCTGCAGCGCACATATGTACAGCAAGAAAAACAAACAGGCGATCTCTGGAGGTATATTTTGATGACAGATGCCAGTTCTCTGCGGTTAAATTTCACTCTGATTCCGTTCAGGTATGTGATCTAGGAAGTAGTAAAAAAAGGTAGAAGTTTAAAAAAAGAAAATACAATCAAGGTGGGGAGGAGGGGATGGTCAAAGGAGAAGGGAGCAGATGCCTGCTTTCTGGGACTGCTCCTTGATTGTGAGCTTTTTTGGAGTATGTCGTTAACAAGGAAAATACACATCAGTCTGTGCATGTGTGTATTTGCCAGACATCACAGCTGAGTCTTAGCATAAATAGCTTTAGCTCCAGAACTACTGTCGCTAAGACAAAGGACACAAATTCTCATTTGTACAGCACAAGGTCTCAGCATCTCATTGTTTCACTGAGCACTTCAGTCAACAGTTTGAACTGCAGTGTCTATGTGTTAACAAATGGTAGTGGAGATGTGAAGAAACAGAGAATGGGGTTCTGAGAGCTGTATAAACTCATATACACACGAGATAGCATAACTGTCAAGTCGAGCCTCTTAGAAGAACTGAAATGTTGTCACTGCTTATATCTAGTGTATTGCACAGCTGGGTATTTCGTAAGATGTAATGCTAAGGATTTATTATGAAACTGCATTATACATTTGGAATAACTTGGAATTAATCTCTTCAACTACTGCATGCATCCATAAATTCAATTACTAATTGTAATCTTTTATTTTATTAAGTCATTCTGCACACACTAAATCACTGGAAATAGCACCAGCACGACAGTACACCAGATGTTTTACCCTTCTTTACTGCAGAAGTGTTGATTGACTAGGTCCTACAAGAATTACAATGTCTGCTGGTGTCTGCGCCAGCTCTGGGCTCAGAAGAAATGTAGCTTTATCACCATGGTGTTGTGTCCTTATCAGAGCAGGTTTTGCCACCCAGGCTACTATTGCTGCACAGTACTGCTTTTTACTTGAGGAAGTGCCAGATCAGGTCAGCGCTGACGAGGCTGCGCTGTCATCATACCTGAGGTGTCATCATACCCTAGGTGTCGTCATACCTGTGATGCTATAGGCATATTCAAATTATTCCAGCTGTTTAAAATAGTTTCATTTGCAGTGAACCCAAATTACACCCCCAAAGCCCATCCAGAACATGAAGTGTTACTACACGCCTGAAAGTACTATGGTGATCCGCAGTACTTATCGTCATCTCTCGTAATTCAAGTGCTTGTCAGGCTGCTTGCTGGAGGGTTTGCAGTAGGGTCCCCCTCCATAAAGCTGTCCTCAGGGATGCTGATCTGGCAGAGGTCAGACTAAATTTAAAGGAGATATTTCTCACCTCAGCCCCTATTTATTTCTGGACTCTCATTGTTTTCTCTTATATATTGTTTATTAAAAAAGAAAAAAAGTCTGAAAAGATACTGTGGTTAGAAACCACCTTTCTCAGTAATGCCAACATCTGCAGAAGAGACACTCTGCAATGCAAACAGCAGAGACAGTTCTTGCGGCAGCAGATTTCACACTGGGCTGAAGCATCACAGAGGAGAATCCACATGCTGTTTTTGATATTCATTAATCATCCAGCTAATTTGTTTTTACACAGGAGCGCTGACAGCAAATGAATGTTATTATAGCAACAGCGCACTGCATAATCCAGACTATTATAGTATTAGCATTGATGAAAACGGCTGCTCTGTGTTCGCTTATGCTCAATTCTGTATCCAACTGCAATTGTAAATATATCTATTTTTATTCACATCTGCTGAAAGAAATAGACCTACCATATGTGGCCAGAAGGATAAAAGGATTGCTGCTGTCTTTTTCTTCCTCCTCCCTCTGGTCCTTATCTCAGGAACATGAGTTGAAATCTGGCCCAGAATTTACTGGCTGTTCAGAGACTTTTTATGAGGCAATGCTTTCTCAGGCTGATATTGAGACTATATATATTTATATATATGTACACATATGCACACACGTATTATTGTGCCTAAGGTTATTTCTCCAGTAAATCTCTTTCATATTTGTATACAGTATGCACAGGCAGTATTCTCACAAGAGAGAAAAAATAATCCAGTGGTTAAGGTTAACTTGGGATTTGACAGACCTGTTTTTAATTCTTTCTTCTGCCACAGGCTTCCTTTTTAAAACATATATATACATATATATATATTTATATATATATACACCATGGAAAAGGCACACAGAGCATTGTCTATGCTGTCCTTCAAATGCAGACCTGAATCCACACTAGAGTCTAAATCTGCATTACTCTTGCACTTTTTGGATGGGAGTTCACATACAGCAAAGGGTTTCCGTGAGCTTTGACCCACACAGCTAATTAATTTTGCCACTCTCCCTCTGCTGTTCTCCTGGCTCCTCTATAGACCCAATAGTCAGTTTACCACCTTTTGTGTCCAACTGCTTTGCACATCACAAGGACAGAGAGCAAAAATTGTGTATACCTAAAAAACGCCTTCCTATGGAGACTCTCATGTTCCTGTGGGCATCATCTTTGGGTTAGACAGTGGAGCAGGAACCTGTAATGGCTGCAGACGAGGAGGCACAGGAACTGTGTTGATTATCCAGGAGGGCTGCGATCGCACTCTGTCAGCGCAGTTGCTCATATGTTGTCACACTGAATAATGGATTTTCTTATATTCGACACCCCATGATTTTAAAGCATTTAACGCTTAACTGTAGCTATAAGATTTATTTTGAAACAGATGGGCACTTGGCCTTTCATGACATGGCAACTCCCTGCACTCCCTTATTTTATGCAATACACATAAAAATGAGGCATGCTAATAAAGGGAGGAGAAGAGGGCTTTCAGGTGTTTAGTGGCTGCAAAATTATTAATCCCAGTTTCAAATATGTGATTGTATTGTGTTACTACTGATAGTGTAGTATAATAACAATCACAACAATAAAATGTATATAAAAAAAGGAAAGCCATTCATTGCATTAGTTTCAGAAGTTGTGCACGTGGCCTTTATTATACTGGGATTTTAACCATTTGGGTAGCTACAGATTTGTAATGGAGTCCTGCTTTACATAGCTGCAGAAAGATTTACAGGAGTTCATTTTAGCTCCTTATCAACAACGGGCTGAATACACTACAAAATGGACCAAAACCCCAAATCCATCTTCAGTCTGCTTTAAGGAAGACCTGAAGAGACATAAGAGACCAAATCATAAATACATTGACACCCAGTTCTACCTGGAAAACTTAATGGACATGGAAAATGAATTGGTCCTTCTTGTATCTGTTTATCTTCCATTATTTGTGGTCTCTCACACAGTAGGAAAGTTGTGGTTCCCCTGATTTGCTCACTCATTCTGTTATTAGAGGAGATCTTGCCCTGCACCACGGGGACCCATTTTTCTGTCCTCACTCTTTAGCCAGTGCGGGGATCCCCGTTCATCAAAACAGTTTGTCAGAAAGTTAAAACATGTCTATACTTCTTCCTTCCCATTTTCTGTTGTTCAAATACTGACAGCCAAAAATGTGTTCATATGCTTTATGCATGAGGAAAGGTGACTATTGATGTTAGCAAATGTGTGGTCATTTTTTTTCTTGTCAAAAATCAGTCTCTGGAATCACTGATGCCTTGTGAAATTACAGTCTAATGTAACCTACTAGAGTATAATGTAACCAATTTCTTTACTTTTTAAGAAAATTGTTCTCCTGGAGGTTGAAACACAAAACCAAGAAATATATGAAGTTATTTTTGTCCCCAGTCAGGGGAAATTAATGAAATAGCACCTCCCATTCTGTTGACATTGGACAAGATTGGCAAAGTTCTTAGTAATATTGGGGTTCCCATTATGGTGAATACTGTAATCACAGGAGGGGTTAGGAATATTATACTGGTGGGAATGTCCACGTGAGCACCAATGCAGCCGAGTACTTAAGTTCATGCTCAGCTTTAAGCAAATAATCGGTTAGGGTCAATAGCTACAGAACTATGATGAAATATATGCTTACATGCTGGATTGAATGCTATAATGAAAAATACGTACAGTGAAAGTCTGATTTGAAACATTAGAAACCACCAGTAAATATTGTCTGAAAAAAAAGATTTATTCATAATGCGTATTCAGGAGTATGTATCCATATTTAAAAAAGCAATATTTTAGTGACTTTTCTATAATTGGCTTAATTATTTTTAAGAATCATGACATTTTCAACACAGTTTTTCAGCTTGCAGTATTTTCCCATTTAAACTTAACTAGCTAAACCAAATAAATAGACTACATTCTTCACTTTCAGCTCCAGTCTGAAAATTTTGCTCAGCATCTTTAAAGAATTTGTCTGCACTTTCAACTTGTGGAAACTAGAGTCATCGGTATATCAAATATTGTATTGCCACCTCTCTGTGATGAATTTGTGAGGGAAATGACACAGGGAGGCCAAACATGCACAGTGAAATAAGGAACCCAAGTAAGAAGAGAACATATTGTTCTTGGCTAAACAAGCCATTAGTCAGCATCCATTTTGATAGCAATCTTTGAAAATACAGATTTTTCTTTGCACAGATAGGTTTGCCTACTGCAGTTCTCCCTGGAGTTTGGCATCCTTCAGTACTTTTAAACTGCTGGTTTTGCACTACATCAAAAACTCTATGCCAGATAATTTGTACATTAAATAATAATAGTTAGACATATTAATAAAATTATCTTGAAAAATTAAATATGTGAAGTGGATTTTCTTTTAACTACATATGTTTTTGGAAGCTGTACTTGACATTCAATCTGATTTGTGCTAAAAAAACGTATTTAATTTACTGTGTAATTATATGCTTTGATATAACTGAAGACATTATTCTCTTCTCATATAAAGAAGAGCTACTATATGAAGTTTAATTTGGCCTATAAAGATATGGTTTCCTCAGAGTAATTCCAGTATCTTTTTTTTTTCTTTTAATCTCTGTTTACAGAAAACATACCTAATGAAGAGCTAGTTAAACAGTGCCCAGATGAGGACTAACTCTGGTCCAGTCTCCACTGGCGTTACCAGGGGATCGGTCCCATCCTTTACAGCTGAGTGGCTCTGGACAGACGCTGCTTGTGCATGAGGACGGGGACAGGCGGACGAGATAGCTGGCACCGGCCCCGCCGCCTCCTCTGGCTTGCGGCTGGAGAAGTGCCACAGAGCTGGCAGAGACCCCGCGCAGGAGAAGGATGGCATGTCATGGCCATCCCCCTCCGTGTTTGCGTCTTGCTCGGTTTTCCCTCTCTTTGGACCCTTTCTGCAAAGACAGACGCAGTACCCGAACAGCGATGCTGGAGCTGAGCCTCATTGTGCTCCGCAAGTCCCAGGTGCAACTCCTGGGGCTTAACAGGATATAGAGAACCCCAAAAGCATGGCAGCATCAGGCCCAGTGACAAGGGGAAGCTGTACTCAAAACTAAAAGAGAAAGAAAAATATTTATTACAGTGCCATGTAGCTCCTTTCTCCTCTTCAGAGAAAGACCTCCATAAACATTTCCCTTCTAACCTCCCTGACAGCAAGTGGATCGAATTGTCAACAGAGGTACGCAACCTGAAACCCAGTCCATGAGCACTGGGTTAGGAGCAGACCTTGGCGAAGGACCTTTCCCTTTCACATCCCGTCCTGGCGTTCCCTCTCTCCACCATCCCTTCCCTCCTACCCATTGTATGGCTTCCAAGATTTCTCATGGAAATACCCCATGGCTTGTTTTCCATTGCAGGTTAATACCGGATTTAAGGCTGTTATTTTCTTTTTCCTGACATGTCGCCCATCACATTATGATTATTAGAGTTTTCTTTTGAAGAGTTACCTGAGGTGAAGTCTAATTGGACTTGAGGCTGCTGAGGAAGGATGCCAGGGCTCGGGAGCACTGCCAGCCGCAGATGTGGCTCACGCACAGACAGCAAGCACAGCAAAGGGCTCGATTTCATGCCGTGATTTAAGATACACTCTGTAAGAGTACACCGATGATAAAGCCTCAGTGTTGTTTGAGAGCTGGAAGCAGGAACGGTGCCACTTCAATGCACAGAGACTGATCAGCGTTTAATATAATATTTAAGGGCAAAACAGCTATATATCAAATGACACAATGCAACAAAGGAGAGTCGTAACGGCTGCTAACTCTAATCCCGTTAGAGTTTCCAGGCTCTCTTGCTGGTTCTGGGAATCCAGTAGTGGCTAACAGATACTGCAAAGCCTACCTGTTAATGGTATAAATAAAATTACCTCATATGCAGCAAAGGTCTTAGGCCGCAAAATATTGCACGCTGGGTTCTGCCACTCAAACTTGTATAAAATCTGTCTCAGGGATTGTGGTACTAATCTCACTTCTGCATCACTGCTCACATTGACTTTAGTGGAATTGCTAACGCAAGTGAGTGCTGCTCAGTGAATACACTGGTGAGAAGAGCTTAGAAGCCTGGGTTGTCATTTTCTGTCAATGTATTTAATAATAGCTGAGTTAAAAGTAGCAGCAGGACACTGAACATTTCTGATGACACTCCACTGGTTCAACTCCATAAATTTATATATGTTCTCCCTCCAGTTTATGTTAGCTTCCATCTGATTCTAGCTAAGGCCAGGCTGTGTCGATAATGAATAAAATGTCAGGTCCAGAGGTGTGTTTTTTTCCAGGTAGATTCAATTGATTTCAAATGCTGTTGGAGAAACAACCTTATATTCTTACTTGACTACCAATGTACCTATTACCTTCTTGAATTACTATGATAAAAACACAAAGGAGGGAAGAGGACTCAAATGCCATCACAGCTTCCCTTCTAGACCTCGAGCACTCTGCTGCACAGGCATTAACCATGGTATTAGTGACATGCATTTTGTCTGTCTTGGCATTTTGGAGCACAAAAGCCAGCTAAACATCTGAGTCAGTTTGTTTTCATTATGTGTTTTAAATAGAACCATTTTATCAGCAGCTGAATGGGATGATAGTGGGGAAAAGAGATGATGGTGGGCAAAAAAAAACAAGGAAATTAAAACTTAGCAGAAGAGAAACAGAGAGGAGAAATAAAAGGTTGAAACAAGTTTGATTTTTTCTCTCACAACTTCTTTTCTTTTCCCTTTAAGCAAGCTCTAGAGAACATTTTGATGTGGTTTGTGGGATTGTTCCCTCAGAGATGATTAAAAACAAATCCCATCAGCCATTAGGTCCTTTCAATATGATCATGTTTTTCCATCTAATTTTATCAGCACAAATGATGACTTAACTGGGAGCGAGCGCCACTTGACCAACTCTCCCAAAGCATTTTCCTAACCAAAGGTGCTAAAGGCTCCCTTTATGAATTCTGACTTTCCATTTATAAAAACATCCAGCACGCATGTGCATGCACACACACACAAATACATACATAGGAGGGAGAAACTAAAACCTTTGTTTACCATTTCTGTACAAACAGATGTTTTACAGATTAAGAGAAAAGGAGAAGGGGGGAGAGGAGAAAGGGAAAGTCACATGGGACAGAAGAAAAAGAAAGCCACATTTTCTATCTATTTTTTGTTGTGGTTTTTTTTTTTTTTTTTTTTTCAGTTTCCAGCCCCATGTTGTGACTTT
>VXAL01009187.1:1278484-1371663 GCA_013399475.1 Chauna torquata
TCGGAGCATTAGCACATTATCACGAGCAAAACAGAGCCCTTGGTCGACATCATTGGGGACCCACTGAAAAATTCTTTAAAAGTGATATATGGGCCAAGGCCCATCTCAGAGAGAGCTGTGGTGCTGTCCTGCTGGACGAAGTCTGGGTAAATGCCCAGAGAGAGCCAGGTGAAGACACTGAGCATTAGATGAGAAATGGTTAGTAAAAACCCATTCTGGAAAGGAAAGAGGAATCTCTGTGCTCTCAAGGGACTGGTGTGTTGAATGATTTAATGGCTACCTTTAGGAAATACCTTTAGCTTTATTGCTCTCTTTCTGCTTTTTTCTTTTTCTTTTTCTTTTTTTTTTTCTTAAGGAAAAGAAATACAATGTAGGCTCTTCCCCTCATTTTCACTTCAGTATCCCAACTCAGTGCTCCTGCAAAGCCATATCTTGAGAACTGTCATCTTTACAGAGGACTCCCAAAGTGTCCACAGATGGTCTTATGGATCATGATATTCTGAATTGACTACTGGTGGAAACAAACTGAAAAAATTAAATGTATATGCATTTGCTACAAATGCAAAAGGATTTCTGGAGTTGACTGCAGACAGTTCCTACTCCTGTTAACTTCATTCTCAAGTAATTCCAAACAAAGCTCAAGAGCAGGGCTGTAGCTCCCAGGATTAAGCTGTGCAGACTTTCCAGAGAGGTGTCAGAAATTGCATGGAAAACTGGTGGGATTTTCAGAGCTACTTGAGGCATTGGCCCAGTTCTCTTTATCCTGCTTTGGTGCCAAAACTTCTTTAAAATGCTTCCCAGCACAAGAAACTGTGTGAAACTTAATTTGCTGACAACAGTCATTGTGCTTCTGGAACCAAATGCTGGATTTCTAGTATTTCACTAGAATTAAATTTTTCATAAATTTGGGGAATGAACTTTAACATTTCAGTTCAAAGATCTTACTCCCTAACTTTGCGATTCAAGAAACTCACACAGAATTTGGAAGGCTGTATTTTAGTTCTGGTTCATCTGTGACTGAAATCTCGAGACATTATTTCATTTTCCATATTTTTGTTTTTTTGGGCCTGAGTTTTCAAGGAAGGATTAAGATTTCAGAACTATTTTGCTTCAAACAACCGATGCAGTTACAGTTCATAATTTCAGAGGAATTTTAGACTGTTCTTTTAGGAACTTGTATATCTAAAGCTACATAAGCTGTAGAAGCCACAATAGTCTCACAGAAGATATTAAGAGACTTTGGGGTACAGTAAGCCTAAGATTAACGCACATAAAAAATTTGTACAGGGACAAGAAACTGTAGACATTGTATATGTGCTCTCTAAAAACTGGATTGATTAAATTTGTCTCATTGGAATCTCCATTTTTTCCAGAGGTAGCTAAATATTGGTAATATACATGAAAAGTTGAAGAATTTGGCCATTTATTTTGTATCCAAAGTACTCTGAACAATTTGTGACTCTTAAATGCCATAATTTAGCTGGAAATCTCAAAAACCAAAACAAAACACTGGAATTAGCAGAAACATTTCAAAGTTTAAAGGGGGAAAGTTAATACAAGTGGGTCCTTTATCACTCAGAAATGTGCTGCACATCCATGTTTTGAATAAAAGTGCTACTGAATGAAGAAAGACTCAGTCATTCTAGTTTCATATACAAACTACAAAAGTTAAACCCATACTGTAAACAATGAACAGTGAACGCAAAGATTTCAGTGCTATTATGGAAGTTTTTAAGGGTGCACACAGATAAAGAAAACATTTTTGAGAAAATGACTTGTATCTTTTCAGCACTGTTTCAAGTACAGTGTGTCAAGATGATTGATGATATAAGCCTGTAGCAGCTTCATGACAAATTAGTGATTTTGACATATGTTTGATGCTCTAAGCATTTTTCATTTGAAAGTAAGAAGACTTGCTTTTCAGGTGCTGCTTTTGCTCATAAGCTTGCAATTGAGTCTGGGAATTCAGTTATCTGGAGGACAGCAGCATTTCTGGAAATATCATCAGAGCACCCAACAATCAGTGTTTTCCCAGCACTACTGTCTTATTTTGTCTAAAGTGATACGATCAAAATGCAAGAGGAATGTCAGTACAAAGATAAGGGACTTGGATATTAGGTTCAGAAGGGATGGAGGGTAACCATATGGCCCCACTTCTCCAGGCAAATATCCTTCTTTCTGGAAACAGAGCCTTTTACTTATTTTCTTAATTTTTGTAATTTGTTTAGTCCTGCCAATTTGCAATTTAGTGGATTTGTACATTAGAAGCATTCTACAAGTGATCAGAATTGGATTATCATGCCAGGTCACTTGTCTTCCAACCAAGAGAAAGAGAAATTATGGATCCTTGGTTAAAAATAAAAATCATATTGCAAACCTAATCTACAGGAAACACTAAGAATCCTAATTTCACCAGATGACTTGCTTTACGTACAACCTCAGCATCATGGGAGCAGGCCAGGGAACTGAACAAGCCTTGCAGAGTCATGGTCCCTTCCTTTCATTTGCTTGGTATGGAGACTCCCTGTGCTGATGCGTTAGTGGCTCTACATAAGCACATGTGGCAGAATGAGATCCAATATTTCACCATGGATAGGAAAAAAGAGGGGAAAAAAGGGCATTTTCCACAAATAATGCCGCTCAGTGTTGCTGCCAGGCCTACAGTGAGATATCAGACCGTGCTTGCGCTCTTTCCTCCTTGGACAAAAACAAACCAGTGTTTTTGAGAGACTACTGTTGTAATTGTGGGCAGTTATATGGAGGGGAAAAATAATGTGGTTTGTCATCAATCTCTCGGTGTGGCACACAAGAGCTGACTTGTTGAAATTTTGTAGGCTGTATTTACAGAGAAAACATAGACCTGGTGCTGTGCAGGGCCCTATCAGTCCCAAGGTCTGGAAGAATCGTATCGGAGAAAAAGGGAAGGCTTGAATCGTAACCTTTCAGGATAATCTAATCCGTAAGGGAACAAAAACCACTCTGCTACTTTGAGCAAGATCAAAACCTTAAGAATTTAATTATTAGGGACTTATTTGTGAATATATGCATAGCGGTTCAAGGCAAAAGCTAGCAAATAGCAACAGTTGCTGGCCCTAACTGACAGTGCTGTTCTACACAGCCACAGACAAGGGGGAAAATTAAGGACTGATGCTTCCATGCATGAAAAATGCTACATTGGAGTACACTGATATGCTGTGTTGCTGTAGAGAGGTGATGTAAGCGAAAGGCCTAATACAGCTCTAATCCGATGGACACCATTCAGACTATGTGCTGGAATTCAGACTGGGCACGTTTTGCTTCAGGGTTATCTTGCTTATAGCTTTCATCAGCATAGCATACTGTATTTTCACTTGCCTGTTAAAAGTACCTGAGAGGCCTGGGGAAATGATGGATTTTTTAATTCAATGGATGAACTGAAAAAGTGGAGGGACACATTGGTAGAATTTGGAAGGGTATTTTACTAGAAACTGTTTTTAGTTGCCCTACATTGGTGAATGTTATTGGTGTCCTTCCTCCCTCTCCTCCATCACCTTTTTTTTAGTATTATGTTTTAGAATGGTGTTATTAAATGGAAGAAAATTAATCTGGCTCCAGCAGGTGAAAGACCTTATAGCATAAAGGCTTTGGAAAAATCCTATAGCAAGACAGAGCCCCTGCTATTTAGCTATTCAAGACAGAACTATCACAGGTACCACTATGCTGACAGAGACCAAAAGCAGAAACACATGAGAAATGGGCTTCTTCTGACTTCATTTTTGCCCTGTAAAAGTTAGGCAACTCCTCCATATCTGCAAGATCCATCTACAGTCAATGGGGAACAGAGCTAGACAGCTCAAGAGGAAGAGTCATGCTTTACAGCATTCTATACTATTATCACCCTGAAACAAAGCATGTCTTTGAAAAGTTCATAGTCCTTCCTAGGCATGAACTGCATCTACATCTCTAACAAAAAAAATCCCCAGCCTGGCTTTCCCTTGGACAAGTTCTCTTTGCAACTCATACAACATATTTTCTTTCTCTTTTTCTTTTTCTTTTTTTTTTAAAACAACAACAACAACAACAACCTTGCTATTCTGCAAAATTAGGAACACCATATGAAAGGTAAAACCCACCCAATGTAGTAAAGGACCTCTTTCTGCAATTTGACTATTTTTCTCCTTCACTTAAATAATTTTTGAGGAGATTTCAAAACAAAACTGAGTCTACTTCTTATTAATATTGCCAAATGAGTCACCCACATACATAACTCTAATATATGAAAGGAGCATTTTCTTTTACTTCCATAAAAATATCCAAAGGGCAATGGCAGTGGGAGTAAATTGAGAAGACCAAAGTTAAACAAAACCAGTCTCATACATTTTCTGCAACTTCATTGTCTGCTTTGTGTGGTGCAAGGAAAAATGCGTAGGTTTGCACTGTACAAGTCCTAAATTGGAGAAATTATCATAAAAACCCAACGGCTATTTTAACTAGCTCACTACTTATGCATACATGTATATATTTAATTTTCATATTCTATCTTGTTAAGACCATGTTAGGTAGTTCGTGGCTAATTGATTGTAATATCACCCCAAAAGACTTGAAATTTGCCAACTTTCAGGTTTTGTTGTAAGTTCAAATCAAGGACAGATTTATGGAGTTTTATTACTGAAATCGATAGGTTCATATATCTTAAGCTGACATGCCTGAAGTCCACAAAATTCCAGAGAATAATTGACTGACCAATCAGTGTAGTATCTATAAATGCATAAGCTGAATATAGGTGCCCTCCAAGTCTAAACCTTCCTTCAATATGCTAATTCTTGGAGCACTCTCTCTGTTAATTAAGCGGCAAAACTTCTACAGACCCCCAAGAGTTTAGGATTTGGCCTGCAGAGCCTTGTTCACAAGAACAGAAAGGTGAAATTTCTTGCATGCTTTATTTGCCAACTATTGTAGTTTTCAGTTGATGTGAGCTGTTTGCAAATCAATCCTTACACTGTAGTTCTGACCAATACAAATGAGAAAAAAATCAGCACTAACAACATGGGTCATTGCAATGTTTCTGACAGAAATGCTTCATATTTGTGATCCTTTCTTTCCAAATAATCCTATATTCAAANTTAAAAACATTTTCAAAATGAAATTGAATTTTTTGTTGTCATTTTAAAGTTAACTGGAAGGAAACATTTTGCTCAATGTGTTCCTTGGGTCAGCCAGCTAACTAGAAAGCCTGTTGCTTGCATAGTTCAAATAATCAGTAACTTTTTGCCTGCTTGCATTAATGTACATAAAAATCCCACTTTAAGAACTCAGAAACCATGAAAAAAGTTCCAAACACAAATTTAAAACAAAATATGAGTAGCTTAAAGAAAAGTGCAAGTAAAACTGAGGAGTTTAGGGAACAAGCAACCTTGCAATGGCTTGAAAGCATTCAGACTGGCATGCTACTTTTTACATGGCCTTATGTACAAGAGCAGCAGTAGAATAACTCAGAAACAATGATGTTACTGTTTTACAATTGCATTGTGTCTTCAGTCCCAAAGGAAAGATTTTTGAAGTTTTTTACATCTGTAGTATCTAGTAGAATAGAACTGTTTCTTGGCCAGGTCAGGAGCTCAGATTCTGCTTATCAGCTGTTAGCTGACAGGAGGAGGGAATGCTGACCCCGTTCTGGGGTAAACCCCTGCTCTTCCTGAAAGATGTGTCCCATAAGCATAGGCTGCAATGCCAGCTTCACACAACGTTTTGTGTGGCATCTTTGAAGGAAACCTGTAATACTGAGCGTTGGTTTGCTCTACGCTGAGTTTTAGTCTGTTCTGCTCTAGCACCTGTAATGCACACACACAGCAAACAGTTTTAAAAGGAGTTTCTCTGGTCTCTTCAAGGGGAATATACTGGTAATCTCCATCAGATGCTCACTGAACCTGGCTCCTGAGCAGCATAAAGAACGTTATTTGTCTGCTACCTCCACACCAGGAATGGTGGCACCTCAGTGGCCCAGCGCTGCTGAACGAATCGCGTGTCAATTCCTGTAACCATGAATCATGCACGAAGGTTTTGTCACTTAGAAAAATACTAGTGGTGCAGGCAATTAGGGAAATAATTGCATGTATACAAAAAGTGAGATAGGATTCAGATTTGGGGATTATAAAGCTCATGATGTTCTTCAGTTACAGTGAATGTGTGAGTTTTCCAGAAAGGCAGAGCAAACAAAAGAGAGAAAATAGGAAGACAGAAAACTGGTATAAGCAACAGTAAAAATACTTCTAAAAGGCACAGTATGACACAGTAATTGATAAAAATATTTCGATGGCATTGTAAAATATTCGTTATAAATACAGTTGTTTTTAAGAGGACTCTGAATAGCTGGAGATATCCAATGTCAATTAAATTTGAAAAGTATTTGAATATAGACAGAGACAGTAATCAGCTTTTGCCTGCCTTTTTATCTAGATCAAAATGAATAGATTTATGTAGGAACCTGCAGACACAAGATAACTGAATATACAGGGATTTGTCCCACAGACTAACAGAGAAAAATATTGCTATATAGGTTTTAAAAATGAACCTCTGGGATTTTGTAATGAATTGTTTCCCATTCTTAGCCTCACAGAAATTTCTTAACTGTTTAATCCAAAGCCCATTGGAATCAATGGAAATCTTTTCATTTACAACATGGGATTTTGAATAAGACCCTGAGTAGCCATGAAATAAATGTAGCTCTATAAAAATTAAACATAAATATGCCCAGAAATCATTTCAAATCTGTTCAAATTTTCATGGAGAATAAGAGGTTTTCTACAGGAATTTTAAATCATCTTCTGGACTTCATAGACAGAAATGTAATTTCTCATTAGATGTCAGAAGCTGATTTGATATGCACAAAAGATCTAATATTCTATTATTCTCTGTGAGACAGAATGTCCATCTTTCTAATTAAAAGACAATAATTCTGCAGGCATTAATCCTGAATTAGCTCCTTGCAACAAAACCACCCCAAGTGATCGAGTTTGCCTTTTCAAAATGTGGTAAAAATACATGACAACTAGCAGTTTTAAACCCATCCCCAGAAGTTCTGAACTCTCTTTTAAAAAGGTTTTAGGGGATTTTACAGCCCTTTGTTTCAAATGCAGAATGCACAGTGGTGCCACTGAAAAGCTTTCTCCTGTTAAGAGGCTCAGCTATTTTTTCACCTCTGTATTCATTCGATTTAGCAGGTTTCCACTCATCTTCTGTCTTCCTCTCTCTATTCTTCACAAATATATGTCTATCCATGTCTATACATGCGTGTTCTCCTGTAATGCTGAGGGACACTGAAGTTTACTTTCAGCTTAGTGGAAAAGCAGCCCTTCTTCATTAGTGCCAGCAAGAGTGTCTTTTGGGATAGATTTCAGTATCAATCCCCAAAAGACTTGTTCCTTCACTGAAGTAATTTATTGCATTATTATTTCTTCTTCTGTATTTGAGAAGGTGATGAGATCATTTATTGTTTTTAAGGGTTAATAGAGCCTGTCAGGGTCTTTTCCCCTCGGCTGGTTTCGTTGCTGCTATAGGATCAGTAACAGCTCTGAGCTACATGATGCTAAATCAGACCACACTTTCCTGAAGAAAAGAAAAGAAAAAAAGAAAACTTACCACCAAGCGAAGAAGCAGTTCAGTCTGGTTTAAAGGAAGGGGAGGGAGGGAGGCAGGGGGAACAGGGACTAACTTTGGAGAGAAAATAACAAACTTTAAGTCCTGAGGTCTTTCCTCTATATTGAAAAGGCAGTTTGGAAAGGAAATTAGTAAAAACAAACAGAAGGTGCCAAGGTTTCTTTATCATACCTGGAGTAGGATATGCTAAATTCCACAAGCCCTCGCACTGGCGCCTGGTGCTGCGCTGGAAAAAATGGTACCCATGGCTCTATAAAATGATCTATTGGGACTTCAAAGTCGTGGCAGCCCCGTGTGGCACAGGATGTGCTCAATTAATTATGTGATTTTTAAATGACAGGGGTTGGGAAAAGTAAAAATAATAAAAAGGAGGGGAAAAAAAAAGAAAATTATGAAGAAGAAAAAGGTTTTTAAAAAAAAAAAAATAAAAAAAAAAAAAAAATGAGAAGTAAACTGAAAGGCCTTGTTGTCTGTCTGCCAAACAGCAGCAGCAGATAAGGTCCGTGGTTGCCTTGGAAACACAGGCCCGTAGGAGCCAGAATCCAATTTCAGAAACCACAAAATCAACATAAACGTGTGCAAAAATAAAAAGGTTTGTTTGGCAAGTAATAAGTAGAAGGCTACCAATGTATAAAACAGATGAACCGGGGTGACCTTAGCCAACTTTAAGCCATAATAATGACGATGTCCCACGTAGCTTTGGCACCTCCGAAATGAGCAGTGACGAGACGCAGTCCATGCTGCCTACTGTTGTCTTCTAATTGCCATCCTTTTTCTGTAGTACTCCATCCCTCCATCTCCCTCCCCACTTGTCCCCTCTTCCTTAAAAAAAAAAAAAAAAAAAAGGACTGAGGAAGGAGAAATATTCATTAAAGCAATGATGGTAATCTCATTTTAAACCTCAAAAGGCTAAGGCATTCAGGACTGAGGCTTGTAATTCAGTTTTCAACTACATATTGTCCACTAATACTCTCCAAAGTCATTATATAAAAAAAAAGTCATTTTCTTTTCCTGCTCTGACATATGTGGCCAGAAATGGCCAGACCTTAAACCTTTAAGCCCTTAAACCATTTCCAAGTCTATGAAGACCATGCAATTACAACCCTTGCAGTTTTCCTGGAAAAATGCTATAGTACGAGTGACTATCACTATTTCAAAACAGACATCACTGAAAAGACACAGGAATACCCCTTCTTTTTCTATCAACTCTAGGGATTCCTTTACTACAGATGGCTTTGGGATACTTCAGACAGCTTTGAAACCAAACTGTATAGGTTTTGGGTTAAGTGGGATGGCCAGTACTTTCCCCTGCTTATAATTTCTGTAGAATATTTAGCATGTTCTGCCATTCTATGAGACACCACAGAAAAAAAAATTCAAAAGTCTATTTCTTTCCTCCCCTCCCTGCCTCCAGGCCTGCCTGCACAGACAGTAGGAGAAAAGAGCAGGATATTCATTGGGATATGGCAGTCTCAGCTCCCTGGTTCAAGCCAGGTACCCCATCACATCCCCCATGAAAAGCTCTTTTACTGGGCTGCTGTGGGATGACCTGAGTGCTCTTAGGCACATCTCAAGCAGAAATACCATCCTGGGCCTAAGAAACACTTCCCAGTGGAAGTGTAGTTGAAATTGGTATGTTCCTGAGGAAAGTTTCTAACAAACTACTAGCTCAAAAAATTCCTTCTCTGCATGAACAGCTCCCACACCCAGTGAGAGAGCCAGGCAGTATTTCACCCAGAGTTGTCTTCATGCCTGCAAGCAGGATGTAGGCAGCAAGGCTTTAAGGGTCTTCCACAGTTAGAAACTCCCTCAATTTCTGCTGTGCTCCTCTAAAGAACATTTCTTAACTTAATCCAGCGAAACAGCAGGAGGATCTCAGAAGCAATCTTAAATAGTATTGCCAGCGAGCAGGGAAAGCAGCAGGGGGAGACAAACAATTGTACTTGTGGGGTAAAAACTCAATTTTATTACAATCTGTCTGCTGGGAGCCCCTGACAGCAAGAAGGGACGCATTCACTTTATTATGAGGGTCCATTTCCAAAAGAAACAACAGAATGGATCATGCTGAACTCCATTCAGTGCTGAATGTCTATTTCTGGTTTAGAAAATAAGACTTTATCTTCTCTATCGGATGATTACTCACTGTGTTTCTTTTTCCCATATGTCAAGAACAAGGAGCTGTGTGTTAGCCCTATACTACTGCTGCCCTGCCCAGAACACCGCAGTCTGGTGGGGATTGTGATGCAAAAGAGTCCCAGGCAGCAACCCCACTAACACAGCTCCTCAGCTTCAGGGTAAAGATCTCTTGCTCAATCGGTGCTCGTAGTTGCATGATATAAGAGTTGCTTTTCCATTCCCAGAGAATATCCAATGTAAAAAAACAGAATGGTGCTGACTAGAACACTTTTTGGCAGACAATTGGGTTTATTCAGTAAGGACAGCAAAATTTAAAAGCCATTGACCTTAACAGGGTCCTTATTCTTGTATAACTATGTCCTATAATTTCTTTCAGCAAAGGCCTCAGTTAGATGTTAACTGTCCTTATTCAGGCTCAATGCAACTGATTTCAGTGTTGGTCAGCTAGCTTCACTGGAGGTTTTGTCTTCATGAGCATGGAGTAAGGCATTCATCTGTACAGTGAACTGAAACCAATATTTATGGGCAGGAAAGTTTCTGCAAGGTTTTGCAAGGTAAAAGGCTGGGACTCCTCTGCACTTTGTACAGACCATTGCATTTTTGCTTTGTGCTAATATTTTCTTGCTTCCAACAGTAGTATGTGGGTGAAAGAGCCAACAGCTTCTTCAAACACTATCATTCATCACCTTTTTTAAGAGCACAGTTATACACCACATGGACTTTAAATTACTCTAAAAAGAAAAAGGCAGAAAATTGAGGTGGAAGGTGTAGGACTAATGTGTTTTCACAATTTGCATGTCCCCAATTCATTTGCTGTCTTTGTGATTTCATCCAACAGAGTAGCAAGCATGTCCTTCTGCAGCCTGATTTTGGGAGCTTCAGTTCCTGTTTTACCCCCAAATTGACCAATTTTCTGCTACTTTTGCAGTCTTGTGGGCAGCAGAATTGAGAGCTTATGCGTTACAGACATCCAGGGACTCTCTATTTCCCTCTCTAAGGTTGGCTTTGTTAGGAAAAAGCCTCACAATGCAAGAAGCAGAGAGGAGTCAGGAGGAAAGAGATGGGAGGAAAATCTAAGCTGAGAAACGTAAGAAAATCCCTCATTGTTACAACAGTAATTTGCACTTTCAGCTAAATTCACCACAGCTTTTCAGCGAGTTTAAGAGAAAAGCATTTCTGTGTCACTGAGCAAGCTTAATAAGAAGTCGTGACAGCATGGGGTTTTCATGTCTCGCTGCATGAGGACTCGATGTGCACAATGCGCGGTGACCCCCGGCGCGGCAGGGCCAGGGCCGGCCTTGCCAGGTTTCCCTCCTCACTCTCAGAGTTGCTCTGTCAGCTAAATCCAGAGCCGAGGTGGCTCACTTGCCATCCACAGGCCAGATCTGTCACCTCGCCTCTGATGTCCCCGGCCGATGGGCCCGTGCCAAGTTCCCACACTCCCATCGCACGCCGTCCTGCAGTGCAAGCACTGAGAGGGTTTTTTCTTGTCACCTGGGCACTGCGGGCTGCTCCAAGTCTTTGCAGCCTGATTCTCTTGCAGTGATCTTGCTTTTGACTGAGCAAGCCCAAGCAGTTTGCAAAAGCGTGACAAAAGGAAGAGGAGCACCCTCGGAGACACAGGCCAGGTTATGTGAGCGAGGGATGAGCTCGTAGCAGGCTCGAGGGGCTGGGAATAAAGAGGTCTGTGTTCCAGCCCCGCGGCTGCCAGCAGCGTGCTGCGTGACAGTGAGTGAGTTATTTGGGCCTCGACTTTCCAAAGTGCCCACAAGCTTGGATGCATCGTTTTTTGCATGGTCAATTTGGCTTACTTGCATTATGAAGGGCCCGGTTCTCAGAAGCAATTGCAGCCTGCAGATGTAACTCACTTCCCCGCGGGCTGCGAGAGGTAGACGCTCGTTATCCACAGGCAGACACCAAGAATTAGTGACAGCTCCTCTGCCTAGGTACACAGCTTGGGGAAAGATAATTGCTCCTTCTCTCCTGCACATCTGCACCAGGCCAAATATAATGAAGCCCTATATTTTAATGGGCAGTAATGTTTAATATTTGACATTAGGTAAATATACTTTCCTTGCCGCTAGAATAATTTCATACAGATTTAGGGTGGAGCTTTGAAAAGCTCCTGGGTAATGGAGTACAAATTCGACTGCGCTCAAGGCTCATACTGTTTTGAAAGTCCCACCCTTAATCTCTGATCATTATAAACTCTTACCAGCCAGTAAATCTCAGCCGCTGTCTTTTCAATAATGGTTATACCCAAAAACCCAACACCTGAGGTCAAATCTTGTGACGCTCCAGGGCGGTGTTTCTGAGGACAAGCGGTGATGTCACACGCAGACCCGCGGGCTCCGCTGCACGGCTCCGGCGGGGGGAGCCGAAAGGGAAAATTTCTATTTATGCAAAAGCCTTGGCAATTCAGAGCAATGGAAAACGACATAAAGAGAGAAAGTATATAGCTGAAATGTAAATAGCAGTTTTTATGAAATATGTCTCCAAGCTAGTCCATACCCGACAAAAGTTCTTGAAACATATCTGGATATATTGTAATGTCTTTTTTTTTTTTAAGTACTTTACCAGTCTATCTATGGCAGTTCAGTGAATGTCAGCAGCAGTGCTGCGTTTAAAATGATAGATATTTTAGAAAGAAACTATAAATCTTTAGAGAGTTACAATCTACTTCCTTTTAAAAAATATGGGTAATGGCAAATGGAAATTTACAATGGTAAAGGAACGTGTGGTGGTGGCGGTTGGGTCTGATGCAGCAAACACGCATCTGCTTTATTGAAGGGGGTGATTGTCCTCATTGGCTTGAAGTCCAGCACAGGCATCAGTGGGGAATGACCCATGAAATGTGTTTATGGAAAAGATGCACTAGTGATCTCGCTGATCTCCCGCTTAGTGTGTAGGAATAGTGAAACAATAAGGATTTTATTAAACAGGGTAGACTGCAATAAATAAATAAATAAATAAAAATAGAGACAATGGGGGATTTTAGAACATTAAATTAACTTTTCTGATGGGGGTGCTTGGACCACAGCAGCTTTAAAGGTCTGGATTTGGTGGAGATCTGAGTGAAATCAAATTATTCTGCCACCAATCGAGACGCAGCCAGATGCACAGAGATATGGACGTTCCCCCTCTGCTGCTGATGCTCACTGAGGTTTGCTGTGTTTTCTTGTGCCTCTGACGGCTACTGAGTGCTGGAGAGGGAAGACAAGGCTACATCAACTGGGGCTTGACTGTCAGCCCGTGTTTGGGATGGCAGAGAGGGGAGGAAGGGATAATTGTCTAGAAGCCACACCACTTGTCCCGTACCAAAGCCTGGGTAAACCTGATGGATGTAGCGGAGGAAATGCTACTGTGACGCCAATGCAGCAGCTACGTCTGTTTTGCATGAGGGAAGTGGCAAAACGAAGGCTTAACAATGCAGTGAAATTGGCCTCTGAGCCTCACCTACTCTCACACAGTTCAGAAATAACATTTCAAGTGTTTGGTAACATGCTATCAGGCACTGAAGATGGTTTCTGTTCCCAAATAGTGACCTTACTATAAGGTACACCAGCATTTTGTGAGATCCCTTCCATTATTTTTCTGTACAAGATAATAATAATATAATAAATTATCCTGAAATAGAATAACAGAGCCTCCTTAAATCACAACATTGAGAACATGAATGGTTTTTGAAAAGAAAATTAAATAGCCCATTATGTGACTTATTCTCGTTTGCTACACATGCGAGGATAAGACTTTTTCCATTAAAATTTATCTGGCCCCCAAGCACAAGAAAGAAAAATGCTTGCAAACACCACATTTTTTAGGACTGGTTGATTTGGAATAAACTTCAAGTATCACCTTTTTATATTTGATACATTATCCAATGCTGTGCAGTCTCATTTGAAGCATTTTTCAGGACCAAAACACCAAACAGAGGTGCTTCATCTTTCATCTCAAGGAAGTGGCTCAGCCCCATGATCTAAGTTTGGTCAATGGATGATTTGTGTGGGTGCATGGGTGGGTGGGTACATTTTCTGCCCAGTGTATCACAAAATAACAGGGCTAAGCTTAAAAACAGTCAGTGAAATAGGCTCTGTTTCTTGTGGGGCTGATTAAGAAAGACAAAATCAATTAACATCTGAGACCTCACAGGGTTCTGCAGGCAAATTGTTCCAATTACCAGCACTAGAAAGCAAATGAAGAGGCAATTAAAAGGAGCAGCTGTAATTTCACTGAGTTACTCTTGTCACTGTCATATACATTCCATCTTGGGGTCATTAAAAATGTCTTTTGTCATTTTAATTTTTAACTGTGGCATTTTTCTTTAAAAAAATTGAAAACACCACTAACTGTATTTGGAAATATTTCCTGAAATTGAGATAGGCAAGGGTACGTTCATGTGTATATTTATATTGCGTGTGGTTCAGGTAAATGCCTTTGGAGCTGATAGTTATACCAAGAGCTGATTTGCATGCACAGAAGTTCTAGGAAGAAACAGACCTCTATGCACAACATATGCTTTCTTCCAAAGTATCTACCAGAAAGAAAAATGAGAACAGAGAAAAATCTATCATGTATCCGTCTTCTTGCCTGAAACAAACCAATGAAGTCCTGTTTTATTGGCTTATGTTCACACAAATCACATACAAACCACACTTGAGCGTCTACCATTATGAAGTCTATAGTCGAGGATCTCAAGTCACATTGCAAATATGAATTAATTATGCTTTGTTCTAGTTTTGCCTCCCAGGCAGATTAAGCGGGGAATTAAGATTTAAATTACTCAGCATCACATAGGAAATAGGAATCCTAACTTTTAATATTTCCTAAACAAATTCACCATCCTTAACTCATTCCAATTGAAAGAAAAATTCATGCTATGCAGCCTTGCACCATCAAGTCCAACTTTCCTCATCTGACTTTCTTCCTTAAACACCATCTGCTGTCACCAGCCATCCTGCCCCGGGCTCTGCCTTTTTCCACTAGCATTCCTAAACGTTCTGGAGATTCTCCATCTTCTGTACCTTCAGTCTCAGGTCACTGCCTAGTCCCATCGTGTTTAATGCTCTGGGTGCTGGCTGGCTTCCTTGGCCTTGGAGCTGTTCAGTGGTGGAAGGCTTCGTGCCAAGGAGGGAACATTTCGGGTCAGTGGGAGGCAGAATCAGCCTCAGGCATGAGGAGGAACAAAGCCACTTTTCTTGGCTTTTACCTGTCAATGGATCCACCTCAGCTCTTCACTTGGCCCACGTTTTTAGCCAGAGCAGTTGCCGTTCACTACTGAATCCAAATCCCCTTGAAAGTCTGGAGGCAAATCACACTGGGAGCAGAGCTGAGTGCAAGTGTCCAGAGTGAGCATTTTTTTGGCAAGCAATGCGTTTGCAGTCATACTGAATCACTGCACAAATCCATCTCGTCTGGGGGCAAGGGAGAGGAGGAGCTGGTACAGATGTGGTGCTTGGCACTGCGAAGGCCGACCAGAGGGATGACGGCAGCTCCTCCCCGGCACGTGCGGGGACGCATGGTCCTGCTTGAAGGAAAGCAAGAGGTGGGAGAGACCCCTGCGCTGGGGAAGGAGGGGCTGCAGACAGGGCAGCAGCTTGGGGCAGGAGCAGGGAGAGGATGGGGAGACTTAGAAACACACATTTGAGGGAGCTGGGATGCCTACTGCATTTGTTCCTGAGCATTTAAGAAGTTAATAGTCCTCTTGGTTAAACACCATGTGTTAGTCTGAGAGGTACCACCCAAGGGAAAAAAAAAAGGCAAATTAAAAAGTAAGCCTCACACCCACTAGTCTGCAATCAAATGTGCTCCGTCATGCTGAGGGACTGGTGGAGGAGAGGAAAGAAAAGGAAAGCAGCTCCAGCCCTAATAATTCTGATGATTCATCGCTCCAAATTAACAGAGGTCTTTGGGGACAGCAGCAATGGGATCGCGCCGCTTCTTTAGGGATAATAAACACTCCTGGTAAACATGCCTTCCCCATCCCCTAAATATTCACCTCACGCAAATAACGTGAGTCATAGATCCCACCCAACTGCAGGTCCGTGGCTGCTCCTCGCTCAGGCGTTCCCTTAGCCCAGCGTCCATACCACCCAGCATCAGTCCTCCCTGGGCAACGGCTTCTGGAAAGCACACAGGGCTTATTTATTTGGACAGAGATGCACACACACACATGCACACATGCACACATGCACACTCACACATATATCTGTGTAAGAAAGACTTTTTTTTAAGGGAGCATGGAAAGGCGTCTTGCCAAATAAACGACACTAAGCGGCGCGTTCCATTTTAGGTGTTGACAGTGTATAATAAATCCCGGCCCTACCTAACATTTACAGGAACATTATAAAATAAGTGAAACGGCGTGAGCTGGTTCCCAGGGCAACCAGACAAACACAATAAACAGGCCACAGAGGCAAGAGTAAGTTACACCACACTCCTGGGTCTCAAATATATCACTTTACATTAGCCTTCTGCTGTTGCTGCTCCTGAAAGCTCTTTGTTTCATTATTATTTAAAAAAAAAAAAGACTTTTTTTTTTGGTGCAGATCAGCGTGAAATCGATAAGTTCCTTTGGTTGCTTGTCTTTATAGGTCTTTTACTGTATATTAAAGCTTCTGTGAAAATAATAATGACTAATAAATCTTTATAAAGAACTACATCCCCCTCCTAAGAAGAATATTATTAATAAGGTGTCTAGCAATCCAGGGCCTTTGTTGGCCAACTAAAGCCTAGTTTTGAGGGGTATTTTTCCTCAACCCAGATACAAGATTAACTGTAAAACATATGGGGTGGCTAAGCCAGCTTTCTCTTGATTCGATGGCCTCCCTCTACCTTTTCATATAGCCAAGCTACAGCTTTTAGAGAAATATTCTGGACCCAGCTGGGTTATTGCAGATTGGGCTCAACAAGTCCCATGATAAGCTGTACAAAACGATGACATTTAGTTCTCTTAACCAGCTGCTACTTTTTTCTTCACCTACTTACTGCGGGACTGTGCATATATTACATCAATATTTTCAGACCCATTCCCTAAATACACGATTTTTCAAATACAGGCTTCCCAAGAACAGGGAAAAGGAGCTCCATTTGAGATCGGAGAAGGAAGGTGGGATGTTTAGAGAGGCACAGAACAAGGAGATGATAGGTTTGGGAACGTGAAGATGACCTTAGAAGTTCCTCTGTTTTTAAGACCACCCACAAGTAATTCATCCACTGACGCATCATCAGTGCTGAATGAACCCATTTTTGCAATTTTTCTCCAAATGCCCATCCATTACTGAAAAACCACATTCTGCTTAAAGCTCTCTGAGCACTTATGATTATTGAGACACCTTTTCATGCTTTCTGTAATTGTTTTGGCTTGTCCTGTTTCAGGACAGACTGAAATGGGGAGGCTCCACCTCAGAGAAGCGTCCTGGTGATTCTACCTGGATAGGAACTGGATGAGTCAAAAGGAGTATATGGAGCATGAGAATCTGGAAATCATAAAAGAAGCAGCAAGAGTCTTTCAGTCCATCCACCTCCCCTTCTCCTGCCCTGCCCTTCTTGCATGAGGAGCAATAGTGACCAAAGGGAAATTGCCTGGAAGCAAGTGGGTGCCGGTTAATAACCCCCAAATTTTAAAGGTGCTTTGGCAATGCCTGGAACCCTTCTTCATGTGTTACCCAGGGTTTTCTGCACTGTAATGACATTTGGAAGTGTGGATACCAGACTGAGTTACAAGTGAAGGGTGGGGTAATCACATGCTCTTGGTTTCTTTGCCATATTTAGCTACATCCTTTCCAGACTGCCGCAGTTTACAGGCTCAGGTTTAGTGGCTGTGCCAAGAAACAAGCTGCTGGCCCGCGAACACCAGGGTGGATGGCTGCTGAGTGAGAACACATCCACCCGCTCCAGCCTGAGAGCGGAGAGAGTTTTGTGTCTAATAGCTGTGTGTAAAGGCAGGACTAGGAAAGTAGAGGTGGTGGTGGTTTTTTTTTTAATGACCAAATCACTGCCCTATTGATGACTAATTAGAATGAGTGGGGTCCAGATGGCCAGCTTCTTTAATGAGGCCAATTAAGGATCCAAATATTTTCGTATAGTGCTATTTTTCCTAGAAAGACTAAGCAGCAATGGAGGTCCCACTTTCTGCTCCAGACATAGGTCAGCAACATGATCCTAGAGTGCTTAAACGTAATAGGCAAATGTGATAAGGAAAAAAACAGTGCAGGTTATAAGCATAGAGGCTTTGTGTCATGCCTGAAACTCCAAGATTTATGCCAAAGTCCACCCCCAAATACCTTCTCAAAACTAGAAACCTTCTCTTTTGGTGCCCAGATTCACTTTTTTTTTTTTTTTTCCTGATGCAGACTCTGTACTCCTTAGTCATGGTCATGAGGAGAAGAGCTGTAACACGGTGATACAGAATTTCCGATTTCTAACCTGAACAGACATAGTGAGTAGCTCACGAGGTTTCCACCCTTGTTTTGCAGGTTTTCAATAGAATGTCTAAGCAACTGGCTTTGGGTGTTTATTTGAACTGAAGGAGCTTCCTGAGGCTCTGTCGTCACCAGAGCTCCTTCTATCTGGCCACCTGAGGTTTACAGGACACCCACTCCTGCATTGCAATAGTACCTGAGGACCTCTTAAGTTTTTAGCATATTTCTCTTCACAAGACTCCCATAAAACACTTCCATTTTAGAAATGCAGATCAGGGAGAAGTGCTATCTGTATCCCACAGAATGCAGAAAATGAAGCAAAGAATCCAAATTCCCAAATGCCAGGCTAGTATTTAGCTGTTAAATCAATCTTCTTGTTACTGCACTTCATGGACATTAAGAAAGAAACCAGACTCCGCTTCTATCATGGGCCAGATATTTGCAGCATTAACTCTGATTAAAAAATACTTATTTACAAAGGCAATCACACTAATTTGATTTCAGTAGAGATGCTTAGATGAAAAACTCCCAGACCTGTAGCCAGTTCTATTTCCCAGTGGCTTTAGGAATGTAAAATTTCTCTCAATTCTGAACAGGTCTGCAAACTCAAAACTTTATCATTATTTTTGATAAATGAAACAATCCATTCTTTAATCCTTCTGTTCGCAAAACATTTAGTTTTTACAAAACAGATTTTTTTTTCTTTAGTAATCCAAATGGATAAAGAAATGTTCTATTTTTAATATTTCCAATAGCTAGAGTAACTCCTTCTCTGCAGGCCTGATCGTCAGCTCGGTTTCAGGGTAGCTGAGGGCCTGGCTTGGATGTTTTAGGGTCACAGCCTCCATCAGGTGAGCGAGCTTTCCCATGTGGGAAATGGCAGGAGAGGAATGCCGTGCATTCCAAAATATCTAAGGGCTATTTGGAAACGTACATGTCTGAGTGCACTGGACTGGATCAACCACAGACATTATGAGGTTTGCGGTGTGTCTGAGTGTAACAATAGCGGCAGAAGTCTATATGAGATTTCCCGGACGTGTAAGGCTGATATAGATTACATATGTTCCATTAAATACACTGCAGACTCCAGGAAAGCTGCACTGGAGTTGTAGCACAGTTAGCTCCTCAGATGTGTAGCAAGCAATACCAGTGTTGCCAGGATGCATGACTTTGTGGTGTTATATACGTTTCACTGTTAGCAAAAACAGTGTGTAGGAAACTTTGCTCTTTGTGTGGTCGTCCACTCACCCCGGTCCCAGGAGGATGGGTCCCAGTCCTGGTGAGAACCGTATAGTGACCTCTGCTGTCTTGTGCAGGGGACAGGGGACCCAGTGTTTCTTCTGATAAGAGATCTTGGGTTTTTTTTTTTTTTTTTCCATCAAAAAGGGCAGAGATAACAACCTTTAGAAAAGTTGGTGCTGTGAAAAGTTGGGCATAGAGAAAACTTTTGAAACCCCTGGCAGCTAAAAATGTCAACGTGTTTGAGAAGTGATTGACCCAGGACCTACTGGAAGCATTGCCATAATTTTCAAGATTTTATCAGGTGAGTGGCAGGAAATGTCTGTAGCAACGAACCTTTTCCCCAAATTCCTTAAGAAACAAAATGAATAGAAAGAAGTATATGTCTGGAGAGAAACCCTTCTGTCGAATAGAGAAGGGGAGACCAAATGCTCTACCTGAAGTGATTATAAAGGGACTTGCTTTCACTTAGATTAGAAAAAATACAAATAAAGTTACAAATTAATTTGCTGAGTTTGACAAGTTCATGCAAAAATGTGTCTAGCAAATGGACAAGCTAAAGCTCCTAAAAAACATCTAAATAGTTTGGATTTCTGGCAGGGCACAGGCTAATGTGTAGTTAAAGGGAGAGGCTGAGAGAGCAAAAAAACATGCTGCCCACGGGCCCTGAAGGAAGCACAAGGCCATTTAAGGCCAGAAAAGTCTCTTGGGAATTTCTGACGTATTTGGGGGATAAGCAGAGGCAAACATAAGAGGGACTTAAAACACTAATATTGGGCAGAGTAGAGACAGCTTGAAAACCCAGAGCTTGAGCTCCCTTTGTAGTTATTTGTGGTGCTGGGTAGGATTGCACTCGTGGTTTCTATTCTTTCTCTCATCCTTAAAAAATGTGATGAATTCAATAAGTTTTCTGACTGCCAACCAGGTCCAGCATTGCAAAACCAGCCGACCCTCCCCACTCGCACCGTCCCTGCTCCGAACCAGGCTTCTGTGTTGAGCATCCAAAGTGTGTCGGGGTTATCCAGCTGGTCTTCAAAGGCTGTGTCGTAGCACACGGTTAACCAGACTTGTCGTTATTTCACAGTAATTGTCCCACATTTCGCAGCGTGTCCGAAGGTTTCTTTCTGCCATTCATTGAGGCTGCCAGCAGTGGGAGTCTGATGGCACTGGGTGGAAAGCTAACAGACCTTGTTTCCTGATTTATTTCATTTTTCCCTGAAATCTTAGTCCAGGGCTTATCTCTTCCAACTGCCCCCCCAAACCTGTGCCAATGCCTTTGCCCCAAGGCACAGTACTCCTGCCAGCTTAGCTCCCCAGCCCCTATAGTGAGTCTTAACTTCCAGGAGCTCCTGCTGCCCCTTGTTTTATGCTACAGCACTCAGGCATGCTGACACCAGCCAGGCTGCCAGGTCACCTCGCTGCAAGCAGAGGCAAGCACGGGCTCCACCGGTTTCCTGGCAGGGTAAGGTAAGCACAACTGTGCTATAAGCCATATGTCAAATGATTACCTGTAGCTATGTTAAGCAGCAAGGAATATATTGCTAAAGCTTTAGGGAAAATTTCTGGCCTTCAGTCTAAACACTTGGTTTGCTATGTTTCAGGATTGAGTAGCAGCCTCGTTTCTTTTAGACGTCAGCTGCCGGGCCCACCTACACCCTGCCCGCAGGACACAGATGCGGCACAGAGCAGACTGCTGCCTTGGCTCCCCGGCTCCCCGGTGCCATTACCCCAGCCGGGTACCACAGACACCCGCTCGGGGATAGGGGATTTGACCCCATGTTTTTGGATACTTTGTGGGTCACCCTAAATACCCTTCCACCACAGTCACTCACCTATTAAGTAGGGATGGAAATGTTACTAATTTCCAGAGCAAATTGCCTTTATTTTGGTCAGGTGCTATGCATTTTTCCTTACATTGATGCAGAAAGGCCGACTTAAGACATTGCATTGAAGAAGTCACTTTCTTTCCACCTGTGTTAATGCTTCGGGTAAAAATAAAAACTCTTTTCCAGATACATCTTTCTAGCCATATTTGAATAAAATGGATCTGAGACATACAGCAACCCATAAGTCATTTGCTGAGTGCTATTTAACAACACTCCCAAGTCAGTTGACCACCCAGGCACCCTCTAAGCTATTGCTCTGTATGTGAGGCAGGTTATAAACATCCATTGGGCCCCTATTTAAGGAGCTCCTTCCAGATTCAAGCCAGCTAGCTGGGCCATTTCCCTCAAAATGCTCCTGGCAGCTTCATCATACTGCTCTGAGAGCTCCTTGGCCAGACTGATTTTTTGGATGTTCTCTCTCAGATTACCTTCTAGCCGTACCTGGTCCAGATACTCCGGGTTTGCAGTTTTGATCCTCTCCTCCAGCTGAGTCTGGCACTGGAGCATGGAGCAGATCATTTCCTGGAGTATAGTTTTTCTTGCAAGGACACGCTTTGTGGAACAACTCAGCTCCCCCACCTGCTGCTGGACCTGCTTCAGTTTGTCAGGCAATTTCTTCTCCTTTACAATGAGCAAAAAGCTATAGCCCTCCATGTGCACCTGCACTGTGCAGGCACCTAAAAGGACAAAACAAGGTCTGTCCTGTGACTTGCATCTGGCTGGAGTCCAACAAAGAGATGTCTAAACACTTTTGTTTCTGCAAAGCTAAACACATGAAGCAATAAGCTCTCCAGTGACTGACTGTGAAAGGCATCCACAAAATAAGCTTCTTTCCAGTTTCCTTGTCACTGTCGCTACTCTGTGTGCATGTGCTATGTAATAGGGGCATTTGCCAGTAGCAAGCCAACAGACTCCATATAACTTCCTTGAGCACACAGGGCCAAAATGATCCCTGATACAGCTGCTCTGGCTTCCCCCTGGTGAAATCAATAGTCTTTCCACCTCGTTAAATTTGAACCATCTTTTATGTTTGTTCAATTAGTGAAATGCATAGGGTTTTGGGTGAGTTTTTTTCTGAAAAGCATACTGCAAATTCATCCTAATCTTCCATGAGACACCTCATTGTTCTCCTGATCAGGGCCACCGACTCGTGGCTTTCCTGTCGCCTGTGTTTTGGGGCTGGTTCTGTGGTATCGCACAGGCTGAGGTTGTATAGGTGGGCTGCCGTTAGCGCCACGTGAAGTAGCACTAGAAAACCAAATCTCATGACGTGTGTTCAAGATCAGTCAGCCCATTTGGAAAGTTTATATTGTACCACAAAGTAGAAACAAGCTATAAAAAATGGCCAGGATCTCCATGAAATATAAAATCTATCTATACCACATCATACAGCACGTGAAGTAGCAGTGATTCGGGCTCTGAGCAGGGTCCAGATGCAGGTGCTGTGACACAGCAGCACCTACAAGAATGCTGGCAATTTGTATGGTCCTGATTATTTTAAAGTTGGTTTCACTTAATTCTTACCTTTTGTCTGCTTACCATGCTCCTGTTGCATCGTTTCTATGCAGGCTGTAAGACTAGCACTGGGAGCGCAGCCAGAAACCTCTTTCAGCTTTTGGGCAGCCCTCACCATGGCAGAGTGGTCGTTGTGCTGCTTGTTGAAAGCTTTAGCGATATCTGAGAAGCGGGTGTCAATGGCATGTACGTTTACCAGCTTCAACGTGAGGGTCCCCTCCTTACTGAAGACCCCTGGGGAAATTAAAAACCCAAAGGCATTTAAGAGACAGCAATAGAATAAATCAACCAGGGACTTGGGGAAGGGGTGAAGGAGTGTGAAAACTTGTTTGAAATAAGTATGGGAAGCTGTGATCAGCTACAGACCCTTCATTTGCCTTTGGGAGTTCTTCTGTTACCGCTGGCTGCCCTCATCAGTCATTTCAAAGCTGGATTTGTTGGCAGTCTGAGAAACTAAAGGGAGGTAGATGACCATTCACCTTTATGAAGATGAAGAAGCTTAAGCCAACTTGGAACGTGGGGTTTTTGAAAACTCTTACCCTGAGTGACTCCCTCAAGTCTTGCACTGAACAGAGCAGGGAACTGAAGCCAGATCTCCTCAGTGCCCAGCACGCTACCTGTTTAGCTAGCTGGGAATTTTCCATGAAGTGCATTGTTTGGGATTTTTATCCCCCCCTCCCAGTCAGAAATGCTGATTTGCCGAAATCAAAACTTTACAAGAGGAAAGAGAGATTCTCAGAAATTTCTTAGCAGAGCCATTTAGGGCAGGAGAGTGGGGGCATCGCTGAAATGGTTCAAACAGTCTGTGTTAAGAATCTCCAAAGTGGGATAAAAATTGCAATGACTTTTTACTTTGAAATGTAAATTCACTATTGAATTGTTCATCTTACTCTCTGCAAGTTTCTGGAAATGCCATATAGTCAAAGAACTCTCCATAGGGAGCAGGAACATGTGATCTGTTTTCAGGTTGGAGACTAGATCACTCTGAAAAGCTTTGCACAGAAAGTATGATATCACTACGCCAGCCACTTCAGAGGGAAGGCAAAGAAGCCCTCGGTACGGAGGTGCGGATGGCGTGTCCTCCACGAGGCTCTCAGCCTGTTTGCCAGGAAGAAAAGAGACAGTGGCTCTTACACTTTGAGGCTAAAAATCATCCTGGCTCCACTGGAATTGGATGAAGTATGCTGATTTACAGTAGCAGAGGATCTAGTTCAGTAATTCTTCATACCTACAGTAGATTAAAGTTTTTCTCTGCTAAGCAAATCCTTCCTTGTTATACAAAACATATATATAGGCCAAAAGTTTCAAATCCTCTTAGAGCATGCTCAGTTCACAATAATTGTAATTAGAATGTGACATTCAAATCCCTTAGGCAGCTTTGGAAATTGCAAAGCGGTTCCACTACTGGAGCCCTAATTAAAAGCTCAGTTATCCAACTGGAAATCAGAGCAGTGGTTCCATGACAGCACTCCTAGAACATAGTTTGTTTTACAAACCTGCAGAAATCTAATTGCATCTCCTGCGCAATGGAATACATGATCCATTTGCTAGCAGTGTTTCCAGCAAATGTCAGAGAGGTTTGTTTTTTTATAGAAGGAAAACTTCAAGTCTCAGTTTTAAACAATAAAATCTGTTTTAGTAAGTTTCCCTGTTGCCAAATTAATGCTGTGTGCTTTGTTTTGCTTCTCTGTTTCGTTCTTACGTATCTAAGTTTCCTATTAGAAAAAAAAAGGGAGGGGGGGGGGAGACTCTTTTTTTTCCCAATAAAGTGATGGATTCTAATGATAGGTAGAAATGAAGAATTTATTCTCTAGGGTGCCACGGAAGATCAAGATGTTCCTTCAGATTTACAACAGTTAAAGAGAAGGAAAAATTATTTTCTATCAAATTCCATCTCATTCCATAAAAGTTATTTAAACTACAGTCAATGAATAAATAACAATTTCGTTAGGCTACCACGAAGTGTATTATATGCAACTAATTTAAGGAAAAGTTCAGAACAAAGTCCAGATGTTATTGATCCTGTAGCTTACCCTCTTCAGCACTAGGTCTTGGCCTCCTTCCCACTAAATGACTAGGATTGGTCTTTGACAGAAACATGGGTCATCAAGAAAATGAAAATATTCAAATGTCTTGTTTTCTGGACAAGATCAGACTTTTATTTGAGAAAAAAAAAAAATCCTGGAAAACATGAAAGGTTTTTGTCTTTACTTAAAGCTAAGCTATTCCATTAAAAGCCTAAAAGAGTCTCATTCAGAGAGACCACCTCAGTGTTTCTTGGAAGAGTATTCCAGCTGTCTCAGCTTCAGTCTGTGAGTGGCTTCCCTGGGCACTTGTCATCTCCTGCAATGTCCCATTTCCCTTCAGTAAGAAGTGAGTCTGGGGCTCCTCAAGAGGGATGTGGGGAGACAAGGTGTGTTGGCCCACCCAGGAAAATTGCCATCACCCAACCTGCAGCTCCCACAAACTCAGAAATACTGGCTTTTAAGTTTTTTCAAGAAGTTCAAATTTTGTCAGGTTTATTTCAGCCAACTAAATAAGATTCCTTTTATTTCCCCTTCTGTGACCCCACCAACACTTTAGTTATTCGAAGCTTTGGGAACTTTTTACATGAGTGAATGGCACAGAGCTGGACTTGTGTTGGACAATTTATGACTAAATCAGCATTACAAATGGAAACTGTCCTTGCACACTCCTCTAAATGAAACTTTGCATTCACACACAGTATTGTAAAGTCAGCATATCCAACTCATTGGGCTGGAAAAAAATGTCCTACTTTGTCATATGCTTTTTGCTCATACAACGTTATTTTGATCTTCGCTGGAGTTTCTATGTCATATAAATAACCCATCGCAAATTCTGCAGCTTCAACACTTTTTTTTTTTTTATCTGTGCTCCTTGTAAACAAGCTACTTTAGGGGATCCTTGAATTTTCCTCCCTTTCTACTGAATTTAGCATTTTTCACTTCCTGTCCTAAATTGTCCCATAGTGGCCACCCGTTAGCAGCCCTGCAGTGACTTTTAGAAACGCCTGGCAGTTTGCAAAGCAGTTAGGTTTCTTCTGGATGAAAAGCACCGTATAAATGTGAGGTCATTACCATTTAACATACTCTTTAATAACTGCATGTTTACAGTCTCTGGCAGGGGTTTATGCCATTATTTTTTGTTTCTACTGATGGCAGAAAGTGGGGTGCTGACAATTTGTGTACATGTGTTTCTTGTATGCCTGTGTACAATTTCAGCTCTGGAGCATTTTTGGATGAGTACCAGAATTTACTAATTATCACTTTAACCACTATCCACAAAGAAGGGGGCGAGGGTGTGAAACTTCCAAAGAAAATAGCTAAAATCTTATTACCAGTGTTTCGACAAGGCTGTCTTGTATTTACAGGAAAAGGTTCCCGCTGTGAAAGAGAAAGAAAGTTATGATGTCTTTTTCAATGGAGGAGGAATTGGCTTTCTTTACACAACACTTTTCTTGACATTTTCACAGATGACGATATATTCTCCAGAGGAAAACACTGCAATACAGGGGAAAGGGACTCAAGCAGACCAAGAAAGCAGGAGGGTTCGGCTGGGTCGGACACGTCCCCTGGGGAACAGGGCTGCCTCCGCTGCTGCACGGCTGGACCCGACCACCTCACACCTTGCATTAAGTCACAACTCACCAGATGGACCTCGCGTTCAGAAATGTATAAACCACGTGGCCCAAAGAAAGGAAAACTTTACATCAAAATACCTGGTAAAAATCAGATTTGGAAAGTTCTGAGTAGGGAGAAAGGCTGGTTTCTCTCACCTCTCCCACCAGAGTCTATATAACTTTCCCTACATCTTTTGCGTCTCCACCAACTGAAACCTTGTCAGCTCCCCATCCGTCTGCTTCTGAGCCAACATCCAAATGCTTTCCTAATGCTTGGCTACCTCTGAGAACAGGCAATGCCTGAACCCTGAGAAGCAATCCAAGGTAATCTATCAGGTGATGCTTGATGCTGTGCTGGCACCAAACTCTCTTACCAATCTTTGGTTAAGTGGAGAAGGCTTTTTCTGGTTTTAGCCCCCATTACATTCCCTGGTATTACCACCAGAAGCTGTTATCTGCCTATCGTCACTACATTGCACACTTCATAATTCCCTGTACCAAATCCTACCTCCAGCTTCCCAGCCTGTCCTGGGATGAAATGCTGGAAAAATCATTTGCCAGTCAGTTCAGGAAGTCTTTAAAAGACGAAAAAGCAAGGTTAAAGAAATTGGGTCTCATTCTACCCTCTCAGTGCCTCCATTTCTTTTTTTTCCTTTTTTTTTCTTTTTTTTTTTTTTTTAATTATAAGCTGAGGGTACTAAGTCTTACCTGTCTGGCATTGAGACCTGTTCAACTCAGGTACTGAACAGTGATTCTGAGAACTACAGAGCAAACCTTGCAGAAAAAATTCACTTGAGAATTGTGAGATTTCAGGCTTTTATACATAAAATTCAAATTATCAACAAAGTCTTTTATTGTGATTTTGAAATCTAAAATAGCAACTATATTCAGATTAAAAAGCTGGATTATGACAATGCACTAATAGGCAAGCATGATGACAGTTTAAAAATAGCAATGTTAGCTTTACCTCTTAATTGGAAAATCAGTGAATAATCAGCAGTATTTGTCTTAGGAATATTTTATGTGTTAATACATCAGGTGAGTATGTCACTTAAAATTATTTAGTACGGAACATGTTCTCCCTTGAAAAAATTAATGCAAAACCTGCTTTTTTAAGTATGGAAAAAGAATACCAAAGAAAACTTGTTAATCAGGGGATCACATACTGCCTCCTTAATCCTTGTGGAGACCCACAGAGCAGGATTAGACCCCTCTGTGTTACAGCAGTGGCCAGCTTGCTTTGCCAGGTGCAATACAAAACCCTTGTAGACCTGCAGAAAGCTGGGGCTGACGGATCTGGTGGGGGTTGTAGGTGGGACCCCACCAGTGGGACGAACCAGGGCTGGAGGTACAGCTGGGTCAGCACGCGGGGCAAAGTTCTGCTGCCTCGATTCCTCCCGCCGTGGGGAACTTTCTTATCCAGACACCCAGGCAATCTCGCCATGTCACTGCCCTGATGCGGGAGGTGGCTGGTCCCCTCCCTCAGCCCCGACCGGCCGAGCCATACGTGCGGAAGGGCCAGTCCTGCCAGCACCACAGCTCGGGCACGGACAGCCACAGGTCTTGTTACGCCCTGCTGCAGTCAGTAACTCCTTCCCCCTCCTTCCACCCTGTGTCCTTCCTGGGGTTCTGCCAGCAATAAGGGAAGCTGCTTTCTTACCTCTTCTGAAGAAGATGAGAGAGAGCAACAGCAAGGGTTGGGCATGTTTATCTGAAAAAATCCCGGAAAAGGGGGACATAAACATAAAGCGCCTCACTGGGAGCTTTTAAAAGCCTTCTCGCACCACAGGAAAACAACAGCAACCCAACTGCAAAACAATCGGAGCCCAGATAAAGTCAGGACCTCAAGTCACGCATGTCCAGGGACTTCCAGTACAAAAGGCTCTCTTGCTCAAATATTCACTGGCAAAATTTCTTTTTAAGTCTACGGTTTTCCTTTTGGCAACGTGAGTGCATCTGCCAAATCGGCTTCTCCCCCTCTGCAAACAAACTTGGGGTTGCCAAACAAGTGCTCTGCACTTGATGTCCTCCCCTTCCGGGACGGGGAGAGGCAGAGGACAGCCCAGATTCCTGCAGACACCACAAGAAACGAGGCCAGCCCTGGGGACAGCTGGGTACCAAAAGCACTTCTGTGCACATTGAGCAGTGTCATCATGAAACAATGGGGCTGCACCTGCAACAGGATGTTTTATTGTGCCAGTAAACGTGGCGGATTAGGACTGGTTGTTGACTGGTTGTTGACATTCTAAGCAATGCTCCCCTTTGATTCTCATGATTGCTACCACACTTCGTATTGTGGCTTCTCTTGAGTGACAAGTCATGCAGGAAGATGATCCTGTGTGACCTATCTGACACTGTGTTTCAACACATCTTGTCTCCAAGCTCCATGGGCTCAGACAATTTTTGGGAGCTTTTCTGATTCCACCCTGCACATAGTGATTGGCCAATTAGTTATATATTCTATTAAACTGGACAAAATTCAGCCTCCCCTCTACAGACTAAGACAAATTTTACTCTAAAAGAGCAATGCGGGGAGTTGTAGCACCCCTGAATGGCTACATCACTACAGCCAGGCAGCAATCTGCTACCAGCAGCGCAGGAACTCAGATCCTCCCCAGAGAAAATGAGAACTAGAAAGATGCACATCTCCCTCCTGGCTCTCAAAGGAGCCTTCTTTGAGTTTTGGAGGGCTCCTGTAATACAGTCAGACAATCATTTTCCAGCCAATAAAAGACAGAGACATAGATTCACAGAAACTTTTTGTATCTCATAAAAAGTAAAATACAATTGCTAACTTAGAAATTCAGATTTCCCATGTACTTGGCTGAATGGAAATTGAGACTCCAAATTGCTTATTGTTAACCACAATGTGCTGGGCTGGTTTTGTGTTTTTTCTCCAGATCCCCTTCCCACTCCTGCTATGACATCTTTTCTCTTTTTCATACCAGTCTTTCAACCACGAATCCCAAGTCATCGTCAGATCTGTGTTTCAGTCTCAGGTCTCCTGCCCATTCTCTTACTCACATAAAATGGTGCAATTAATTTATTGCAGTCTCGCCACAGTTGTTTTATTCATCATAACTGTAAAGCTCCTGTGAAGTACGCCCAAGAGAGGTAATATCATTTTAAAAAAACTGTCCTGATGAAAGAAAGCTGAGAACCCAGGGAGAAAGAGTAAGCTTATATACCTAGAGTGTGTTTCTGAGATAATATTTCTTCCACGAAAACATTATTTCATATTATAATGAGTATACGGCCTGTTCAGTGAAGAAGCCACACAGTAAACAGATGTGGAAAAAGTCAGAGAGAAAAAACACCATTGGCAGACACCAGAAATAAGCTAAGCAAGCTATGGCAGAATCATTGAGAGATCCACTTTTACCTTGTGAATGGGTTTGGGATGAAAATGTAACTGTCTTGAAAGGATATACATATCCAACATAGAAGTGATTGGGACTACTTCATAGGTGCTAAAATGCATCCATGATGGATGTTAAGAGTGTGCCCACATTCAAAGAGCCAGTTTCAGAGGTCAGGAATTGCTGAGGGTTATGGGAAGAGGATGGTCCATCCACAGGAAAAAGGAAGATCTGGGTCCTGGGTTTCTCAGAGCTAAGACTCATTTTGTAATGTCTTTTGATCAACTAAAGCAACTTGATGGGTGCTGGCTACTCATGATGATATTTAAGGATATAAGGGAAAAATATGTCAGGTCAAGCTTACAAATCAGCAATCTGAGCAAGCTGCCATGAGGTTAGTTAGCCATTTTCATGAATCCAAGCTACTTTGTTCAAGTTTGATTGAGTTAAGAAAGAAACTTTGACACATGTAATCAGTTTTTATGGGCTGTAGGCATGCAACTAGTTTGAATTTTACTGTCTAAAATGGTAGAGACACATGAATCTAAATCTTCATCTACAACCCATCTCACTCAATGATTTCTTAGTGCCAAGCCGAAGTGCTGAAATGGGTTCTACATTTTAAAATTTTTATTCTAAAATTTTTCAGTTAGTGCCTGAAATCCTCTGAAGTTACATTGCCCTGGGAGATTAATAAGTACCTGACATTCTGCTTCCAGCCTATCTCTATAGCCCAGCAGATTTTGTTGTAGTACATTTTAATGGCTGAATAGAACACTAAAAGGGTCTGCATATTAAAACAAACAAAAAAAAAAAAACCACCACCAAGAAGCTGCGATACAAAACTGGACTGTCTCACTATGACATAGTGCCATGAGGTTCCCAGACTGCTGTTAAAAAAATATAGCTCATACGCATAGTGCCCCTGCCCAGCTATGTTTCATCTGCCAGGGGATGTTGAAATTGTGCCTTCCTGGCGCTGCCTTTATTTACCACAGTGGCATTGACTTCATGCGCTGGGGCCCTTTCCATTTGGGTTACCTCAGCCAAGGTCATCATTGCGTAAAGCATGAGCCCGCAAATAGCAATTTCTTGCTATTTCTGAGGAGAATTACTAGTTCTGTTTGCATCAAGGACTGTGAGGAATCCCTGCTACACTTGGGACGTGGCAGAGCTGACTTAGTCAGAGTTTCTTGGATTAAGCAGTAAGAAAAAAAAAAGCTAGAAAGATGAGTCACTGCTGAGTGAAAATGTACTCTGTAGCTTCTCATGGAAAGCAAGCTTTCTTAAATCACATAATGTGTCTATATATACTTTTTTCTATATATTGGTATAGATGTGAGAATGTAGGCATATGTATAAACACACAAAGAGAGATTCAAGTACACATACACCCAGAAATGTATGTCTATAAACATGTAATACCAAATTCTGGAAGGAGGTGAGTGTATATGCCTAGGCCATAAAACCCAAATCTACTGAAAGAATTGTACAGCATACCACCACATGCCTCTTTTGTGACTATGCTGCAAAAAAATTAATACTTTAGGAAAATAAATGCTGATGAAGAAATGATCCTCTGTGTAAGCGCTGAGGTACCTCAGATAGTGGATTTTAAGGTATTTCAGTGCCTAGCTCTTGAGGAAATCACAAACCAGGTGTTCTACTCATCTTCTGTCCCATGTGCAGGGCAATGCAGAAGCTCTGAGACATTTTGTAAGTGTGAACTTCTGACTTTAAAGTAACGTGTCTTATCTGCAAGGTTTACTTTGAGCTTCCCTTTTCCAGGCAGTAAGGTAATACAGTATTATGGGGGAAAAGAAGGAAATGTCATATGGATGAAAAATACAGATTCAAGATTTAATGACTAGTAGAATTATTTCTTTATTCTGCAAAATGGCATTGCATGAACTCTCATCAGCTGATGAGGTTGCATTTACACATTAGGGTAACTTTCACAATTTTGACACTACCGAAATTATCTAGAAAAGCAACGTCAAGCACAAGTCTATAGGCTGGATGTAGCACTGATGAAAAGAGTAAGGTCATTTGTCATTTTTCACTTTCCCAATAGCTGATTCATCATCTCTGATGATTTCTTGGGCATATGCATCAACGAGAGTGAGATATTTCAGCCAATCCTTTAAGTGCTCATGGAAGAAGTCCAGACGTTAGAAAACATCTCACTTCTCCAGGTACTCTCTGAACTGTGCTTTCCCTGTACTGGGGATTTGTCTCAGGTACAGGGTGTACACAAGAGCACTGGCTGCTGAAGAGCTGATCTTTATTCCCGGGCTGACTTACATACTGCAATGTCTCTTAGAGACTTCTTGCCTGGAAAATACCCTGCTGTTCCACACTGCTCTAGGGAGCAGCGTGCCCATTGATCAAGATACCTAAATAACCCTGATCCTCTAACTAATTACAATCTGTATTACACCTATAACAGAAATAAACATTGATGTTGGTTTTCCTAATGGAGCCACATCTGTTCAATAATTAATCCCAACTGAGGAGGTTGGCTGTTGTTTCTTTCTTATGGCAGATCTTACTAGGTCTGAACTAATGACTTTGACTCTAAAGGCACAAGGCAACAGGATAAGAAGCAAGAAAACAATTACAGAAACAGAGATTCGTACCTCCAGCATGATTGGGTTTCTCATGCTTTGCTACGTCTAATTAAGGTTTTACAAGATGCTACAAACCCCTGTCTCTCTCCACCCCCTGAGAAGCCCCTCCTGCATGGTCACCACATTACAAAGAGACATCCCTATATAAAACACAGCTGCAAACTATACAGACAATTTACAGGTCTCAGAGATCATATTTACGCAGAGGTCCTGCAGCAGGGAGATTCTGAATGTCAGACCCAGTTGGTGGAATGTCATCAATCAGAGGATAACGGACAGGAAGGTGGGTGGCTGCTGATAGTTTTGGCTCATTTAAGACAGTTTTGGAAGGCTGCCAGATTGCGTGGAGAATTTTTGAAATGTTTTAAACAATACCGTCTTTACAATGTTATAAAATACTGGGGTGGCTTGAGTGGGTTTCAAACTGGCTCCTGGCCAGTAAAACCTCAGGATTCCAGTCAGCTGTGACCTGGACTCCAGCATGTGTCTGGGGTGTCTCAGGTCACCCCTCGCCCCTCCCTCGTGTTAGTGCACCACCATAAAGGAGAAGACGTCCACAGTGCTCCAGCTTCTGCTAAACTCAAAGATCGTCTCTTAAGAGCTTTGCTAATGCAACTATTTCTCCTTTATAACTCATGGAGATCCCCTTCCCTTCATGCAAAGATGGCATGTTGTGTAATACTGAAATAAAATAGTGCATTTATGAACAGGTAAGGCTGAATCTTCCATCGTATTTCCAGCTAGAGTCCAAAATCTGTCTTGCCACAAAGGGAAATGGCGTGTCGTGAAGGACAGATGATTGCAGGGACATATAGAATGTGCAGTAAAGAGTCTGCAGTTGCCTTAGGTTAAAAAATGTTCATGGGCTTGGGTTCGTGCTTTGTTTGCTTCTTATTTGCTTTCCAGTGCCTTGCACCCATCAGCTCTGTGGCAGCCGCTTTGCTGAGGGGACCCGAGCCACGCTGCCGGACCGCGCTGAGTCAGAAACGGCACAGGGCCGGGCACGCCGCCTGGTCCGCAGCCCCACCGGCAGAAGTGCCACGCTGGTCCCGCGTGTAGCCCCACCAGTTCCCGGCTGGTACAGCTCTTTATTTCAGTGCCTGCAGAACCACGGGTGCAATTTGTGTGCACTGGTGTCAACGGCAGCACTATGTGTATGATAAGCAAGCCTGCAATGAACATCATATGTTTTGCAAATAATTATTGTGTCTGTTGCTGTTGGGTTCTACTTGATCGTACAAAGAAGTGAACTAATTGTGTTCACATGAATAAACGCTGTAAGTCACAGACCAGGCTCTTTATTCTTATCCACAGGAGGTAGTCACATTTTCATTAAAATTAGGGAAACTTTTCTGTGCTCTCTTGAGAGCTATAACACTGAAGTCTTTCAGCTTTTTAAGAGTAAAAGTTTCCCATACTGGTAAAAGTGCTATTATTTCATTTCATTAATTTAATATTTTTTGTTTTAATCTTATGTTAGTAAAATATCATCCTGATTTTTTTCTATTATTTTTGTTACAGAAAATGATTCCAATTCCAAATGAGACACAGTTCAGAAGGCTTTATTTATAGGAAAGTAAAGCCTAAACCTGAAGCTATCTTTTCCTCCCTTCTATGTTTCCATAAACATGATTTCTCCCAATAGAAAAGTAGTAGAAGTAACTTGTCATAATATCATTCATCAAAAGCAGTCTGATAATCCCGGACATTTGAAGCCACGTTTGCAAGTAAAACATACTAAATGGAAACAGAAGGCTCTAAGAATTAACTAGTTTGCATTACTTTTCCTTCCTATGTTTCAAAAAAAACCAAAAAACTGTCACGATGTAAGGGTCTTCGTATGTTATGATGCCTCCTTCACACTGTAAATCTAAAGCAAAATAATTAACTATGGAAGCACAGTGCTGTCATGCATCCTTACCTATGTGACACCCTAAATAACAGAAATTCCACATCTGGAGAAGGAGTTCCTATTTTCTTCAGGACAGAACCAGGCCCCCTGAGCAAGCCCACCTTCTCGCCAAGGCCCTCCTTCTTTCTGCACGTGACTGTGAAGATTATTTCTTGCTTGAACACACGGCATATGTCAGGGACACACTTCTCCTTTCCAGCAGATTATGACTTATCCGTGAAATAAAGCCTACCGTAACCCTAGAAACTAAAAGCCATCAGCAGTCACAACGGCGAGAACTAGCAGGCACCCATGGGTGTCCAAATAAAACAAATAGACGTAAAAGCAAATTAGGCAAGATGGTATTCTAAATGCTACTGTCCAATTCCTTGCGTGGAGGCAGATGTATGCTTTTGTAATGTATGGGTTCAGCCTTCCTAGAAGGTTTTCCATGTTGTTGGCACTGTTTTGCATAGTATTTGGACTTCTTTGCACAGCACAGTATTTCACCACACAGCCACTGTCACAAGAGCTCACACACACACAGGCTACTGCATGCTGGTGTAAGAATGGCATTCACCCTTCTTCAAGCATTACGTTTTGGTTTTGTTAATTTGTAGGGCTCAAGCACTTGGAACTCTTTGCTCATATTCGCTGTGCCATTTTAAAATGGTTATTTTGCACACTTGCTTTTACTACACAAACCTCAGGATCAAAGCACCATTATTTGAGGCCTCTCTTTCACAAAAGGCTATCACGCAAAGTTAAGAGTTGAAAACCTTCTGGAGGTCTCAAGACATAGAAGGAGGGAAGGAGAAAAGAAGGGGGCTCCTAAGTGTATGTCTCTGGTGAATAGCTCAGTACAGCTCTATTCCTGATGCTCAGCCAAGTAGCTGAAACAACAGGCGTTAATACTAAACCTGCACTTATATTCAGCTTTAAGATTGCCAAGGCAGTTTTCCTGATACACCTACAGCGTATCTCAGCCCTCAAAGCCTCATGCTCACTTCCTTAGCTTTGCAACCACTGCTGCACGTCTCTCAAGTTATAAAGTCTTTTTGTTAATAAAAATTATGCTGTGATTATATACCAGTTTAAAAAGCAGTAATGTTAGAAGTCTTTTGAATATTCCCATAATACTAAAATAAAATATATGTTATTTTGAATTCCCAGAAATATAATCTTTTCTTGGAAGTAAACTCATGGTATATAATCTCATGCTCCTCCCTGCCGGTGAATGCACTCCCACCTCTGATTCATTTTTATGTTGTGAGTGGCTTTTAATGACAGAACAGGGGAATATATTGTGGTTTCACACATACACAGATTTTATGGTCACTTATACCTAACTAGGAGATAGAGAGACATAGCAGAGAAGTATTCTTTCTTTCTTCCAAGGTACTTCACCTCTGAGTACAGTAGGTGGTTTGCTGTATTGTAACATCTTGGAGCCTTTTCTATATCAAGAAGGAGGAAGATAAAACAATCCTGGGGACTAGCTGGTGAAAAATTGCTGTAGGAGAATTCACTTCAGCTCTAATACCTGTGATTTGGGGTAACTGAACGCTTGGTATATTGCCTTAACAAACTAATTCATCAAATTACCTCTCTCACTTCTCCAGTGCTGATCTTTTAAGCGAGCCTGAATGCTGTGATGTTACTTCATTGCACTGTGCGTGCGTGTGTAGTCAACAAGCGGGTTTGTTAGAGCAAGCTGGGCTGCGTGCTCCTGAGAGCAGGAGCGGGCAGCTCGCCCGCCCTGCCGCGCGCCCCGTCTGTTGCCCCAGCACCGGCATCACCTGCGAGCAGCGCAGCACCGCGGCTGCCGTGGGGTGTTTCAGCCAGGGGATGACCAACACAGAAGCAAAGTGATAAAATGGTTGTCGATGACAAGCTATTAGAAGTACAGAGTAGATAATCAACGAGCAGACATGAAACTTAGACATTCCATATCTTAGTCCCAGCTGATTCCCGCTCCCCTTAGCAAGTCTTTCTGCATAATTTGGGTAATGATGTTTTCACCTGGTTTAGGAAGTAAATTCAGCACTGTGCAAAGGTAGCTTTTGTCTCCACGGGGAGACTGCCCCGTAGCTGTGCTTGTGTAGACTTGGACATTCCCACTATTGACTTTTTTTTTTTTTCCAACTTGACACAGAAGTGTTCAACCTTTCTGCAGCTCATTAGAAGCAATAAAGCACTTATATCTATGCTTTTCTGTGGACAGTGGGCTTAAAGTAAATGACTAGCATTAGGTGTATATTTAAATGCTTTAAGTGTGAAAGCTCAATGGCTAAACTCGAGCGTTACTACATGCCTTACTTTACACAGCCAAGTTTGAAAAGATTGGTCTAAATATATTTTGGAGTCTCTTCTTGCTCTGCCCTCCATGACATTATTATTTTATAGGAACTTGCCTTTTAAAAAAAGTCAATGAAAAACCTATTTTTGAAGTAAACACTACCTAATTTGGCACTGCTTTTGATTGGCATTTCAGATTTCCTTTTTTTTCTTTTTTCTTTTTTCTTACCAGGATATTAGTAACTCCTTTACAAGCTGCAAAAATAAACAAGAAAAAGTAAATGCAAGCCTTTGTTTGGGAAATTTTTCTTTTTTTTTTCTGGGTTTCCATCTGAATGTATTCGGCCGTCTGGGGTGAATCAAGGCTGATCCTGGTGCAAAACTATTCTCCAACAGATAGCCAAGCTGCTTGAACAAATGGTTCGTGTTAGCTAGAGAAAGACACTGAATCTAAACCATGTGCTTCTGGGTCTTGTGGTTTCAAATTGAACCACAAACACTCAGGCAAGCTGTCAGTCTCTATTCATAATTTCAACCAACCTTGCAGAAAGAAGGGGGGAGTCTTTGCCCACCAATCATGTTTTTAACCCTTATATGATTAGTGGGGTGGCTTTAATGCTTTGCATTAGAGAGTCGGGCTGTTGCTTAGACGAAACAGTAAGTAGACTGATGGCCTGAAAAAGGAGTAAAGACAAACATCTAATGCAATGGGGATAAAAATAAAAATGTTTAGAATCATACAAGGTAGGGCTCAAAGAGATCTCAAGAAATCATCCGGTCCAAACCCTTTCCAAAAGACAAGATCATATAAACCTAGGCCATCCCTGGCAGGTGTCTAACTCATCCCATGAAAGCCCTAGAGGGGCATTTCTGAACAGCTTTTTTTTTTTTTTACAGAAGAACTAACATACAAAATGCTAGACTTTGCCATTCTTAGTAAGCAGCTGTGAAAGCACTGTAGTAGCAGAAGGTCACCTGTGGGAGTGAGCCTGGGACATTCAGCATCAGAGGAATGAGCTGCTACCACTTGAGCTAACTAAGTAATCACTGAGGACTTGAGCTGTATTTACTGCTATGGACCAGAGCACTACGGGTTTTGAAGCAAATGTCCTGATTGCCCCCAATTACTATTTGTTGGTTTAGGTCACACAGCAGTGAGCTTAGAGGGTGCCATAGCCTTTACTCTTTCTGTTCCCATTGCTTTGTCAAAAAAAAAGTCAGAGCACTATGTAACAGTGTGCGTAATTCCAGCTCTTGAGACAGTTACGCACAGAAAGCCAAGAGATACACCTAAGAGAAGATGCCTGTATATGTTGGAGGACATTATGCAAGGCAGCTATTTGCAGGTTCCTTCTGTTTTTTTTCCAGCACGTAGGTGACTTACGTGCAAGGAAAGAACTGCTTGCTCAGGAACTGAAGCTGCTGGGGAAAACACATGGGGATAAGCTGCATTTACGTTCCAGGAATCACGCTGAGTAAAACCCTGCTTCAGAGAGTTCAGACACACCTGGTTGCAAGCCCAAAATGGAAACGTGCAAGGGTTGAATATTCTGTGAGGACATGTTTTATAACAAAATATATATACAAAAAAAAAAAAAGACCCGCTGTAAGGCCTCTCGTAAATCTGTATCTTCTACCACAGCACTATTGAAATACCATAGGAATGTTTGTCTCTGAAAGCCCTGTATCATGTTTGGGACTGCTTAGTGGACTACGGGCTAAAGAAGGGAGAAGAGGTAAGGATTAGAATTCATAGTTTGGAATCTCATTAGTGGATTACATGTTAAAATGAGTTGCAAGCCCCTTCCTCCTTGCTCTTTGTTTCCCTACCTACACAATGAGATATCATGGTGGAGAACTTCTCAGGAAGCCTACTAAATTGTTTTGAAACAGCTCATACACAAAATCTTCCCATCCTTTCCTTTACATTGATAAACTTTGCAACAAGGANTTAGTTAACAAATTAGTTATTTCTTTTGCAATTAAGTCCTGGTCTTCATTGCTACTTGCAACTGTGAAAATCAAATGTACAAACTATCCTAAGTGCCAAAATTACGCAGTCACATCAAATGACAAAAATCTGTCTGACAGGCTGTGAAAGAATGCATTGCCATTGGATAAAAGCTTTTAAAGAACTAAAGAAACACTTCCAAATACAACTAAAAACTCTTTTATAATCTAGCTTTTGAGTCAAATTTGCCTTTATATGTAAATGACATAGCGGTAGTCATTTATGCCCTTTTGCTTAATTACATTAATTGTCTGATTGAGTAGCAAGACTGATACCACGTGACCTGCTCAGCTTACATAAATCCAATAAGCAAAGCAATGTTCAGAAAGATTGGAATTTTAAATAGTGTTGCGTTTCCTTACGTCAGAGTTAGAACTCAATTGATCAGAGAAAACTACTTCCAAAGATGAATACACTCAGATCAAAATTAGCTTTCAAACTGGAGTGAATATGGAAAAATTCTCTTTCATTACTTTCTTTAGCTCTGTCCATGAGTACTTTGATGTTTCCTCTGATATTCATGTATGGAAAGCAACGCCATGTAATTAGACCTGCACCTGCGAGAGAAGTCCAGGGAAAAAGCAGCACACATCACTTGGGAGAATACCATAGCAGGACTGGAAAATGCTACAGCTGTCACTCAGGGGCAAACATCACCAGCTTCCCACAGCACGTGCTTGTGTTTTCCAGCAGACAGAGAACGGGGGAGTTTGATGTATTTGCTGCATGCAGTAGCAAAACATAGAGCCAAGTTTTTGGCTGGTGTTAACTGATTGTAAATCAGTTTGGCTATTACAAGGGGTTTGGTCAACCCATTTGGCAAAAATAAATACTGTATTTTCACCATTTTTTAAATTCTTTTTTGAGGGGAGAGGAGAACTAAAAGCACAAATAAAAATAAATAAAAAAAAAGAAACCTGATTTTCTGTAAATTTGCAGGAATTTTCATCTAGGATGAAAAAGTTTTGTGTTTTTTTTTTCATTTGGAAACATGTCCCGGTGTAAATTTTATCCAATTTCACTACAGTGGAACAGGACTGATCTCAGCAGCTGAGAATTTACCCTAGTATTGAATAAAAGAAATAATGTCAGTGTAAACTGATAGTTTTAAGTATTAAAGAAGGGCATGGTGAAGATATAAGACTAGCTCCTATATTGCAAGAAACTTAAGCAATTGAGACTGCTGAGGGTGTGCAGAGTTGGGTATCCTGTGCAGATAAGCATGTTTGGAAGAAACTAAGATTGCTGGCTTGTCAACCAACCTGCTTACTGGACAATGTTGCCCATGTTGAAAGGTTACTCCTATTACTCCTTTTTCACTAGGAGACACCATGAATGACAGTCTTAAGGAATTACTTGTCACTGCACTGCACAGTCACAGGCCATCGTGTGCTTGGGGCAAGTCTATGGCAGACCCCACCCAGCACTCCTGCAGGTACTGTGCCCTCCTTGTGCATCCTTGTAGGGATGTCCATGAGAAGAGTGCCTCATGGGGATAGAGTGAGGCCAAATTCCTTCACTTCTGATACCAACTTAAGGTTTTTCACCAACAATGCTGAAAGATGCACTACCTCTTAGTACAGCTGGAAGGGAGGTGAATGACTGCTGCTTTCTTTTGGGACAGTAGAGGAACCGAGTTCAAGGGAACATTGTTCATCTTCCTACAGCACATGCTACACCTCCCTCACAGATATTTAGTGACTTCCCACCATTGACTGATTCAGAGGGGTGTCTGATCAGGACTTCAACCTCTTTGGTTTAGGTTATGCTCCTCCCTTCATTTACATTCACTCCACTTCTAATTTGGACAACTTGGTGAATCCAAACTCAACTTTGTGCAACCAAATATAACCCTGGATTAACGCTGCTGAAGTCAAGAGGTGCTTCAGAATGACACTGCTATAAATGAGTGCTGTAACTCTTTAAAAAACAATCTTTTCCAACATTGCATGAAGGTTACATGATCCCCTACTTAATATGCACATGAACTGGGATGCCACAAACTTCCCTGGGGTTTCCTGAGGGCTGAAGTAAAACTTAATTATACCAACTGGTTAGACAGACTGTTAAAACTTTTGTTTCACATACACTTTTTATTCCCTCTTCCCCATCTTTTCCCATTTGCCAAAACCTCCTGAAGAGAAAATAGAGATTATTTTACTTTTTACCTTAAAGGGCTCCTTGTGTGCATTTGCCTTATTAAATAACTGCCAGAATATCTAATATTCCATGGACAGCACTGATGAAAATGAAGCATAACATTGGTCAAATGAGCAAGTTTCATGTATAGCATTGTCCCTCATTTGGTCTCCAGCCAATGAAAATTCTGCAGCAGGCATCTGGTGGCTATAGGTGAGTCTTTGCATTTAAAAGGGCCTTAGAAAAGATAGGCTTTCCTCTCTCTCTCTCTCTCTCTGTTTTGTTTTGTTTTATTTTGTTTTGTTTTTTTTTGCTATTACTTCATTTTAAATCATAACGATTCATCTATACCTCACTGAGCTTTCTGTCAGCCAAATTTCAGTTGTCTTTCATCTGTCCCTGCCTAGGGCTGAGTCTTCTTTCTCTCCTCAATTTTTGTGCCAGTCATGCACAAAAAAACCAGCACATGTTGGGTACAGCAGAGTTAAATCGAGCAACAGATATTATTACTGATCACAACAGCCTCTAACCTCTACCAGTTCAGAAATGGTAGAGGGAAATGTAGGTATTGCTATATACAATGTCTAGTAAATCTGAGGAGGAAATACGCAGCTTCAGTGTCTTCAAAGCAGCCAGTCAAATACCCAAAATGCCTGTCTGCATCTGGCTGAAACGAACTCTCCAGATTGATGCATCATTAAGTTCTCCTTTAATGATTTAAAGGGGAAAAGGTCTTTTGCTGGATTTCCACAGAAGGTTAATTTTCCCTTTTCTGGCAGATCCACAAGGTGCTTAACGGTAGATGGAAGGAAACGGTGCTACCCTTCTACACACACTTTTCTGTAGTTAGACCACTAATGCGAGGACCACCATATTCTTATGTTTTACCTATAAAAAATTGAACACCAACCATTAATGTTACCTACTGACAGCAGCTCAATTCCTTTCCTGTAGGTTTGCCAGTTGGTAACTAGGAGGTTCCATTCTCTGACTTCAGACAGGGATTTCTTCCTCCACGGTAAAACATCGCCTACCTGAGGCACCAGGATCTTGTTCAGTGTTTCAGTCCAGAAACAGCAAACTCAATCTAGCTGTGGCAAGCAGGGGGAAAACTGGAATGCCAAGGGCAGACTGGGAATCCAAACCACGATCTGCTGGAAATAAGGCCGGTTCCTGGAGAAGCCAAGAATTTCCACCCTGTTTGTTTGAAAAGATTTCACTTGTCTGTGCATATGGACAGGCTTGAATATACAGCTCCAGTGCCCTTAACAGCCTCACTGCAAATCATGTTAAACTTCATACCGTGTATGGACGGTGAGTTTAAAATAGTTTTTCCCCAAGTCCATCACTGCTAGCACAGTGAGCTGGATTGCCTTCAGGCTTTAAGAAATCATTTCTGGTAACTAGGTTTGTAATTCTGTTCAGAGATGGGGATACTAAAAAGCATGTAGAAGCTAGAACAATGATACCGTTATACTAGACGAGAAGTCACATCCATACGTTTTCAACAGTCTGCTGGAATCCAAAATGTTTTCATTTACTGTCATTTGTCTTTGCCTCACTCTGCATTTACTGTTACACAACCAGAAACCTTGTATGACGGGCAAGTGAACCATCTCTCCTTTTTCCATTTCTTCTTCTCTTCAGTTTCTAAATGAATCCCCACCATTTGCAGAATTTAGCACGCTTGCAGCCGTCCAATAGATATGAAACTTAAAACAGGTCTCTAGCTTTGTAGAGCAGTGGTGGAATGAATTACCCATTCAGATGAAAATGACCCATTAAAAGAAAATTGGACACACGACTGGGAATAATCCATCCATACTCATTTGTCAACGTTGCGTGCTAATACTCCTATCAGCACACTGAGCGGGGCTGGAGAATCATACTTAAATTAATACACCACTGTAACAGCGGGTGTTTAATAAAGTAAATAGGACTGAGGATTTGATCCAGACATTGTAGAGAACTGTGCAAGACTAGATTAATCAAGAGTATACTTTGAGATGCTTAACTGAAATGTCATGATTTGAAAAGTTTTAATTATATAAAACAACAGCAATTAGTAATTATACTTATTTAATGATTCACATAATGATTGTGAACTTTATTCTGCTAAAAATAATTGATATCACTTTTTTATCAGAGTAGAAACAGTTAAACAGGATAAAAGAAATGAACAAAGATAGGAAAATGTGTTTTTATAAATGTTGATCTTGCATAAAATTTATGCATTAGAAAAATTTACTTAGAGAACCAAACTGTTTCATAAAGATTGGAAATGTGAATGTGACACATTTTACTGCACTCTGAGTAATTTCCCATGGAAAAAAAAATGAAAGTTTGTTTAATTTAAAAATAATGTATTTTGTTATCCTTGATTGCTGGAAAGAAATTCGGCCATTGGGCTGGTACAGAACCACACTGCCTAGCTGAAGACTACAAAGAGGTGCTTTTAAAAATGGATGGGGGTTTTATTTCTAGAATATGGCTTCCTGGTGGTGAATATGGAATAATCTTTTGAGTTTTATCAGGCTGTAGCAAAAAGCAAAACGAAATGCCAAATAACAGAAAATATGTTAGTGCAATCAAGAAATATGCTTTGAATATCTTTTACCTCAACAGCCATGGATTCCCCCTGTATTTCTTAATGTAGTACAGTCCTTTCCCTCACGTAACTTTATGAAGGACAGCACGAAACTGAAAGCCATCTCCAGACCAGAAAAATATCTTGCTATTATCCTGATCTCGGTTTCAACTGGAAAAAATTCACATTGCACCCACACAGATACAACCAATTGCCCATGAGCTTTGCTGGGTTGTTCAGCAGAAGGGCCGGGACCGGAGAGGGCACCAAGAGGTGGAAGAGCCTGCTGCAGGGACGGAGGTGACGAACAGCAATTTGCTGCTTTAGGAGAGGCTTGTGCCACACCGGGAGCCTGTCATGTCTGACTTGGGACTAGTTTCCACAGCAGTTCATCTGGCACTTATTATTTTGAAAAACAGACAAACAGAAAATGAGACAAAAAATAAAATGAAAAATATTCGGAGATGGGAGCTATTTGAGGAACAGAACATTTTACCATAGGTTAGGTAGAGAGAAATTTTCAGAGCCAGGTGTAAAAATGCCATTATTCATTGTCAGATGAAAGCCCACCTCTTCCCTCCCTGTGCTAAAATTGCTTAGCACCTGTTACAAAGAACTACTGATGGGTCTCACCCAAAATTCGAAGTATCAACTCCTCTGAGCATTCAGAGGGCAAAGAGAAGTTAGGATCCAAAACCACACTCAATCTTAATCTTGCAGATAGTCCCTTTCCTACAGGATTTCCACCAAACCAGGCAGGACAAGTACAATGCAAAAGTCTATTTCCAGCTCTACTTAGAACAAATTATTTTCCTTCCCTGCATAGCCTCCTGTCTCTTGGCTAATGGTGTATTTTGATTATAAATTATTTTGGGCGGACATCTTCTCTATATGTATACATACGTATATAGAAATATATATATGCATATACTTTTTATGTGCACTGCCAGCAATCCTTCAATTTTGATTAAGCTTGTAAATGCAACCCTATTCTACCAAAAATTAAATCCTAAATATAAATAATCTTCAAACCAAACCTCAGTTTTCTCTAGATTCAAGATGGAGATGACAAAAGTAGTAAATAACAGAATACATTTACAGCTTTGCAGATTAGCTTTCCACATGATGTGCCGGGGATCTCAGAATTTAAAATAGTGGTACCTCTAGTATAGTATTTCCTCACAGATGGCAATGGGACAGTTAACCCCTTTAATCTGGGTGAGAAATGAAGATCCAAAACATGAATGATTCTAGCTGGATTTTAGGAGTCAAAAATGAAAGTGACTGTGCAGTATAAAAAAGTGACATTTATATACTCTAACCAGAGATATTTTTTTTCCACTATGGAACTGTTTAAGTTTACTTTTTTTTTTTTTTTAACTGCAGCCATGGGAAGCATTTTAGGACATTTTGTACACCTGCTAGCTCCATTTCATTTGTTTAAACACATTTTATAACTGCAGTTTATATATTTTTCCAAGAAAATAAAAATGCTAAAAATATAATGTGGTGTTTGGGAGAATGTAGGTGGGGGATTGAAAGGAACAAGAGGGCCTCATCTTGGCATATGTTCCACTTTATGCCAACTGCAGCACATTCATCATTAACATACTGGATGGGGATTACCTCTATACACTCATTCTCACTCACACACACGTTTCCCCTTTGCACCAAAGAGTAAAATCATATACGGGACACAATAGACCTATTGGGCATGGGTGCTGCTTTATTGCTAATTACAGTGTTTGCTTCACCAAGGTGTTACTGCTATTAGCCTTGAAGCAATTTTCTGCTCCATTGGTAGGATATGCCTCAGCCCTTTTGGTGCAGTCATTGTTTTGGAACATTGCCAGCAAGAAAGGATTTCTATACATTAAATGTTGCAGTATTCACCCCATGGAAAAGTTTTTACAGGGAGACCCAACCGGAGCTGGAGAAGATCTTGAATTTTTTTTAACAAGTTTTTTTTTAACGTGTGATATTCTTGTCCTTTAAATGTTTTTATTTTAACTAGCCTTACTGCCACTGTGTTTACCAGCATCTGTGTTTGAAGCAGTCTTTCGTTGTTCAGCTACTATACAGTATATGTTGTTCCTTACGACAAGCAAACTAGAAAAGCAACACCTTGATCCTGGACCTTCTTCTCATCTTAAGAAACAGAGAGTTTGGAAAGATATTTTTCAGAAATGCTGACAACTGCTAGGAGCTAATGTGACACATTTATCCAAAGCCTTTTATCTGATTACAGAAATATAGAAGAGCAAAGAATCTCTGGGCCCTTTATCAAGTCCCTTGTTGTCATAAGAAGCACATTATCTTTCATAAATTTAATTTCAACAGTGCGATACTTATGATTTGGTTCTAGACTTATTACCCCCATTTTACAAAGGGAAGAACACCAAGCATCATCGCTGAAGTGTCTTACTTAAGGTCTTGCAAAGTGCTGTTAAAAGTCTTGGGAGAGATGGACTCCGCGCTCAAATCCCTGTCTACTGGTCTCAGCAGCACCCATGCTAGACTGGCAATAAATAATGAACTGTTTGTGTTCTAAGTTCTAGCAAAGGGAACAGTTGGATTTACCTGAGGTTTCATGGACCATTGTGGACCTACCTATCTTTCAATATGGAAAAGCTTCTTGACCACTGCATCTGTGACTTAAAACAATTACATCATCTCACCACAGAACATGTTCCCTGGCACAAAGAGATCTTTTTCCTTCTGAGGGAGTTGGTGTTCTTCAACTCGAGCTCTGGACTAAACTATCCAGCATGATTCAGATCTGCCAAACGACACATTAGCATAACGCATAAAGAGAGGGAGTCTCTATTCCCAACTAACGCTGATTTAGCTTGGCATTATGTATTCCCTCCCTTAAGCTCCCTTCCCCCAGTATAAGAAATTCATGACCTTTGATTTTCTTTTCAGTTTTCATCCTCCAGAATACACAAGTTTTTCTCATACTGACCTTCCTCTTTTCTATGAGTGATCGGAGAGGTCTCTCACCTCCTAACCTAGTTACATCTCAGTCTTCTCCTGATGCCACTAAGATGAGAGATAATGAAAACAATATCCAAACCAAACAAGAACACGTTTTGCCTTCTATATTTGAAGAGGAAAAAGAATAGCCTCAAGACAAGAAGACTGCCTTACGGCCAAGACGACTGACAAATTCTTGTGGTTTTCTCCAAAAGTCAAACCAAAATCCAACCGCCAGCCAAGCTGAGTTCTGGCAATCTTGCATTGCCTGGAAATGAGCGCAATCGTATCCTAATAGCTATTTGGATAATTGTCCATATGAGTGATCTGCCAACCAATGTTGGAAACAAGTCTTTATTACAAATATAGCATGAAGTCTAATCTGGAATACATTAAAATGTTATTTCTGTAGCTGCCTTTTCCCGAACCTTAAATAATGGCTAAACCATTTATCAGCTTTTGAGGAGAAAGGTTGTATATACTGTATTTTAGAGCAGAGATGAAAAAAAAGTCTTCAATGAAAAATATTCTCCATACATACTCTGTAATTTTTGGTCCCCCATACATTGCTAAAAATTATTACAAACCTAATTTAGAATTCCTGAAACGGGCATGGTATGGTTTGAACGTCATACAATAATAAAACTGTCTTTCTAGGCATCTGCTACAGACCTCTGCAGATATCACTAGAAGCTGTGAGTGGCCAAAGCAGCGAGACCCACTCAAGTTTTGTGGAATATGTATAAATACTGCACAGCACTTAATATGATACGCCCAAAGAACCCATACTGCACCATAACATCACTACTTGCCAAGGTGATGGGCATTGTATTAGGAGTATCGTAAAACTGCTTTGTTAGATACTTGACTTTATGAGACCAAATACATCTATTTTTGACTTGTACACAGTTCAGGAAGCTATCTTAACGTCAAGGTTCATTTGATTCCTGCAGGAGCTCTCCATCTTTGTAACCACCTTCTGAAGATGATCTCTCAGATGGGGCTGAGTCACTCCCTTGAAGTACCTGTTGTTCCCTAGGCACTACTGAGCTAGTCCAGGTGGCCACAGTTTTGATGGTTAAAGGCAGCTGGGATGAATCCCACATCTACACAGCCCTGAGTTAGATGAGGTGACTCTAATCTTTGCAAGCCTAATGTTATGTGACAGTTGTTAAGGCACACAGAAAATTCACTAGCGCTGTAAATTGGAGAAAATACCAAAATATGTTTTTTATGCATAAATCTGAATGGCATCTCAGGCATCAGAACCCTTTACACCACCGTAACAACGCTAAACTTTGTTAGTTGGTGTGTTCTCCTGTACCTCGAGAAGAGTATTTTGTGTTTGATGGATGTGCTGGGACTGCCATATTTCAGTCCCTCCATTTCTCTACCTTCATTTTTTTTTTCTTCTTGTTATATCTATTAAAGTGATTTATGACTTTTTCATTGTTCTGCCTGGAGCTCAGCCAACTTGAGATCAAAATCCAAAAAATTCTTCTCAACAAAACATTAGGGTGACCAGAATGAAACAAGACCTGTGGAAAAGATTTGAATTGTGGGAAAGGAAATAACCCCATCTCCATGGAAACGCATTCACGTTTTCCAGTTGCTCCTGAACAAATGAAGTTTGTGTTCTCTAATTTCTAGACTTCAATTTCAAGCACACCTAGCCTTAAAGTACCTGGGAATACTGTTAAAAACATCAAGGTTTCTCTGAGCAGCATTACAGTTTCACAGTAATGCTTTTTCTTTTTCTCTTTTTCTTTTTCTTTTTTCTTCTTTTTCTTTCTTCTTCTTTCTTTTCTCTTTTTCCTTTTCCTTTTTCTTTTATCTTTTTCTTCTTTTTATTCTCTTTTCTCTTCTTCTCATTTTTCTTTTCTTTCTTTTTTTTTTTTTTCCCCCAGGAAATCATCACCTGAATTCTTCAGAAAATGTCTGCAAAACACACACAATCCACAAGGTGCTCATAAGAATTAGCTGCAGTGGTTTCTACTCTAGAGTTGCAAGCCCTCCTAATTCCTTAAGAACGGCTATAGCAGTCAGCAACACTTAACAAGCCCCACGTGTGTGACATTATTAAAAAAAATACTTAAAGCTTTCAGTTTGAATTTACATAATACGAGCATCCAGCCAAGTATTTCACTCCATTTCTCCTTCACAAGCTGTTGCTGTCTCTCCTTGGCAGTCCTGGTGCAGGAAGACACCATGCTGTTCAATTTTTGCATATACAGCTAAAACAAACTCAGCATCTGCACTGGGCTGTTGTCGGCTTGCAACTGTTTTCAGATCGTGCAATGTTCCAACAGCACAGAGTGGCAGGATGCCCTGTAACCCACATCACTGCCCACACAGGCATGACTGCAGACATTTTGAGGCTCCATGGCATTTCCCGCTGTGCATCACGAGCTGAACTGCAGGCTGGGATCAGAGTGAACTTGCAGGTTTCATTTGGTAGAGTTATTCCTGACTTTCATTGGTCCATGGAAATAAATATTATCAAATCTCAGAATATCTGTGGTAGCAATTAGTTATTTCAGTGTGTCATCTTGGAACCAGGATTAATTCTTACTGGGTTCAGGCTGAAAATGATCATTATTAGCTGTATTTATTCATTTTAATTGCTTATGGCTATAAAGACTTGTAAAAGACAGTATTGTTTGGTTAATTTAGCACAAACTAAGAGATCTCATTTTAATGTTTTCAGTCTCCCACATAAGAGTCCCCTTTGCACAACTAGTTGCCATTCCCCCCTTCTCAGTAAGCGCCTTTCTTTCCCAAAGCAGTCAACCTTTCCGAAGACTCATTTAAAAGAAAAACTGAGTTTCAGAACCTTCGAGTGGAAGTAGCTCTTTATTATTTCCCTACAGAGGTGGATTGGTACCTGCAAACCCACTGACACTCAGGGAAATTCCTACAGACGCCTGGAAAATTGAGCCGACAAGTCCAGGCTCCCCAGCGCCCTGGGCAGCCCTCGCCCCGCGCTGCCTCTCCGCCGGCGCATCGCAGGCTGCTGGCAGCCCCGGGAGCGCTCAGCTGCGCGGCACAGCTCTGCTCCGGCCGATGCAGGGAGACTGCACTAGACACACCAGCAGGCTTTGTCAGCTGCTCTGACAGCTTTCAGTCCTTCCTGCTCTCATTGCTGCCTGGTCCTGGCTGGCCCCCACCCCGTAAATAACCCACAACAGAACTCACACATAGGGCATATTATGCTACTGAAGTGAACTGCTACTGGTCTTTCCTTTTTCTCCTCTTCGGTCAGGAGTGCACAACACTTTGTCCCCTGTGTCCCCTTCCCTCTCTGCTCTCTCCTCAAAGAGAATCAACTTATAAACAGGGGAAAGATGTTTCACAAAGAAGCCTGAAGTCCCTTTTACTGACCACAAGCTGGAAGGTTGTGTATCCCTTTTCCAGTCCCCAGCACCTTTTGCTCCCAAGTCTGTTTCCTGTAATGTTTCTGTATAAAATTAATGCTTGTAAAAAATAGGAGGTTACTAGCTGCTGGAGTAAGGCTTGGTGGAGGTAGATTCTGTGCAGGATTTTTTTTAAGCAGCTTTGCCTGCATGCCTAGGTTTTCAGTTGCTATGCGCTCTGTATTTGAACCTGGCATTCACCCCATTGCAAAAAACAGATTTACCAATGCAGTTTTCATTGCTGACCTGTAACAACCTTTGTTACTCGAGATCCTTTCCTGAGCACAGAAAGGCTGCTACCCACATGTGGCCAAGTTCAAATTTCATATAGATTTTTGTGACATTTAACTGGGACAAAGATGAGGCCTTCTGAATTAATTTTCACTTAACTTCTAAATAGAGCTGTGAACCTTTGTCCTTAAAAGTTGCTTGTAGCATCAGTGATGGCCCACCTCCAAGCTTCTCTTTGATGTATGGCAAAAGGAGCTTTATATTTAGTGTAAAATTATGAACTTGTTTTATTCTGTGCCCTCAGCTATTAGCCATTCCCAAATTTATGAAAAGAAAGAACATAATATTTAAACTCTGGGACAAATAATGGTTCTGTTCTGCCACAGAATTATTTTCTGAACTCAGGCAAAGCATTTTTAGCTTTCTTATGTCCTAGCATCAATCTGTAAGTCAAAAAGTAAAGGAATGTTCCACTTTCCTGATGAGGTTGTGAGCTCCCTACTCTGTAGCAGATATCCCACAGCTGGATTTGCAAAGAAGCATGTATAATTATCTATAAGTTAAACCTCTTATACTCAGCAGATATAATAGGATGCCATGGTTAAAATTCGAAATTATGGTCTGCTTGTACATCATAGGAAAAGAGAGCATATAAACAATGTCATTTTACTCGGAAGTGTTTCAGGGTTGCTTCCCTGTAGATTAGTGGACACTAGGGTCACATAGCACTAAGGCAGCCAAGTTACTTGGGGGCCACCATACAGAGGTGCTTAGCATCAGACATCTAACCTTGAAATCTTGGCCTGCATCCTGCTGACATTTTTCACTGTCACGGGCCAATCAAATATGTTTGTTTTGCATTGCTATGAATGGTGTAGCCGCCACTTTCATTCTTGCAATGCTTTTTTGGCAGTTTCTGCAAAAGCTTTAAAATGGATTCAACAGAGATGAATTGTCCCTGGCTGCACAAGTGAACAGGTAGAAGGTGTTTGGTCTTCTTTCACTGTTACACTAGACTCGCAAAGACCCAATAGCTGCATGGATCAATAACCCCTGTGTTTTCAATCCATGCTTATTAAAGGTGGTGCATGGAAAAAAAATAAGAAACTTTCTCTATTTATATCTGGAACTTAATGAAGTGAAATTATCACAGCCGACAGGCGCTAGTGTTGTAATTCAGAGACATGGCTTGGCTTAGAGGGATCTGCAGGCTGTTTTTATTCCAAATAAAAAAAAAAAAAAGGAGTGAAACCTAATCCCCTAATCAGTTCCAATTTACATATTCACAGGTCTTATTTCCAGCCTGCTGGAAGAAAAAAAAGATAGTGTTGGAGTCACGAAGCAATTATTTGATTAAGTAATTATTAATCCCAGAGTGCTCTGATTAATTCTGAGCTGGTTAAACAAACGCATTGGAGCTGGGCTGGTCACCTTCACGCCATTGTAACATGCAGGGGCAAAACTCGCGTAGATATATTTTTACCTGCTCTACACTGAGGAGTTTTGTTCACTGAAGGTCTCCCTTTCACTTCCCAAGGGGTTAATACTCTGCTAAATGAAGTGTTACAAATTTGAGTTTTATCTGTGGCTAACTGCAATACCAAATGCTGATCTTTATTTTCAGACTGGAAACTCCATCCCGGATCTTTGTGCAATTCATTTTCACATGTTTAAATAGAAAAAAAAAAAAAGGCAGGGGCGGGGGGAGGGAAGGAAGAAAACCTCTGAATGTATTTTTTTAACAACTGTTTACTGCCTGCCCTGAATCTATCATGTAGGTAATGTTGTATCTGAGAGTCCTTCAAAGTAGAGTATATCCACTGATTTCAAGACAGCTGAGATAAACACTTCAAATTATTATATTTCTTCTAAAAGAAAGAAGCAAGCACTGGGAGGAAAAAAGCCTGGAACTTAGTTTTGCTAGTTGTATTGGAATTTATGTATTTTATTCTAACATGCTAAAATCTCTTGTGGTTGGTTACTGTATTTCTTCAGGCACACACACACAAAAAAAACCCTCCTCAAATTCACTATGCTGTTCACTTCAGCTTAAAATCTGCCTTCCAAACATGGCCTTTCCCAGTCTCTCCATTTTCCTTCAATTACCTGTTACCCAAAGAAAAAGCATAAGAAAACAGAAAGATGACTTACAATAAGCCCATGATAAATAAATCTGAAGCATACTGCATCAAGAGGATAAGGTAAGAAGCACCTTACGACACACCACAGACAGTTTGTTAACTTCCTATTGCTATGACTGAAATCACTGAAATCAGTTTATGTCACACAGATACCTTACAATAAAAAGCAGAGTTGATCAAATGTCTTAGACCTTCTAAAATGCTGATAAAAGCACTAAGTTACTGAGTATGGACAGAAGAAAGCAATTAGACTTCAACATGATGGTTGATTGTCAGATCAAAAGATTATGAAAGTGTATTTGTTATTCATTGTCCTTTATTGTACTGCTTAACTGTTTCTTCTCATCTGATTCTGGGTCCAGACTCATCTGGTTAACCACATTATACAAATGATGAATATTTGGAATCAAGAGTTTTCAAGCAATCTGGAGTCTGAGACCGGCTTTGGAATGATTTGTTAATGAAACACAATATTCATAACAAACAGTTCTTCCTGTGGGCATTCTTAATGACCCAAGTCTTTCCATCAACACAGTCCAGCAATAATTCCTAATAACAAATCTCAAATCTGATTAAAAAACAGTTTTTAAATTCCCTTTACAATTTTTAAATCAGAAGAATGCAAATTAACTTCTCTGAAAATGGTTTTGATTTTTTTTTTAATTGTCTGTGGAATACAATAGAGAGCTCACAACTCACAGTGAGTTTGAATATTCATCATCCCTTTTGAGGAAATTATGTAGTCTGCACATTGCAGCAGTGTGAGTAAATACTTAGTCCCAGGCAATCCTCATGGCTAGAACTTCCTTAGAGAGTTCAAAAATACTGACCAAAGCCCATTGCTTTTGATACAGGCTACTGTATTTCAGATGAGCACATGGAGTGATGCAAAACCGTCAGATGCCCCATCTGCTGGGAAACTCAGCATGGATGAACCAGAAGAGGATGAGATCAATGACCCAGGGCTGCAAATGAAATAGCTCCTCATGAGCAATAATGAGCACAGTAATTATGGTCAACGACAAGATGCAGTGAGTGAGCAATGCACACAGATCCAGCTCTTCCTGTCTCGTACAGGGGATGTAAGGTTGAAACAGCTTAGCTTTTAAGGGAAGAAAATATTCAGAGAAGATTTTGTTTGAGAAAGATGAAAGCTTTTGTTCTGATTGAAATGGAAAGTTTTGCTTCTCCTCTGTGCTAGTGACATCTTTGCCTCAGTCATCTGTGTAGTATTTTAGGATCTTATAGCACAGCATTAACTAAGGCAACCAAGATCTGCTTCCAGAGCCAAAATAATTAATTCAGGTTTATTAATCAAGAACTAGCCTGAAGTACATTAGGAATGACAATAAACACACAAAATCAATCTTTCTTCCTGGAAAATGTTGATTTTGATTTCTCTTCAGAAAATATTTCCCTCAAAATCTTTTGAGCAGCTGTGTGACTGCTGCCTCCCACTTGAGACTTCATGAGAACACAGGGGACCACACTGCTGAAGGAAATCCTTAGATTCAGGAAGATTGCTGAGGATGTAATTTAGGGCAGACTATAGCCATGACTGTAACGTGCTACAAAATCTGTCTGCAGCACTGTGGAGAATGCACAAGGAGGGCTGTAAGAATGTAACCAACAACCTCACTCTCTTTCAAAACTTTCCAAGCTTAAAGGAAACTAGTAGTCAATGCAGAGATCTCCAAAAAAGAAAATAAGCACTTAAAATGTGTTGTTGTTTTTTTTTCTTTCTTTTTTTCTTTATCTTTTTTTTTTGTTTTTTTTGTTTGTTTGTTTGTTTTTAGTTCACTCATGGAGTGCCATCAAATCCAGTGAAGAAATCTCACGGGCCTCTAGGCTGACATTTCATCCTGAAAATGAAAGGGAAAAGAGTGGACAGTTCAAGTGCTTCTGAAAGCAGACCTAGAATCCCGCCTGGCTACTCCAAGCTGAGTCTGGCTTAGCTCCAGAGCTGAGGCATCACACGTCTTCATGTGATCCGAGTCATACACATCCCACGCTGGCTGGGACCCATCATTTTCTCCAAATGCAAACCTTCTTTTCTTTAGGGTTTGAAAGGATATGTTTCAAGTTACAGTCTGGCAACAGCTTTCTCATCTTATTTAAGATGGACCTCTCTGTTTGATGAGCTAAGGTGGCCAAATAGTACAGCTATTGATTTGTAAATATTTTCCTGAAGGAGAACACGGAGCACTGGGTATTTTGTTAACCACTGGATCAGATAATTGACTGTTCAGAAAAATCTGAAAGCCCCTTGAGTTCTTATGAAAACTTTAGACTTGAGATAAGCATTCAGAAATGCAGCTACAATAGCCACTATCCACTTAAGTGAATACAAGAGCTAAAAACTTCGGTAAAACATGGACACACGCTACCCTAAAGTCTCACATAAGAGCACTACGGCATTTGAAACATGCACAAAGGACTTGGAAGAGACAATGTGAACCATATCAGCTTGACCACAGGTACTCCACAGGCAATTAGCAGTGTGCGATCTCAGCTGGCAGGATCACAGCAGCTAGACACTTTGAGAAAGCAGATGAAAAAAGATCTGTATTTGTCTAGTGCTCAGTAATGACCAGAACTGGGAGGCTTCCTTCAGCCCAGTTGCAAAGTAATGTGTATGCTTTCTTTAACCTTTTTAGTTTAAAATCACCTCATACCTAATGGACTAAAAAAGAACAACTAATAATCTGAGAGGGCGGAATAGAAAATCTGTCAGCCTGAGTCAGACTATTGGACCATCAAGCCCAGCATCCTGTCTCTGAAATGCTGTCAGTATCTGACACTTCAGGCTTAGCTGGGATAATAAAACATTTTCCTCAACCTTATGTAACATCTCGGCCTGGCAAAGGGAAGATTTAAACATTGATTGCTTTCCACTCCCCTCTGTCCCATGAATGTGAATCTGACTCTTTTCCAAAATGAACAACTCTGATGAGCTGGAATTGGTTTCTGGGCAGGATGGGAAAAGCTCCTCTCTCGTTACTCATTCCTGGATAGATCTGCTAAACCTTTGCCTCCTAAAAGGGGGACTTGAATTACGATACATAAAACTTCATCCGCAAAATTCTGGGTGCCCAATGATACCTTTTCATGGAAGGTGGAAATGCATGTCGTAAGACTTCATGTCTAGTCACTTTATTTTTCCCCCATCATGTCTACTTCCTTTATTTTTTTATTTGTTTAAGCTCTCCATTAGTTTATTAGCTTGACAGCAGCCCAGTTAATTAGACCGTCTTCCCTCCCCCAGCATAAGTGGTATATTAGGCTCCCCAAATGCACACAAAATTTAGTGCTGCTGCTGGGGCACTTCTCAAAACAAATAAAAGATTTGCAATCCAGCCACCAAGCATCCAACGTAATTAAACTGCATTTGTTACTTTTTCGGCACTCACACACAATCGAGGCCTTGTACGAAGCAAGCACTCCCCAATCAGGCTGTTTTTCTTTTGGAGGGAAGAGTGCCAGAAGTCTTACCACCCCAAGTAACATAAGATCTCAACGAGCAGCAAATGGACAGTTGCAGCCAAAGTGAATGGACTGTGGGGAGATCTATATGAATGTGAATATCTATAGAGAGAGAGCTATAGATATATGCAAACATGCAAACACAGGGAAGTATAGTTCTTGGGGGGGGGGGGGGGGGGNGCACAGGTATGTAAATGACTCTGGAGTCTTGCTGTCCACCACCTCAATCAATTACAAGGTTATTCAAGATAAAACAAACACCATTTCAATTAACTGCGTATACAGCAGTGGTTAGAGGCACAGGCAGGGAAGAGGAAGTGGGAGGAATTTTTGGAAAATTGAACTTTTCTTCTTCTTCTTCTACAGATATGCACAAATAGAAGCTGGCTTGAGGTGCTGTGAGTACAGTCATGAATTGTCTTAAACTTGAACCTAAAGCTGTCATGCTCTAAACCAGAAAGCAAATGGGGTGGGAGGTGAAGGGACAGAATCTTGAAACATCTGATGAGTTTGTACTGGCTCAAATTAACTCTTTGTGAGAGCCAGTGGGAGCAGAAATCTGGATAGATGCTCAAGTATCACCGATTCTGTTGGAGACAGGTCCTAGCTAAGGTGTCCCTCAGCAATTCTACAGTGCAGCTCTGTGCAAGTATAGCTTTCTTATCTTCTATGCATGGGAATGTTTGAAGACTTGCATTACTAGGACACAGCTGGATGACAGAATCTGAGAACAGCCTGAAAATTCAGTAGTGGTTTGAAAAGATGCTAGTGATGAAGGCATGGGTACTGGACACATAATATCAAGGATCATTTTCCATCAGGGCCACATATTCTTGCCTAACACTGAGCAAACCATTTTACCTCTTTCCTTCACTTTTGACACTTCTGTACTACAGGCAACTCTCTCAACATTCATCTGTCTGATGCATTTACAATATGATCTTTTCAGTCCATCAACTATCTTCCATTCAACAGAGGCTTCATTCTCACTTGGGTTCACTTGGGTATGTGTGCACCATTGGACTATAAATTAGATACTCTGATTGTAATACATCACGTTCTACATGACCAGAGGCATCCAGTCTCCAAGGACATTGCTGTCTGAAAACAAGGCACATAATGTCTGGCAAATCATTGGTCAAATCATTGAACTATTTCTCTGTGAATTGGCCCTGATTACATTTTTATTGTTATTTGTCCTTTGAAATTATGGGCTAAGAATTTCTGATCAAAAGATCTGTCTTGCAGACTGTTCACCTGCGATCAATACAATATTCAAAAAGAGATTTACATGAGTTCTCTACTTCTTTGGCTAATATGGTAAAGCAGTTATGATCAGCTGGGTTATTGAAAAAATCCTTATTTATTAATCAAATATGGCTTTCTAGATGAAATCCATAGAGGCCAGGAGATAGGAATAAAATTCGTAGCTGCAACACTATAAATCACAATCTCTTGCAGTCACACTCGCATGATCATAAGTAATTAATTTCTTGCAGTTACACAGTTTTCATCAGTGACTTCAAACACAATAACTAACTGTGAGCATACTCCTTGCTCAGTGCAATAACAAGGTAAAACAGGTTTACTCGAAACACCTCTACATTAGTTCAGTTCATCCTCATTTAGAGGGTACTAAAAGCCTACTACACATCCATGTCACCATTCACATAACTTTAATTTATATTTGTATAGAAACACCTATTTTCTCACTTATTATTATCCCACCTAATGGGCAGTAACTTTGGGGGAGCAAACTCCACACTTAAGCTATACCAAATTTCTGTTTGATGACTACAAGAAGAAAATAAAATACTGAATTTGGGGAGGAACTGAATCAAATCCAGAGCTGATAACTAGTACTCTTTTTGTAAAGATTCAAACCTCAATCCCCTGAAATTTAAAGAGTTAGTTGCAGGGTAGACATATTTAGGAAGACAAGGTCCACATCCTGGTCTTTATTTCAATGCCTGATTAACTCCTCCTGATACTTCGTCCCTTTGAAAAAAGTGTCTCCTTTTCTCCAGTATACACACTGCCAAGAGCCACCCTAAATACCTAGTCAGGGATCCCACCTGGAGCACAGACACAGCTATGTTGGTTTTTTTTGTTTGTTTGGTATTTTTTTGTTTGTTTGTTTGGTGGTGGTTGTTGTTGTCGTTGGTTTTTATTTTTTATATTTCCCAGGACTATTAACAAACTAATATAATGAGAAATGAACCGAGGTTAAAGAATTCAGTACCTTGTATATTTTCACTAAAAACACTGACTGCTTCAGGGGACCTGCCAAGAGGAGAGTTTAGTATCATATGAAAAGGAAGAATTTTCATAATGATACTTGGCAGTTCCTCCACCCCCCCCACCCCCACCCCCGGAATGAAGCTGCTCGTCCTTTCTGTCCTCTTCCTGTTCTCTCTCTCCCCTCACTGCAATGGCAGGACAAGTTGTTTTCATTTTGAACAAGCAACTGAGAACTACAAGACCTGAGCTTGGTTCCAGCACTGGCCTGCTGGGCAGCCTTGGGCATGCCTGGGCATCCCTTCTAGGGTGTTACATAGTTTCTCTGTAGTTAAAAGGAAGAAGGTGGATCCAGAAGGCTTTCTAAAAATTTTAGGCTGTGTGAACCTTTCTTCTTGGTTTCCAGATCTGGACAGTGGACCAAAGCAATGACTTCCTTTGTAAATAGATTTGAGACTTTTTGATGAAAACTACAGACTGGAGAAGAATTACCTGAGCCATTAAGATCCCTGCAGACCCAAACAAACCAGCTATTAATGTTTGGCCCAGAAGCATACGGCACATACTACATACACATTTTGCTTTCTATTTTATCACTCACGTGGCATAAATATCCCCTATCTGGTAAAAAATGTATGATTTTTAGTACAAAAGGCCAATGTCCTCCAAGACAACATTCAATACATTCAATGTGTTGAATATATTCAATGTGTTGAATAAAGATGGTCAGGAAAGATCAAAGTAATCACTAATGTCTTGAGCTTCTGAAAACAAACAAACAAACAAAAAATCACTTCCCACACCTCAGTGGAAGACCAAAAAGCCCTCAGCAAAATAATATCCATCCTGAAGGCTGCTGCTCAAACTAACCTGGCAAAAAATTGATTCCTGGCCTCAAATCTGCCTGTTATGGAGCATATAAGGAAGGTGCAACAAGAGAGCATCTAGAATATCTGTAAGCTGTGGTGATCACTTAGACTTCCTCCTCAAATCCTGTAGAGAAAATCCATTCTTCTAAGCAGATGCCTGTTAGAGAAGAAGTGCTTCACATAATTACACATAGAAGTGAATGGGAAAGATGCTTGTGAGATTGGAAACCATGAACATTGGTTTTGGCTGCAGAATTTAAGAGATATGCCCTGGAACAACAGAACAGCCAAAATACTTCCTGTAAAGGAGAAACACGTTGATATGACCATCGTATTTCTGATATTTTGTGTTAAAGTAACCAATGGTCAAACTGGGTGAAATGCAGGCCAGGCTGGCTTCTTTTTCATTTAGCCATTAATGCTTTAGAAGAAGCTAAGCTTGGCTGAATCTTATCATTGATGGGTAACACTGTGATCCAAAGTTTCAGAAAATTTGGGCAGAAACATGGATTTGATTTTAATTATGTTATGCTCTTTGCTCCATAGAAATATTTGGAGTGCAGTCTCCTGACTTCTAGATAAAAAGATAAACCAACAAAACAGAAGCTGTGACTGTAACATGTTGTCCCTCATATTCTCTTTCATTTTATTCGGTTGCAACAGAAATAGTGAACAGTTTCAGCCATTTTGACTTAAGGCATCTCCACATTTACTGCTTGTTTAAGCCCCTTAAACATGGGTAAACTTAGGTCAAACTGGACAGGAAATACTCCAAGCAGGTTAGGGGTCAAACTTAATTTCTGATTTATGTTGGATAGGAAATCTCCCAGGAACACTTTCTGGAAAAGTATTGAGAACTGATGGAAAATTTTTCTTTCTCCTTTCTTTTTAAGTTAGCATTGTCAACTTCCACTTTAGTTTCTGATTAGAAATAACTCATTCTTTTATACCTAATCACTTGTCCTGAATTGCCCAATTCTGATTATATTCAGAAACGCACTCAGTGCACTGTGCTAGGTATTCTGCAAGTTCTGTGTGCATGTGGCATATGGGAAAGACTGGAGACCTTTACAGTGTTTGTTGTTCCCCTGTTTCTCAGTCCCATCTGTTCAGATACTTCATGGAATGATAAAAGAGCAAATAAAATAGAAATGAATGCTTTGAAAAGGATTAATAATGTTTCATGTAACATAGATTAAATGTTCTTGATCTATTATGTTTTAATGTATTTAGTTCTCCATAAAAAAACTACAGGCTGCAGCAGAAGCCAGGCCTCCTCCCTAATGATGGCCTGATCTCAGAGAGTTTTACCATTTTTATTCAGGCAAAACTCACTATGGAGTCAAAGTTTTGTCTCACCCAAAACAAGCTAAAAATTGATGGGCTTCCCCAGTGTAGCTGTTAGGTGGAACAAGTTGTAAAACAAGACTTGTACGAGAAAAGCCGAACACCAGGAAAACAATTCCTTGTGGCAACATAGAAGAGCAGTGGTCAAATCCTGCTCACTTCAGATGATGTGCAAATTAAAACGATCCCATCGAGATTTCGGGGGCTTAATAGCCGTCCTCAGGGAGTCACTCAAATCCTGCAGCAGTAAAACCAAGCACACTTAGTTCATTTTCACTGAGGCTCCCAGTATAAAGTAAGCAGAAAAGTACTCTGGAATAAGGATTACAGAATGTAACTCTTCCCTTGGAGATGACGGTAGGGCTCTCATTTGCAAGTGATAAATGTCAGTGCTCTTGCATCTGCAACTTTTTAAACCATTTTGAGGGACTAAGCCAGCGCGTGTAATGAGGCAACGCTGCCCGTGGTGACTTGGACAGATGGGACAGGGAGACAGAAGAGCAATCTGAGTTTTATTGAGTGTGTCATGGGGGAGTTGTCCTTTTTTTTTTCCTTTTTTTTTTTTTTTAACAAAATGAGGTGCCCCAGGGGAAAGTCAGCAGTTAGAAGCGGCCCCACCTGAGTGTGTCTTGGGAGGAAGCCTACTGCCTCATATTTTTTAAAAGGAAAAAAAAAATTATAATAATAGAGCTGAGCCAAAAATATCAAGCAGTTCATAGCTGTTAAAAAGCCAGGGAAAGCTGAGTCGCACCCGTTCAGTGTTGTTATTCCAAACAAGCTGACCATCCTCCCCTCATAACATCTTATTTATTAAGCAAAAGTTGCCCCATTGGAATAAAATTATGTTATAGCCATATGTGTATATATATATGTATGTATACACACATACACACACACACATATACTTGTTTATGAGTATGTTTCTACACAGCATTCAGCCACAAGTTCGCCTAGATTTTTTGGTTTGTGAACTGCTGGATTTGTTACAGAGTGAGAAATTTAAATGCTGTGGAGGGCAACAGGCTGTAATTCAGAGAAGGCCCTGGGGCTCTCCTCAGGCTGCAGGGCGGCACTCGCACACCCAGGCCACAGCACGTCCTGCCGTCACCTCAGCAACGGGGTGCCTTTCTCCTATTGGCCCGTGCTCCCTGAAGTCCCGCCCAGGAGGATGAGACTTAACGCATTGTCCAATGAGCTTCAGAGGTTTCACTTCCCTCATGAAATAGGCAGCGGCGCAGGGGGAATGGCCGCCCGTGGGGCAGGAGGAGGGAAGGTAGTGGAAGGGGAGGAAAGTTCTCCTGAGGGACAAGCCAGCAGAGAGGCCTCCCTGAGAGGAGGGTGGCCAGGAAGAGAACCAGCGCAGTGACTTTGTGTGGGTAATACAGCTGCTGCCGCCTCTGTTCTTAGCTGTGAGCTCTCTAGATCAGTGGCTGTTCTTACGGAGCTGTGTTAGTAATTTCATCCTTAAGCAGTCCTTCAAAGCAACCAGTTCTTTCTCACAGGGAACAAAACCGTGCCATGCTTTTAAATATTTGACTAAATGCTTTAGAGGGCAGGGTCAGCAGAAGCAGCATCTTGGTTATTTTCTTCTGGCTATTTATTTATTTATTTTCCCATGTGTTCCTTCCCATTTTAAAGAACCCTCTATTTACCTGCAGGACAGTCTAGACAGCTAATGAAATAGTAAGAACTCAGTGAGTTTTTACAAGAATGTAAGCAAAAAGAACATAAGAAATAAGTATGTATTTGAATAAGGATAGGAAGGTCAGTGTCTGGGTAGTGAACATGCCATAGGCGAGGGTATCACTTGATTATTAGAGGCATTACTGTCATTCCTAAAAATTCCCAAAGGAATCACCCCATTGTTCTAAGGACTGTGCAGCAACAGCAGGTCAAATTTATAAAATGTGCTTAAAGATGCAGATAAGATCCCAAAGGGATTTTTCCAGGCAGTTCATAAAACCAGGTTATGAGTCACCACTGGAAACTAATGGGAGAAAGGCCCGGAACTTCTCAAGGTGCTTTTAATAAATCCTACTCTTTCCATATCGACATAACTAAATGCATAATATGCTTTTTAAAATCTGACCTAGTGTTTTACATTGCCAAGAGCAGCAATCTGAGCACTGAAATACTCCATACTTTTCAGGAATAGTGCCTACTCTGGAGAATCTAAAATACTAATGAACAAGGTTGTGTGCGGTCAAACTGTGAGAGACAAAAATGAAGCTGCTTCTTCACTGTCTTGCAGCAGCCTTTTAGCATTTTTTATTTTATGTTGATGCTTATGTTTAGACCTGAAATTTCAGAAGTCGCTTCTGAACTACCAAAACCAGATTTGCATTCCTTGTGTTCACTGAAGGTAGTTTCTTGCCATGTGTCCTGGCAAAAATGACAACCATTGCTATATTACTTTCATCCTCATCACACAAAATATGAGAAAGCGACCAAGGGATCAGCTGGAAAACCCGGTTCCTAAATTCCATCTTCTCAGAGGAGAGGGAGATACAGACAATAAATTTCCCCACTGCCATTACCTGTTTCCTTTCTTGCTCATTGCTGACTCTCATCAGTCACCTTGTTACCCATCACTTTTTCCAGACCCATGTAGGGTGTTGTCGTGTGGTCTTTCCTCCTGTGTTACTGCTGCATGTTGTTTCTGGAGAGCACGGTACTACTGCTTGGCATGGGTTCTGGCGAGTGACTCGGAGGTGGTGGCAGGCAAAAGTGAACTGTGCCCAACACTTTCCCATGAAGGCCTGGCTTCCTCACAGAGGAAAATCAGCTAAGCCTAGTGAAGCATGTCTTCCAGTCTATCGGGAAGAAAATAAAAAGTGATTCAGCTTATTTTTATTTCATCCAGCTGTCTTACAACTAGCATCCACAGCGAAGTGGAGCTGTTGTGTTTTTACTTGAAATATGTTCTTCAGTTACAAGAGTGATTTTCTTTGAATGTTAATTGTTTATTTATAATTTCCTTCTACATATGTGGCTGAATAAAAAGCCCTTTTCTTTTGAAGCATCCTGTTAAACATCTAAGGAATAGGGGAAGCTCAGTAACTTCTGGCGGACTGCTAGAATCTGAATAAAACACACTCAATGGTAATAAAATCAAAGAAGTTTAAAGCCGGAAGGAAACTAAGTAGATTGTGTAGTTGGACTTCCTGCAATGAGTCAGAATGAGCTACACATGGACTTCGAAGTTCGCCTGATCTGTTCTTAAACATCTTAAACATCTCCAGGTAGCTTCCACAACATTGTTACATTGCTCCTTACAATGTTTCCCCTCTATGACAGCTAGAATCTGGCAAAATTAAGCATGGAGGAAACTTGAATTCTCTGAGGTGCCTTCTTTTAATTTAAATAAATTAGAACTTGAAGTGAATTAGAAGAAACAGGAGGAAATTTGTGATGTTGATTTTTCTGAGATATTTTCTGTTTGAACTCTGTAAGCTAGTAGCAATCCCTAATTTTCCTTACCTTATCCTGTTTTATTGGAAATGGAGTCATTTATTCCTTGTGGCCCCCAAAATAACTGTTTTTGGGATACTTGCTGTTTTATGAGTTTGACTCTTGTGTTACTCCACCCTTTCAGACAAGGAGCAACCACTGCTTATCTATTTTTGTATTATGCCTATAGATAGTGCTGCAAGGTGTGTTCACATCTTGCAAGCAAAGGGGAACCCAACAACCTGATGGCTCTTTCGGATTAATACAGGAGAAGTCTTGCACAGAACAGAAATACAGGATACTTGGAATCAGAACGGGAAATTCTGAGAAAGCAAAATAGGGAAGTATACTAGACAGATTTTAGGGCTATTGCAGACATTAGCTCACTTTCCTTATTTCAGAGAAGCCATTCAAGGCTTTTGAAGGCATAGGAAGAAGATGTTAGGATCTGCTGTTCTACAGGAACTTGGTGAAACCCTCGTTGAGGTTCACTTAGAAACTTCTGTTATTCAACTTATTTCCTGACAGTCTGTATCAAAAGATTATGCCTGATGGGCAGATATGAAGTATTGGTTTTATATCTGTTCATTGAACACTGCATCAGTCACTGACAAATCTATTGAATAAAGACTAGTAGCAAATAGTTTTGCAAGTATCTGTCATTTTCCTCAGTGGGCTTGATGCTTTCTTCCCATGGCATTACTCCTTCATATGATTATCATAGGTGTCCTGCTCTTAAGAACCTGGAGAATTCATTAATTTAGCCAGAATTTCATCTCAGAGCCTTCTTACTTGTCACTGAATATTTTTGTCACAGACAAAATAACAGTTGCATATCAATAATATTTTTAGCATATTCTGTACGTGTTTTCACAACTGTGTGGGAAAACCTTTCATTTTTGTCTATCAATTGTTGACATATTGGAAATCAACAGTAAATATGTTTCTAACAAAAACTACTTAATGCTACCGTAAAGGAAATTAAGCTGTTACATGATGCCCAAAGCACCTAATTGTTTCTAGAAAGACTATATACCTGTTGTTACACCTGCCTTATATNATTTAAACACTACAGTGAAGATGATTTTAATGTTTAGTAAGGTTGCTAAAAAAATGCACATTGTTTAATGTGTCAACATTATTAAAAAGCCAACTTTTTGTAAGAAACAATTGTTTAATGTTTCTGTTTCATCCAAATTGCTCAGGATTTTGTGGAAACATAATGTAAAAAGCAGTACTTTCAGATGATGAATTCCTATAAAACTTCCATATAATTTTTTTACTTCACTTACCAAAAAAAAAAAAAAAGCTGAAAAATGTCAACAGTCATTTTTTGTCATTTTCTAGGGAAAAAGAAATTAATAACATCCAATTTTAGTTGGGGTGACTATGAAGTTTCTTTTTTTAATATATTGGCCAGTAGCCACTGTACTGGTTCTGTATTGCATTTCTGGAGGATAACTGAGGATCAGGAAGGAAGCAGATAACATCATAAAAACAGTTGATCAATAGCATGTGATGGACTCCTTAATGACAAGGTTTTTCTTACACATTTTAGAAGCTAGGTACAGAAGAATTCCAGCCAAAAATCAAGTATTTCTTACCTGAACTGAATATTTTTCACTATCAGATGAAAGTCATTGCGTCAAATTCGATTGAGACTCAGACGATATGCCATAAGTGGCTAGAAGAGGAAATCCCAGTTTATATGACTCACCATTTTTGTGCAAATATTAACTTTGGCTGATACACCTTTCTTCTTGTATCTTTTTTCCAGATCTGAGTGGAATTATACAACGTCCCAGAGTAAGTTAGCTTGGCTACATTCAGCTACAGCCTTTGGTTATTTGAATTGCTTCCATTTTTAACTGTTTTATCTATTTATTATTTCTTAAAGGCAAAGAAAGTATGTATTTTTCCCATCATTCTGATCCCTGTGATGCAGTATTAAGTTCTACACCATTGAAAAGTTTAGATTTAGTGATGGCAAAAAGCTCAATGCTGAGTGGTTGCTGTGCTAAAACCAGTGGAAAACCTTAGAAGCTGACAGTCTCTACTTCCCAGGATCTACCTGCACTTTTAGCTCCCACCCACACTCTTACTTGTTTATTTTGCCATTAGGACTCCTTGGAACAAGAAACATCAGTGGACACTAGAGTTAATCTTTCATTTTGACAAACATTATCTTCTATCAAAATGCTCTGTTTCTGATCAAAATGTATGACAGGTGACTAGGCAAGAGCAAATGAATTAACAGAAGATGTCCAGTATATTGCTCATGCTTGGATTTCTGATCACGCAAATGAGGTGATCAGGTGAAAACCTACAGTAGAGGAACACAGGAACATGGAGTTTGAATCTAGAACCCGAGGTCTCTATGGCAATATCTAACTGACCAACATGAGGAAAAAACATACTGAAGTTAATAAGCCTTGGCTATTAAGCATAGTTAATGCATTTGGGCTTCCTGAAAACAGTCTGGAAATGGTTTCAGGCACTTTTTAAAAAATTTTAAGTCCCTAAGTAGCTTTTTTTCAGTCTGTGGGTGTTAAAGTGCTAATGCAAGATGATAAATGAAGCTCTACCTTCCCAGGACTTGCCAGTCACTGGGACACCATTCTGCTGGCATACCACATGCCACTGATGGACCTGCATCATTACACGGTTCCAGACAGAAAAGCAAAATTAACTTTTCCAGTTGAAACTCCAAGCAGTATTTTAGGGAGGCTGAATACAAATAGCCAAGATTGGATTTGGCCAGTATACCAGGGCTAACACCCATGCTCTTGCAAAATGTACCCTGGGATCTCGAATGACCACAAGTGGTCAGAAGCTTGGATTTGGCATCTTATATTGACATACTTTCTTCATGAAGTCAACAGTCATCTTCCCTGTGGTCCTGTCTTCCCCATTCAGTGGCAATAGCAGTGCTGCAGACTGACAGCTGTGACTTTTGGAGGCTTTAAATAGCCAACACATCTTTGCCGTCCCCTATAATTCTTTTACAAACTGGGTAACATAAACTGTCAACCAGATAAGGAACAATCAGTCCACGGCAATATGGAAAGGAACTGGGAAAAATTCCATGAGCAGAATTAACTGGGCAGTGAAGAACTTGGAGGGCTTCATCTGGTAGTTCTATCTTGTTCTGCTAGTCCACTTAACATTTGTCAAGTTTTATTTTATTTAATTTTGGATCCTTATATCATCTTAATTTTTTACTTCTAGGCTGTTGCAACCTTCATAGTTTTGAAGTCCCTTTGCGCTTATCTTATCTTGGTTTCCTAATTTCCACCATTAGGTGATGTCTGACACCTCAAATCTGCTCAAATCTGGCAGTCTGGACATGCAGTGAGTCACTTACTCTTCCCGACATCTTCCTACCTCCCCTAATACCCACACTGTGGATGTGACTGCTTACAGTGTGAGATATACAAAAAAAGCAATTAAAAGAGTTTCAAGAGATAGGTGATGTTAGTTCTTCACTGTGAATAGTACAGGCAGCAAACCCCACTGAGAGGACAGTCTAATAAAAATGCCCGCAGATTTTGAACTGAATTATAAACTTCAGTTCGTAAGAGCTCAGAGCCATAATGATATGCAAGAGGACAGCTTTTCCCTGTAACTAAAACCACTAGCGTTCAATCCCACCACAGTGAAAAAATGAAATGATCATGCATGATTTTTTCCCCTAGATTCCTTACTGATATCTCTGACCAATTCCAGCCCTTAGATTCTGGCTTGAGATGAGCTGGCATAGTGACAGTGAATTCATAAGACTGCTGAAAACTTTCATCAGGTTATTTTAGTCCATTGAAAGGTAGGGTACAGCCACATACACAAGTGGTTAAGATAAAACTCATTGATAGAAGATATTCTGATAGTAGTTCTTCAGGAGGAAATGAAGTCTGATGATGTAGTTTTGGACACAGGAAATATGCAGGAAATGTTTTCAAATTGCTGGAAGAGCAGTTCCATGTTGGAAGGACAGGTTAATTTATAGCAAAAAATACACTCTAGGTCACTGTCTCCAGAACAAGTGGATATAAATCAAAATCATCAATGGGCAAAAAGCTGTGATGGGAGGGAGAACAGAAGTCCTGTGAATTCATCCTTCTTGTAGCAAGGTGGATGTCGGTCACTTTGCTCAGGTCGCAAGTGATAGGATGCGAGGAAGTGGCCTCAAGTTGCCTCCGGGAGGTTCAGAGTGGATATTAGGAAGAATTTGTTCACAGAAAGGGTGGTTAGGCAGTGGAACAGGCTGCCCACCAGGGAAGTGGTGGAGACACCATCCCTGGAGGTATTTAAGAGATGTGCGGACATGGTGCTCAGGGACATGGTTTAGCGGTGGACTTGGTAGTGTTAGGTTGGTTGTTGGACTTGATGATCTTAAGGGTCTTTTCCAACCTAGATGATTCTATGATTCTTTATCTGCTCAGATACAATTCCTGATGATTGTTTTCTCAGCCTTGAGGCCCTGGACACAATGCCATATTCAACTTCCTCTTCCATTTCTGGTCACCAACATCACAAAAAACCTAAGTGATCTGCACTGGGTGACTGCTTAGTCCTAGGTGTCAGAGTAATGCCTTGTATTGTTCAACAGTAGCTCTGATATACCATGAGCTGGTCGCATCCACGGCCCTGGTTTTGTAACTGCATTCCAATGGGTATCTCTAATTCCCCCTGAGTAGGGAGAACAATCCACTGAAGTCAGTTGCCACTTCCTTTGCATTTTAACTACTGGTTAATGACCAATGTTTACTAACTTCCAGTGAGTCATTTGTAAGTGTGATACTTGGCTAAAAAAATTGTTTCCAAAAACCCTATCATCGTTAATCATTAATTCACGAAGTGGTATTCTCCTGGTAGATATGATTGCTTACAGTTTGCATTGAGATGATAGCAAGGCATGTACCTCAGACTGGACTAGAACAGCATGTGGTAGATAGAAGATGTAGGTTGCCCCCATTCACATCCCTGCCAAGTGATCCAGGTCATTCAACAATGGAAGAATTCGGCATGTTTCCCTGCCCCAAGGAGTTTGCAATTTGAAGAAGTGCTGTTTTGTTCATACTGCTTTTATAGCTGTTCCCAGGTCAGTCAGTGGGATGAATTCCTATCTTACTTTTCTCAAATATAAATGAAGTTTGTCAGGATTTTACCTAACCTGTGTGAGTAAAGTTTCATTTAATAGAGCATACCAGGTCACTGAGATGTGTTCAAGGCTCTCTTCTTCCCTCATTCACTCTAGAAGAAAGCTGAAATTGTAGTTTGGGGGATTGATTGGGGAAGAAAAGAGGAGTATGAGGGAGGCTGACACATGCCAGCACTAAGATCATAAGACATAATGCCAGAGCAGAGACCAGTAGTGGACCACTGGATGGAAGACGCCAGTTTGAAGGGGGAGCTGTGGCTGACAGGCAGTGTTGACAGCACTGTTGGCTACAAGGTTGGATTAAAATTATGGCTGCACAAATCACTGAGAAAAAGTATTCCTCACACACAAGCTGCGTGAGTACTTGCTGGTGGGTTTATGTTGGATTTGAAGAAGCACTTAGTGTGTGAATAACAACTACCTGGTTCCTCAATGAAACTTGCAAAGTGGACAATTCAAATATGATTGTTTTATTGCGGGAAAGACAATTAACAGGAGTGAATTGGTGGATGGCTTGTTGCTTTATTCGAGAGCCCTAGAGAGTCTGTGTTTTGAAGTCCCTCTTAGCACTTCTCACTTAGTTTTTAGACCAGAAGTAAAAATTGTCATTAATGCATTAAAATGCACGTGGTCTAAGTGTATTTTTCCATGCAATTTTCCATTTTATTTATTTAGCAAAAAAAGTAAGACTATCAATATTCATAATTTCAGCCCTTTAAAACATTTCCTCTCTGATATCAAGGGTGATGAAAGCCTCTTCCGGAGCAAGAGAAAGAGCAAGAGAGTGATGGAAGCCTTTAGTTCCCATAAATTTTATTCCTATAAAGTCTGGACATACTGGGCGGATGCCTTGGCTCAAAAATGACCTCCTGGCTCCTTCTTTTAGTCTTGGTTTCTGATTGGAGCCAGGTGAAGGATCCTGGCATTTGCCAGGTGAATGCGAGCTGTACCCTGGCAGGACGCCTGCAGACCCATTACTGTTTTGTAGATTAAAGTAAGGACAGCAGAAGGGGTGGAGGGGAGCTAGGGGGAGGGAAAGAGAAGAGAGAAAGAGAATAGCAAAACATTTTGTTCTAATTCAGGTGAAAAACTTAATCTCAATGTCTGTGTAGACAGCCTGCCACGTACAGGGTGGAGGAGGGAACAAGTTCTTTTTATGTATGTGTAATATTCTCTAATTATGCTTGTGTGCCAGCCTCTAGGAACAATTGATATTTGCTGCCAAAGTCTATGCCTGCTCAGACATCATTCTCATGGGGAAACTCTGGGAACGGCTTGGCTGCCACGTGATCAGCCAACCACATCCAGCTTGGACTGATTGGAGCAGCTGTTTGTACCCACAGAGTGTGGTCTAGTGGTTAGAGGGGAGGGCGGAGGGCTGGGCGGCAGGATTTGTGGGTTCTGTTCACGATGTTGTGATTGAACCGCTGCAGCTTTGGCCCAGACGCTTGATCTCTGGCTCAGTTTCCTTAGACTTACAATGGGAAGGATACTGATAAGAATATTTACACAGTTACAAGAAGTTTATGAACTGAGTGATTTCAGGTCCTTGATTAAAAAGTAGTAATTAACAGGTGCTATTATCCTGGTTTTTTACTGTGTGGTCCAGCCTAGTTTTGAATGAAGTGCTTTTTTTGCAGAGTTTTAAATTTAGTGAACTGCACAATGAAGACCAAATTTCCTCTTCTATTATTAGGCAGTGAATTTCTATTACTAAGCTTCTTGATTCTGATTTACTTGAGTACGATGGGGAAGACTGCTTGTTCACCATAATGGCAAAAGCAGGCTTAGAGCAAGCCTACCTGAAAGACTGTGGCTGCTTATTTAATCTTACCACATGCACTGAATAGGTCTACTGGGCAATTTTCCATCGGAATGAATTTCTATAGAAAATGCCTCTTTGCAAAATCACAATTTTTTCTGGAGAAGGCTACAATTTTGCCAAAAAAGTGCAATTTGCCAGTGGGGAAAACAAAATGACAGCTTCCTGGCTGCCCACCTTGAAGCATCGTAATGTGTTTTTTTGTTTGTTTGTTCGTTTTTTGGGGGGATCTTTACTGAAGACAAAAACTGAAATCAAATCTTTAAAATTTCAAACAGAAAAGACTTAAGAGTGCTTGGAAATCCCTCCACACAAATCAATTTATATTGGATTTGTTGTTGCCATTTTACTTTGATTTTTGTCCTGTCAGCTTAATCTCCATCATTATTTTATAATGGAGGTGATTTTTTTTTTTTTTTGGAAAGAGAATTCCATTTTCAGCCAGTTCTTGTACTTAGGAATTGAAACTAACAGGGAAGACAAGATAAGAGACAGAAAGAGTGGGGTGGGAGTTAGGGGATATGCTGGGCCTGGGAAACATTACAGTTTTCCTGTATTACAAAAATGATCTTTTGACTAAGACAACCATTTCCCCATGAAACTGAATTGGTTTCTAATTGATTATATGCAAAGGCAACTCAAATGTCTGAAAATCAATGCACATTTTTATAATTTATATTGAAGAATTCCCAATTTCAAACTAAAAATTTGTAAGCTTCTTTGTTTCCTATTATCATGTTCATCAATTACCTTTCATTCTATTCTGGCCAATTATAAGAAGTTGGGGGCAGGGTTGTTTTTTGAGAAATCCAAATATTTTTAAAATAGTGGCTTGTTTAGTGTTAAAAGCACTGTGTGCCATGGGACTTTGCAGTCCGTACCAGTAGGTTATGGATATCAGCAATCGGAACAGGCTGAGAGATGCAGAATATAAACTGGCAGCGTTGATTCCCAAATCAATGCACATCTGAACAGACAAGGATATAGGAGCACTTGCTGACTGAAAGGCAGGACTATTCACTCCGATGCAGTACCATACATTGGTGACTAAATTACAACAGAACAGTCACCCTAGCAATCCTTGGTTAATGGAAAAGATCAGAAATGTCTTGATTCATCAAAATAGATATCCCCAAAGAAATCCCAGATCCCAGAAGGGATTAGCAACTTCTGTTACCAACCAGGCTGAGACTGCCTTTCACAACTGATTCTTTAAAACAACTACAACATAAAGCTTCTGCTTTACCAGTCTTTAAGCATCATATTTTCAAATTACTCTTTGCAGTTGCTAGGGCAAACAGTAACTCTCTGACAGGTAATTTCTGCCTGAGCATCTCACATGATCACACAGGACTCCAGAACCTTGAACTGCAATAGGAATAGCAAAATCAGGATTAAAGGAAGTAGATTGGTCACACTACAGTTGTATTATGATATTGGGAGTTGTAGTTGATGACTTAGAAGAAGTTTCAGGTCAATGGCATGAATATCTGAATTCAAAGCCTCCAAAGAGTTTAGGTGCTTAGTGGCAATAGGAAATACTGAACTATAGTGCAGTTACATCTCCCGAAGTGGCTTAGACACTTAAAGCCCTGAGAGGGGGACCTTGCATATTAACCTTGTTTTGGTCCCATCATTATTTCACTTACCTGACATCCTCTTAAAATGCAATAAATTTGACTTTGATGTTCAATATATTCTATAATTTTATGAATGGCTATAGACAGTGTCTTAAGAGGGTTATGCCATCATAAAATCCATCCAAACAAAGTTACCTAACAGACTTACCTATATTCTGATATTTATGAAGCTTATTTGAGAAACATTCAGTCTCTCAGGTCTGCCTTGTATTTATTTGACATTGTTTATGCTGGGTAAACTCCTTGGAGACAAGGAGCAAATTCCTCTGAGATCTTGTGGTCGGATCAATTTGTAGAGCTGTTTCCATGTTTTCTGATGCAATCGAGTGTAACAATGTTGTATCCCAGTAAACATGGAAATGGAGTAAGGAAAACATTTCTCAATCGACTTCCTAAAAATACTGCTGTGGGTGGGGAGGGGCTCCAGTTTTATTCCAGAAGCTCATTCAAGCCCTCATCAGTTTCCACAATGTCTCAGATTTTTGTTAGTCTTATGTTTCATGTACTTATAGATTGGGAAAGAGAGTGCTACATGGGCCAAATGCCCATGAGCGTGACATGCAATAACCATTATGCATTCAAATGTACATATTCGTGGATGGAGAGATGCCAAGCATGGCTTGAAGCAAATTTAATATTTGGCAAAGTGGGCAGATCAGCAGGGGTGATCCTGGGAGGGGCGATCTTGAATTGCCTTTTCGGACTTTGTATTTAAATATTTTTGTGCTTCTTCCTGTAGGAAGGAAAAAAAAAGGTGATGACTTTATTATGTTAGTTTGATTTTCTGTGATTTGTTTCGGCTGGGTTTTGCTTTGTTTTTAATTATCTTCCTTCCCCTCGTTGCCTGGTAACTAGCGTTGAGCTTTCACATGGAACCTGATAGAAATATAGGTTCTTACTGAATTCCTGGAGAGGAGGGAGAGAATAAGACAAGGGACCAAATTTAGGAGTGCCCAGCTGAGGAGCAGTAGTTAGATAAGAGTTTTAAAACCCATTTGTGCTGTTCCGATGCCTGTCCCCATCATGTCAGTAGGCCACCATATTTAAAGACTTCCCCTGTTTAGGACCCTGTTTTTCAAGAAGTTATTTATACAGTGGCATTGAGAGAGGGCGCTAGGCATGTATTGTCCCTTATCACTTACACTGTTGTCACAACAGCCCAGTGCACTTGTGGATTAGCCATTTGCACGGGGACCTGGCAGTCTTGTGGGCAGAAATACCTGCTCTGATAGAGGATCCATAAGAACTGTTTATGTACACAAAGCAGACAAGGCATGGAGCACTTGTGTGTGTGCATGCATGGGCTTTTTATACCTGCAACAGTCAGATGCTATGAGCTGGATATTTGCTGTTCCTTTACCTTTCCTCTTTGCTATCCAAATATGAAAAAGGCAGCATTAAAATGCTGTAAAAATTACTCCTTATGATCATTGGTGCTGTATGTCTGTTATGTCTATATTGAATTTTGTCTTTTGTGCATATACCCTATGTGGCTTCAGGGAATACTTTGTTCCAGAAGCCCTTGCAGTGCACCATAGTGAAGAATTGTCCAGGTTAGTGGAGATTGGGTCAGCTAGGTGTCTGGAAGGGGTGTAGACATGTCTGCAGTGGAGCTGTGCCTCAGCTTGCTCTTCAGCAGACACCTCGCCATGTAGAAGTAGATCCAAGCACCACACAGGACCTCCCACCCTGTTCAGAGCTTAGGCCAGGGTCTCAGCCCACAGCACAGTGCTCTTGGTCTCATCAGATTTCAACACAGTAATTGCATTTTTTTTTCTTATTCCAGTGCTTTTGTTCCTGTTTTTGGGACACTTGAAAGAGAGCATCTCCCAACGGCAAAGATAAGAGCCCACGTCCTGCATCCTGTGGCTGCGCATTCTCAGCCACAAGAGTCACTGAGTCCCTTTCCAGAGGGATGCGATTTGGACAATGACATCTCAGACTGATGCAGCTAATCCAGCCTTACCCAGGGTAATTATGTGAAGTGACATTCAAACCAGAGTGGTTTTTCTAGACACTGAGATTATTAAATTATGAAGAAAGTACACCAGCTACTTTCCTCCCCACATGTCTCTAGTGCAGTCTAAAAATAGCCCCAAGCATTTGAAAATGTGCCTTAATCTTTTGACAGGGAAGTGGATGAGGTCAGAAGACTGGGAAGGGACTTGTTTGCTGTCGGGAGGATGATGAAGTTGACACATCAAATAGAGCTGAGTGCTGCTGTTGGTGAAGAAAGGTAGGGAAATGGGGCCTAGCATATTGGGTTTTTTTAAGTGTTTATTATATACATTTCTGGCATTTGTGAAATGCTGTGGCTTAAAAACCCTTTTGAAATATAGAGGGCAGGATGCAACAGGATCAGCTGTTCTATTTTCAGTATAGTAAGCTGCAAAGAGCCTATAGAGAAAAAGACAAAACAGTGTATTCAACCACAACAAGAGCCAATGTAAATATGTCCAGGGTACAGCTCTGCTCTGAATCTTTCAGTCCTCTGTGAGGAAAATTATTCTTTGTCGTTTGACGGTATCTCAGATCTTGGCCCTGCCTTTTTACTGGAAAAATGCTAAGGGTCTATAGCCGAGGTAGTAAGCATATGAGTACAGAAAAGTTAAATGTTAAGAAGTCCTGGTTCATGAAAGCAGGCTTCAGCTAAGCTTTAGGTTCTTGTAAGAGTTAATGAAAAAAGTATGAAGTCTCTACCACCCCAACAGAGAACGCATGGGATAAGTATTCTCCAAATTCTCGTATTCTGCTCCTACAAAATACAGCCAGGCTACCACAGTCATTCATGCATGAAACACTTTTCCACAAATTTGCAGTCCAATAGGAGCAGTTCTATTATAGGTCTATTATTTGCATAATTGTTTGCATAATTGGGTGCTAGCAAAAATAAAGCTAACAAATTGCTGATAATTGCAAAATGTCAACTATATTGGGTTAGGTCAGAGGTGAAATGTAAGGGTGAAGTCTCCAGGTGTGTTGAGGTCAAAAGCAACTTGTTATTGAAGGGAAACTTGTTAGGGATAATAGCTATCAGAAGAAACTTAACTGAATAATGTCAGAACAAACCAAATGTTAAGTAACGTGTTGCTGTAATACTCCAGGAAAGGGTAACCACTGCCAACGTGAGTAATTAGTTAGTTCTTCACATGTTACTTTTGGAGAGCTGAAAAACAGCACTAACGAGAAGTTTGAACCTTCTTGTTGCATAGCAAGTGGTACAAGACAACTGCACAGAAGGACTTTACCAAAAAAATGTTGTAAAATAAAATAAATTTATAAAATAGAGGTCCCAAAATCATTTTAGTACCTGAGCAAATTGAAAGTTGTTTCCCAGAAAAATCCACATGGCACTCCAAATGGCTGGGTAGAGAAATCTCAGTTGTCTGTGGTAAGACTCGAGAACCTGAGAGTCAAAAGTGAATGAACGCACACTGATGCTTTGAAGTGATCCAAAGCCCATTGCATTTAGCTGGCTTCTCGCTACCAAAGCTGCAAAGTTTCCTGGTATTTTTAGGAATTAAAAATTATGGATGGCCTGAGGAAATGCAATTCTTTTTAAAATGGCCTTGGTTTTAACTACCATACTATTGCTTCAAAATCCTCTCAAGAACTTCCTCATGTAAGTGAAAAACAGCCTTACAAATTGTGGGGGTGGTTTCAGTCAACTTCAATGCAATAGAAGGTATATGTGCTCCTTTAGTCAGGGGAGTTGGAAGAAGAGCTATCAATAACAGTATGTCAGATACACACCGAGGGCAAAGAGAGGACTTCGCTGGGACATGACTTTTTTCCTTCTCTCAGGGATTCTCTTTCTCTTCTGTCTTCAGTTGCTTTTATATCTTTAACCATACAGCAGCCAAGGCAGGAGAGGAACTGTCTGACAAAGGTTTCATTGACAAAAGTGTATGATTTTTGCTAGAAGGCACTTCCTTATCTGCTGAAAGCTTTGAAGTGTCATCTTTGTTCTTTCAGGCTTGTTATTTTTTTTCTCTTTAAGAATGATAGACAAATTCTTGAAAGTCATATTTTAGTACAGGCTAAATAACAAGAGCAACAGCAGACACCTTTCATTTCAAAAGGTATCATCATGCTAAAAACATGTATTCAAAAGATCATTTCTAATCCTTGTTAAGAAAACAGTGCCTTAAATAATTAAAAACGGCTTGTTCAATTTTAAAAATATGTATAATTTACTCTTCAAGTTGTCTTCTTCCTTCGTCGACTAAGATTTTTGTTTTCCAAAACCTGAAGTCCTAAATTGTTTCTTTTTTTGCTCGTTAGCACCAGATAACCTGTTTCATATCCATACCAACCTACATCCTAGAGGAAAAATTATGGTAACTAAACTGAGGTCCGCTCATTGCAAGCATGCAGCACTCTCACTGCAATTCAATGCGTAACTCCAGTGAAACCGGTGGTGTTAATCCCCTTGTGTGGAGGACTGATTCTCCATTGCTGAGTAAATGGAAATTTCACTATTGGCTTCATTGGTAATAGGGTCAGATCTGTTCCAGACACTGCAGGATCAGGGCCTAAGACCAGTCCTTAGGGTTGCAGGTAGGGAGAAAGACACACGATAATACTGCCAGCAATGAAGTTACTGTTCGTAATAATTTCAGTTCAGTCAGACCACAGAGATCAGCAAACCACCAGAGACAGCTTCCTGTGGTTTGACACTATAATCCTGTAGTGAAACATGACTGTGTTAACCTCTTTTTTTCCCCTTGATTAACTCACTTTCTTTACTGAAAGTTTTAAACTCCATGATCTCCAGGTTGTTATTATCCACCAAAGAGGGCTTCTTTGGCATGGGCTGAGGAATGAAAGTTTCTTGGCACATAAGGATGGATGATTACAGCAGTGCAATTCCTTTTGGTGCTCCCAGACTTAGCATCCAGATGAAAAGCTATTTGATACACTTAACTGTGCCTGTGTCCAAAGCACAGGAAAGCTCCGTGCTAGGGGAGATAATGGGTCTTTTTATTCCCCCACCCCACAAATAGTAGCCTTTCTGCCTGTACTTCTGCGAGGCTGCTTGGCTGTGTGCTTTGCTCTTTGCTCTAACTTGGCAGTCCAGGGAAAACTGGACACAGAGACAGGTAGGAGCACATCACGCCCCGCCTTGTGCTCCACAACAGCTCAATGTGAGCCGACATTGATGCACAAGCTCAGAACTGTTCCTGACCTGCTAAACCCTTTAAAGTGATAAGATAGCTTAATTCAGGGAAAGTGTCACAAGAACACCATAAAATGCCCTTGTGTGAATAGCTCAAAATCCAGGCAGGCTAATTCTACCTCTTCAGCCGTCTGTCTGTAGACTTTTTACTCCCATCTCCCTCAGTTTAACAACTGAACTGGGTGAAATTTTATAAACTGTGAGTTTTCAACAAATGTTTGGCCAGAATTTCCTAAATATTTTATTTAAAAAATTGGGTATTTTTAGTGGCAGCTGTTACTGTTGGGAAGTCCGTCTCATTTCTGCTGAGCTGAATTTTCCTTAGCTTTCAGAATTGAGATAGTTTAGAGGGCAGTCTTTATGGTCTGTAAGTAAGTGCAGTTACTGGATTTACATGAGAAAAAGATGATTTGTTGTCCCCTCTCCCTCTTGCTGTTCCTCCCACTCCCGTAGGATTGCAGTAGCAGCTTCTTAGAGAAAATAAACCCCAATAAACTGCCTAAACACTGTATTTTTCAAATCCCCATTCTTAGCATAAGCAATACTCAGCTGGAAGCCTAATAAAACCTTTGAACCTGTAATTCACGCCCATTCTTTTAAAGCCTTTTCCCATTTTAAATATTAGTATAAAAAGGGGATTTGAAGAATCAGTATCGCCAAAGCAAACATTTGACACACTGTTATATTAGACTTATAGAATATAAAGCTTAGGCACATGCACCCAAGCTGCTGCTGCTGTTCTGCGAATCAGCGCTTATGTCTGCAATAAGGACAAAAGTGCTGGAAAAAAAATCTGTTTCTCTGTTTGTCTGTGTGTGCATGTGCACACAGTTTTTAAATTGTAGGATTGCACCATGTTGGTATGGCAACAAACTGTAAAAAGAAAATCCTCCCATTTAAGGCTCTGAAGGATATTGACTAATTTCTATCTTTCATCATGACAACAGTTATACTGACACACTTTTTCTTTGCTGTGCCACAGACATTTATATTTGTATGTCGTCATGGAAACTAACTGGGCTGAAAAGTTACTTTGGGTTCTGTTTCAGAAAGGATACAGCATGATACCAGATTTCAGACCCAGATCTTGTAAGCATGTGTTTAACTTTATGGACCAAAGCATGTAATGCTCCCATGTGTTTCTAGGACTGAGCTTCTGGATTCTGGAAGCAGAGAGTTGGATGTAAAAATTCTTGTAGTAATAAACCAGTAGCTTTGAGTGCAGAGGGATTAATGAAAGCTACTTTTCAATATCTCTCTCTTCCCTTTCCTCCCCCTCGTGTTTTCTGATGCCTGAAAAAGGGTGGGGATACTCCTCTTAGCATTTGGGAGCCGTCTCCACTGTCTAATTGCCTGTTTAATGACATTTGTTAGAATCTTATCTTTGAGGTCTTTACTCCTTTGATAAGTTTACTTGAAATTAGTCAATGATTAAAAACTTGGGATAGAAGGGAAAGGAGGAAGAAGTCCATACAAGACTAGCATGTAAGCCTTGTTTCTGTAGGCATCCAGCTAAAACATTTAACGTGTCCATGGTGAAAAGTAACATACTAGTCTGATGCCCTGTATTTGTCATCTATACTTGCAAATCTAATACTATAGCTTTATGTTTCTGCTGGAAGGAAAAACAAACTGAAAACAATAGGAGAAACCACAGAGCTTTGCCTGCAGTGCAGGGATTTTTGCAGAGACAGGGCAGAGGCAGCAGTGGGGAATTAAGTAAGTTCCCATGGACCAGTAATAAAAGGGAAAGCCCCAGCAGCTGGGCTGTCTGGGGGTGGGGGCGGAGGGGGCTGTGTGCAGGCTATATACATGCTGGGCAGTCGGCTTGCTTTGGTTGGGAGTGGTGGGGTAGACTTGATTTAGTGTTTTCTCCCTATCACTGCTACCCTCTCTGCAGTGTGTTCAGTCATGCTAGCACAAAATACGTCTGACAGGCGAATATAGATATTTAATCATAGATTCATAGAATACCCCGAGTCGGAAGGGACCCACGAGGATCATCGAGTCCAACTCCCAGCTCCTCACAGGACCGCCCAAAAATCAGACCATGTGTCTGAGAGCATTGTCCAAACGCTCCTTGAACTCCGGCAGGCTCGGTGCAGTGTCCACTTCCCAGGTGAGCTTGTTCTGGTGCCCGACCACCTTCTCAGTGACGAACCTTTTCCTAACCATCCAACCTGAACCTCCCCTGATGCAGCTTCATGCCATTATTATGAAACATGATGTTACAAAGAGAAGACCTGTAATCCCAATAAGTTCTCTAAGTCGGTACAACTTGCCCAGTTACACCACTCGCTAGAGTAATTTGTTAGTCCCTTTCCTTCTCCAAGACGATTCGGGAGGCGCACGCTCTACTCTTTCCCATCTGCGTTCTGTCTTGGGGAAGCCGTCGGCTGCGCGCTGTCGCCTGCTTCTGGCGCACGGCTCCTTCCTCTAACCATACCACTGCCTCTTCACAACATGCCATGCGCAGATCCAGGCCTCTGTTCCGTCCGCTCTGGCTGCCGTTTGCATTGTGAACGGTGCTGGGAACAGACCTTGCCATTGTGGCGCCAGAGTTCCTCCGGCAGCATTGTACGTCCACCTGGCCTCCTATTTCCAGGAAGCGACACCGCTCTGGATTCATATGGGCCAAGAGGGCTTCTTCCACCGCAGCACCGGTGCTGCCGGGAGGATTTTGCAGTTCAGACGCTTCTTTCTCGCTCTCTCCCCCGGCTTCCTCCTCTGTACGGATCCGGTCGCTCGGCTGTCACCCACCCAAGAGAATACACTGGGGTCTCGCATGCCTTACGTGGGCCAAAGCTCCACCAAGCTCAGACAGATGCAGTCGACCATGACATCCGCTGGGGACAAAGGGACCACTCAGCCCTCAGTATCGGCCCTCCTTTGTGTCAGCGTGCCTCGGTGTCCCGTCCCTCGCCCGCCACCACTGCTGCTGCTCTGGAGAAATGCTCCCATGGCACAGCCACATGGCAATGAGCCAATAAACTATTAATTGAATTCCAGTGGGCTACACTTTTTGGCCTGTGTTTTGGAAACAGAACCTATTCTGGTCTTTGCTAAGGCTTAGAGAATTTCTGATGCTTTTGCTCTTAGCCCTTGAGGACTTGGACCTTTCTTACTCTTTTCATGTTTTTCCCCTCTAAATGGGGCCTCCTAATACAGCTCAAAACACAGAAGACGAGTAGGAGAGCTAAACAGGAGCAAATAAAAAATCTCTGCAGAAATAAATGCTGCATCTGATAATTAGGAAGATTACAAAATTACAGCTAATTATCTTTTTCAGAAATACCTTCCTTTTCATATTCTTAACACTCTCTAGTTCATGAGGCCTGTGACACTGTCCTGGAGAGCCAGTAGTTTCCAGGCTCCCTAGACTCTACTTTTAGCTGAAGTAGTACTCTTAATGCCAGCTTTGCAGCAGAGAGTGAAGATGGAGGAAGGTCTAAACATGTTTGTTTCTGAAGACAGTAATTGAAAAAAGCCTACTCAGGTGGCCAAGAGTAGAAAATACTGTCTTAGAGAGGAATGTCTGGCCTGGTTTTCTGATTCTTCAGAACAAGGGAGAAGTTTTAAAATAAAAACCTGAGTTTAATGAAAGATACCCAAAAGTGCTACTTGACCACTGCACAGGAGTTATGCCAGGTTCTCCTCAGCAGCTCATCAGCAGAAGCACAGATTTCCCTGGGAAGTGTTTTAAAAAAAAAAAAAGCGGGTGTGCACATGAGATGCTGCTCAAAATAAAATCTCGGAGTTACCCTTCCTCTGCTTCCCCATCCTGCCTGTTCTAAGCCTGTCTGCTGTGTATTTTGCACTGTCCATCTCTTCAGCAGGACGCTTGCTGCAAGCATGGAGGGGCCAAATGAAACTGTGACTCACAAATATGTCTGTTTTTTTCCTTTGCTCGTGGCATAAATCAAAAAGCAAAAAAAAAAAAAGATCTGTTAGCACAGAGCTCAGGTTTGTTTATTTTTTTGCCAGCTGCAACATGCTACCCTCTTAGGGGATCACGTAAAACCAGTCATGGTTTAGGTTGGAGTGACATGTCAGACCCAAACTGTAGGCCTGGCCCCTCTCAATGAATTACAACCTTGTCAGAAACGTATTATATATATACATATATACATACATATATGTATTTTTTTAAATTAAGGTAGGTTTTTTATCAAATCAAATACCTGCACACTAAATTATATTTCTGGTGCCAGCCTGGCTCTCCCTCTCCCCTGCTCTCTTTTCCTCAGCACTATGATACAGGGGGTTTTGTTCCAAGGAGAGAGTGAATGGTGAGGTCCCGTGCTGCTGAGGAAATGCTGTTTGACCTTGCCACATGTTTTGTTTTTGTATATTTACCACAACATGTCCCAGCACTGTTGCCTTAACGATAAAAATATTCAGAGTCATAGACTGGAGGCCCGGGGTGGTGGGTGAAAGGAAGGAAGGTGAATCAGTAATAGAGTACAGACATCAAAGATGTTTACTCATCTGTTTTCTGAAACCAGTTTGTTTTGTTTATTAATAGGGCTTGAAATGCTAAGGGGAAAGTTTAAGGTGAACTAAAAATGCCACGTGCCTCTGGCATGGAGTCTCCTTTCGTACTTGCTAAAATTAGTTGGGTGCTGGCTTTTCCCTTTTTTTCCACCTCCTCCCTTGGAGGAATAGATGTTATTGTTATTTCGGAGGGGGCCAGAAAGCTCAGCAAACGAAAGTAGCAAAAGTTCACAGGAGGTCTGTTTAATCCATGGGGTTAATGTGGCCAAGGCCCAGCGGTTTCTGTAGTCAGACAAGTAAACTTCAAAGTAGTACACACAATAATTAAAAAAAAATTAAGAAGCATTCAACTCATCCTATTTTCCATGGACAAAAAGGGTAATAATTAGTATGAGCAAACATCGTTGTTCATGCACAACTCTGCATACAGCCAAAAGATGCTTCTGCAGTAACTATGGCCTCACAAGGGAAGAAGTTACACATAGGACAACATCAGGCAAATTCAATGGATATATAGCATCCCAGTGCCTAATAGTTTAATCATGTAGTGTATCTACATAAGGGAAAAATGTGTACCTGGTTAACAACACATCCAGCTAAGCATTGGCCTAAAATCCTTTCTTTGTGTCCTTCCGAGGAGCATTATGGTTTGTTTTTAATGGAATTGAATTCAGAGCACACTTGGAGGGGGGGCAGAAAAGTTTTCCTCAAGGGGTACCTCTGCAAACCGTGACCATTTCTGTTCAGAGAACATAATGAAATACTCTTACTAATCCTGTATCATGCATGTCTGGGCATTGAGCTCATGTGCAAGCTGAAAGAGGCTCTTGCTGGTAGGATCAATTGCAAATTTAATACAAGGTGATAGAGTATGCTAGTGTCTGAGCATACCAGCAGTACATTAACTCCAGTCTATGTTCAGGCTGCCCGACACTCAGGCAATTATTTGTTATACAAGGCCAGAGGGTGAAGGAATGCTTTAGAGGAAAGACCACATTTCATAGATGGTTTGTGGAAGTGCCTGTGCTGATGGACACATGGGGGTAAAGGATAGAGAAAGACCTCAGAGTGGAGCTCAAAGAGAGCTATAACTTCTGTCTTTTCTTTCAAGATCAGGAAGGGACATTTGGATTTTCATTACAAAAAAGCTGCAAAAGAAATATGTGGCTGTTCTTGATATTTTAGGCTGGCAATCATGAAGTAAGATGAAGTTAAGATAAAAGGAAAGCAGAGGTATGAAATGAGAGGAGGGAGAACCTGACAGAAAAGACTGGATATGTTAAGCTACTCTATACGTAGCTGGAGTGGAGAATCAAACAGGAAGAACTAAAACGTGATGGAGGTGTCAGAGGTACAGAGGTCCATTTCTGACTATTTGGACCCTTCTACTGAGCACTGAACCTCAGTCTCGTGCTCCAGCTGTGCAGTATGACCAACCCTGCCCTTCTGAGCTTTGATCTCTTGGGACCCTAATCCAGGCTCAGTCACTCTAGTTCAGGCTTTTAGCATCTGAGTAGGAGCTGGTGAGGTCAGAGTCAAGAACCAATTCAGGCTGAGATTTGGTATGCCCAGGAATATTAAGGCAGATAAATCGAGCAGGATTATGGTGTTTCTGTAGGTCTTTTCTGATTGGTAGTTCATCAAATACAATAAACAGAAATGTGTTCCTTAACATATGAGATCTTACACAACCCCCCCGGTAAGCAGATATTCCTCAGGACAGGGTAACCTCCCAGCTACACTGTCTGCTGAGGACGGGTGAAATAGGTCCTGCCTAACTCCTCTGTTGCAGTATTGTACTCACAGCTCTGAAGGGGCAGAAATAAGTCGTTCCAGGAAATGGCTCAGAGAAAAAAACGTTAAATGTATTTAGTCATTTAATTGTATTATAGCCCTTATTAAATAAAGGCGAACATAAAGGTAGCCTGCTTTTATTTTTCATGCAGATACGATATAAATTTATGTACATGATTATGCCAATCTTGTGAACCCCCTCAGGTTTCTGAACAGATTCCAAACTGTGCCTTTCACTCAGTGTGGAATACTTTGTTGTTTTGTTCTGGTTTTGAAGTTGGACCTACTAAACCTCCAGTGCGTGTGTGTGTGCACACGCACGCGTTGCTCCATTGCTTTCCTGCAAGCCATGGACTGAATCTGGCACCATTTTTTTCTGGCTGGTTGAAGAAAAATGTGTTTCTGAGGTGAAAAATTTGCCTTTTAAATTTCCATATAGCTTATACCAAGATTAAAATTCATATCCAGGGCTGAATACCAAATGATCCTGTTACTCATTTCCACAAATATTCTGAAAGGCAAAGAGTGAGGCAAGGGAAAATACTGGCCAAAATCCAATGCTGTTAGAACCCAAAATCAATGACTTTTATATGAAGGTTGGTTTTGGTCTCCTCCATCTTTTATTTAGAGCTATAAAATTAACAGATTATAAATACTGCATGATGCCCCAGAGCTGCACCAACAGATCTGCTCAGAGAGGCATCTTTCCTTATTGAACAAGGCAAATATTGTAAAATGAAGTCTCCATAAGAAAGACCCCCTCTCCCGGAAAAGCTGTTAGTAACTGTTCTTGATATTGTATGTTACAAGGTACTTGTGAAGACTAAAACTTGGAAGATAAGTTCTCCAAACATGAAAAAGAAACTCCTCTTTGGCAACAACAATAGAACAATCCACAGTGGTGATTTACATGATACATCTTCAGTAAAAGTTTTAGTCAAATGTTTCCATGCTGACAGGCCCAAGTATTATCCCAAGACTTTTCCAAAACAAGGGAAGAGGAGGAAATACTAACCTTATTGTAAGGGAGATAACTCACTGGAAAATGTACTAAAGATCTTTGAAGAATCTTGATGTCAAACAGGATTTACTTTGACATCTACTAAGAATTATGGCTTGCTTGCAGTCTTTCCACTGTGGTTGACATTGTATTGTGTAAGCGACTCGGAGTTTTTATCCTGAAATAATAATCTTTTTATGTGACCCCAAGAATGCTACATCTCTCTGCCAGGTCAGATGCTAATAGTGATTCTTGTTGAAATGCTAAGCTATGTGATATGTCCTTGCAAAACTCCATCCCACCATCAGTGCTCTTCTATGCCTGGAGCATTGACTGGTGACATTCTAAGTCTTTGCACATCTGGTGCTAATTGTTCACTCATACATGAATCCCAAGGAGGCAATACAGCAAAATAGTGACCAAGCATATGTTTAACTTCTATTTTGGACTCTTGGCTCTCTGGGATTGAAATTGTGAGATAAAACATGTGGGTTTCAATTGTGTCTCTAGGGATGCAAAGTTATAGTCCTGTAGAATACATATTGTGTATAATGCATGGTTGTTATTTCTACATTAGTGCTGCCAGTGCTGGAGTTGGCTGCTAGTGTGTCATTCTCCTGACACATCATTATTAAACAGGTAATTTCATACCTGATTTCCACAGAGTGTCATGCTGAAAACCACCTGGGTTTTGGTTTTCATCGACATTAAAAAGAAAAAAAGACGTAGACTGAAAAGTGGTGGTTATATTTGAACCAGGACTGGTTTAATTGAATAATGGATCAATGAGGTTTGGACAAGGATGCACACTGGAAGAGTAATTCCCGTTTGTTTTTAAGGAGACTTCACAGCTTTAACTTCACAGTTAGGAACTTTTTGCTAAATGGGGATCTTACTCAAATCTTTGTTGCTGCAATGGTATATGCATTGATCCTTTATTATGTCTTGCCCCATGGATACTACTACCACTACTACTACATGGATACATTACTACTACCTCCCTTTTGTAGCATTTCGTGTATTTGAAGATCTGATGCACGTTCCTTCTGTCTTTTCCTACTTAAGCTGAATACTTCCAGTTCTTTCCACCTTCCTTTGTTTCATTTCACAAAAAAAAATCTGGCCTGTACTCATTAATTCCAATTAATTTTGCAACTGATCCTTTTCCAGAAGTTGCTACAGGAGTCTGTTACTTGCCAGCAGGTGTCACCATAAGAGAACAATAAGTTCAAGCACTGGGACACAACTGCATCTTGCAGGAAATGCAATTTCTGTCTCTGCAGTTATCTCTGTTTTGCATACCATTGAAACTCAGTCCATAATGACTTCTCGCTTTTATTGAAAATAGATATGTACTGAAAGCAAGAGACCCCCCAGGTGAAGGAAAACACACCAAGCTTGGAAAAGGAGCTTGGCGAAGTTATCAGGGATTTTACAAAGCGGTTGCTGGCTGGTGGCAGCAGAGAACTGGGTTAGGATTCGGGATGGCACAGGCCTCTGGGTCCAGGTTGACTTCTTCAGGGTCTCAGCATGCTGAGAGCATGGGCAACTTTCCTCCACAATCTGTCTCCTGCACTGAAGCACTGTTTGTAAGTAACTTCATCTGTGTTCAGCAGGCAGTAGCCTCTTCAGATACACACATTTACCCCAAAGCTAGGAGAAACACTCAGATTTGTGCTATGACCTCTAACTGTAATTTATTGAGTGGACATCCATGACATAAATGAGGCTCTCATTGTTTTGTTTCTCTTCCTTTCTTGTTCATCCTTAGCTTGCTGGAGGATTTCTGAGTCAGGCCACTCCCTGCCCCCCAGTTTAAAGAAACTAGTGTGAACGAGTGTTCATTGAAATGCCATGTTCTCACAGTCAAGATACAAGAGGCTTCAGCAAAAACTGTTTTTCTCCCAGAAGTTCATCATGATTTTCTGTTATGGGGAGAGAGCAGTAACAAATGTCTGTAACTGCAGTTTTTTAAGGGTGTTTCTAGCAGAGTGGATCATTTTTGTGCAAGCATAGGTGAGTCCAGTACAACCTGCATCATATGAAATGGAACATGCTATTGAAACAGTTTGAGAAAATGTTTTTTGATTTTTATTTTCTTGATTAAACCAGCAACCACTGCATAAATATTAGAAATAAAACCTGCTGCAAACTGAAGGATTATTATTTAGCTCTTTATCTAAATACACTTCATTCCCCCCATGTCCCCTCCCCAAAATAAAATAATGTTGTTTGAAATTTCCAGGGAAGCTTAAGGCCTAAAGCGTTGGGTGAGATGTAAATTTCTTAAAATATTTATCCATCCATAAGTGGCTACATATTTGACATTATTATAGGGTTTCTCAGTGTTCCATTTTATTAAAAAATATTTATTTGGTTTCTAAGATTACTGCTTCTCTGACCACAGAAAATTCAATTACTGAAAACTGCAGCTATCAAATTGGTTGAAAATAAATAGCCTTTTATCCAAACCTGGCATGGGCTGGTTTACTTTTAATACGTAGCCATAAAAAAAAGAAGCTCTTTCCACAGAGAGCCGGTTGGTTACAGAGCAAGAAGCCAAGGAATACTTTGCATCATCAGGTTTTATTTAAAATAGGGGTAGGGTGGGGGTAGAAAATAAGTCATGAGACTAATTAGCTGTTCATTTTGCTCTTTTGTTTTTACAAGTGACAGCAGATTTCTAACGGTGTTTCTTTTGTTAAGATAAATCAGTCTTCTTTTCTCATTCACATGGGTGAATACATACGTAGGTAATAATCCCAAATGCTAACTTAAAGTACAGGATGACTCCTACCTGCAAGGTTTAAACCAAGCATTATGTTTTCAAGTGATGTAGACAGTATTGACAAATAATAGCAAATAGTGCTGGAAGAACCGTTAGAGCTCACTCGGTTGAGCAGGTTTATTAATTGCTTTTCATCTTTAATGATGTAGATTCCATCACATCTCAAGGCAATGTATTGCAGACATGTACTAAACAAGTAGGTACTTGAATATAGATAAAGGCTGTGACATCCTTTCTGATATACAGGAAATGTAGTACACCTACACGCATGGTGATTGCCTGGCTCACACCTTCCACCCGGCCATCTCTCTTCTAACAATGCTTTTGCAAAGGTGAGACAGACCAGCAAGAACAAAACAGAAGAGAACAAAGTTAAAAAGAATGGCTGTCATTTCCAGAGCTTTCTGAGTGTTCTGGGATAAGACTTCCCCTCCCTTAATTTGTTAAACAACTGCGTTACTGCTTTGCTTTTTTCAGTCTGTTTCCTTGCCCATAAAGTCCCGTCTACACCATGTCTGAAGACACCATGTCTTTCAGCTGAGGTCCGAAAGGCATCAAAGGCTGGAATGTGAAACATCTCTGTAGTGTCGCATGCCAGGAGTTCATCGTTAACAGGTTCTGTTAGCAGAGAGGCTTACACAGAGCCCCTGGCTTCGATGGATCAAGGATGCTCGCTGAGAGATGGCACTGCAGTGGCTTGATAGGGAACAATGTGCTCCAAGCAAACACTGTTCGCAGGATGCACCAAAGGACTATCTTTCCCAGCACCAGGATGAAAAGCTATGAGATCAAAGCTCAGACACAAGCAAAAGAAGATAATGCAATGGGCACACGGTCTTTCCAAAAATGCTACTTTTAAAGGGAAACTGCACTTTTTTTTCATGGGGTCCATTCATGCTTAAAGGTTACCCTCAAGGGGTTTAAAGGGCTGAGGAGATTTTTCTAAGAGAAAGAGAAATGTGTCAATATTGAAAATCACAGTTCTTATTGCTTTGGAAAGAGTGAGTGAAAGGCAGCTAAATCCCCTAGAAGATCTGTGGGGAAATTTGTCAGCTGCTGAGATGGTTTAAAATACTTCTATATCTCCCAGTCGGCACAGAAGGAGAATCAGAAAGTTTTTCTGTCCTCCATAATTTCCTCCAAAACTAGAAGCACTTTGTAGATACTATTTGCTGAGTTTTTGTATCTGTGAAAATGCATGGGAGGAGGATTACCTGTAGAACTCAGCTGAAGCGCTTGGGTCAAGACAGCAACGCAGACCTGCGGCATACCCTTTAGGTGGCACGTTTCATTTCCCCATCACTCAGTCTTCCTAGCTGCTAGATAGAGATATTGCAGAGGGTTATGCTGCAAAGTTTAGTAAAATTAAATAATGCTTGGAACGGGCTTTAAGGAGATTTTGTGAGGAAAGGACTCACTTAGGTTTGAAGAATAGCTGGCTGTTTTTCCATCTATGTGGTTTTGCAGGTCTGTACACACACGTCCCATTGTACACAAAAGCCGCTTATTTTTTTAAGCCAGTTGGTGAGTGTATTATATGACATCAAGTCATCCAGAGAGATTGCTTCAGCCAAAATGGCAGCAGAGAAAAGAGGCTGAGAACCTGCACTTTAAGCTCTTTTCTGATGTGATTTCCCAATTGCATCAAGAGGCAAAGTCTCCCTGAGCTTAAAGCCTGATCATGCCAGAAGGTAAAATATCCTAGCAGTTATGCCACAGTGAGCTTTCCAGGAGACCTTTCCTCAGCTTCCCTGGGGATGAACCAACTCCCATTGTTTCCTGCAGAGTCTGCTAGCTACAATGCTGTTGAAATGTAGTTTGTGGATGAAATGTAGTTTAGATATCCGTAATGGATCCTGCACTCAAAGCCAATAGACTGGTAGCTTAGCCATCAGTTGTCAGCCCATAAAATCTGTGGTTACCTTTCTTTTCCTTTTTTTCTCCGTTTCCTTTTTTTCATCCTTAAAGTGATGGCAAGAGGCAAGCTAATGGATTTGAAATTATGGGAGCAGCTCCACTGACTTCTTAATAATTGAAAATAAAAGTGAGTTGAAAGTTTACGTATGAACTGTATGATTGTGAATAGTGGTGTGTCCACTGCTTTTCTCTTGGTGCTGACTCCTAGCCTAAACTGCTTCCCTCTCACTGTTGATAGGCGTCTCCTGTAAAATGCAGCAGACCCTGCTGTAGTGAGGTAGCATCACTTCTAGCAAAAAGCTCCCTGGAAGCGTGAGTTTATCTAAAAGGCTTGTATATTTGTATGTATTTTGAATGTCTGCTGCTAGATAACATTGCTTTGCTTATTTTAAAAATTCTACCTTGAATAAAGAGCTTCTCTGGCAGGTTTTAAAATGTGAGTTAGTACTTATGCCTCCTTGGTAGCAGATAACCTTCAGGTTACAGTGTTCATTGCGATGCATACAAACAACACATTGACTACAGTCTCATTTTATATTCTCACTAAATCAAGGTAAAGTTTTTAAAGCCCAATTCATATTAAAATTTTTTCCTGTGGGTGTGAAGTGATTTTGACATGAGCACAGCTCACACTGACAGCCCTTCAGACTTGTGGCTTCAGAGAAGAGAAAAATATAGCTTGGGGCGGGGACAAGAGTTAGAATTAGTTTAGAGGACCCTTTGGTAATGGATGCTGAGCTTTAATTCATGTCAGAAGAGACCTACCTATCACACACCACTTGTCACAGATTTATGGCTCAACTATTTTGCTAATGCTTATGGATCTCTTGCTGAACATAACCCTCCTTCTTGATTTTTTTCTCCTGATCAAAGACTGCTAAAGTTATGAATGTTCCTGTGAGGTTTTCCTAAGAAGAAGGTGTATTGGTGGAACAGTTGTTAGGATACTCATGAAGTAATATATTTTCCATGTATGTCTTACAAGTTTCTGAGGTGCAGATATATTTTATATATATTGAACAATCTGTGCTTTAAAATAACTGCCTGATGAATTTTATGTTGAATATGACCACATAGAATGAGGCCATTTGTATGTCATCAGTATTACTTGAAATGCATAGAACAGTCACTTCAAGATATTTACCATATTCTTCCTTGAATTCACTCACAAGTAAACTTTTATAGAGTTACACCTGTATGCCTGCAGCTGTAGAAGATTTAGGCATATATGTAAATAAAGCACAGCAGGATTTTAATCTCAGGTACGTCACAATGTGACAACTGGCTCTCCACTCCTTCCTGTTAAAATTTTTTTTCCAGTCCAAAGTGATTATCTTCATGACAGTAAAGGCTGCAGATGTTCATGGATCAGCAGCTGCCAGGCACACACACATCCTCTGCCACACATCTCAGCCCTGGCCTTACTGAATTCTCCTTGGCAGGTTCAGATGTTTCCTCCTGCACACTATTCAAGCAGCAGCCTCTCTCCTGGGACTAACAATGAGGGCGATTTCTGTCTATCGAGGAAAAGAGGTTTTGCAAATATGGCTTGCAAAATGAAAAATTTTCATTATTCCTATAAAATTCCATGTGCAATATTGTATTGCAGCATTCTTAGGTTGGACAAAGCCTGGAGGTGTCTGGGGCTGAAAGCTTGCGAAAAGCATCTAAGGTACAACTTCGTTGTCTCATTTTCACCTGAGCCATTGAAGCATCATCCACTGAAGAAAATGCCAGTAGATCAATTTTTGTTTTAGGACACATCTGAATTGTTTAAAATTTTAACTTAGCCACTGCTGCTAGAGAGATCTAAAAGTCTTGGTGCTTCATTCAGCTTTTGGATATGAACTTTGCCAAGGGTGGAGCAAGGCAGGAAGCTCTATGTCTTTTTGGTGATTAATTAGGCACCTTCCCGCAAGGAACGTTTCTTGTTCTGTAGCACATGGAGATTTGGTACAAGATTCAGAGGGTTTCTTGTTGGAATAGTTGTGAAGGGAGATAAAACAAACTAAATACCTGGCATTTTGAAGAGCTTTCTGACAGGTCTTCATATTGATTGGCTCAAGAGTGCTGCAGGTGGGCCTCCCTGAGTTGTTTCCCTAGGAGCGTGCACAGCGCATAAAGCAATGAGCATCTAAAACCAAGTCCATCCACAGAGAAGGTAGATCTGAAGGGAATACAGACGGGACCCAAACCACAAAGTGTACAACTTGATCAGGCTCCAGACCTCAAACATCCCTAATTTAAGGGTTATCCATATACAGGTTTTTAGGTTTGCTCATTATAGAAATTAGAGATTAACTACAGCATTCAGACACTGGCTTGAATACTAGTAAAGACCACAGCATTCAGAGATGTTTGGACCAAAGATGTTAATTTTAATCCATTTTTAGAAAGGCATGATTTTAGAAAGGTAACTATTTTATTTTAAATTTTTTAATTACTTGAGAACAAACTGTTTTGTACAATTCCCATAACAGCTGAACTACACTTTGGAAGCCACATATTCTGGCAAGAGACAAGATTACTTTTTTTGTGAAAGTAGGAAAAGATATACACAGAGAGCACTACATGAAATGCTAAAATTATAGTTCAGTGTCCATTCTGTCGGTCACTGGGAATTTGTGTAGAATTTCATTTAAAGATCTATATTTTAGGTACAAATTAGGAGATTTTGTTGATGCTTTAAAGCACATGCAGATTATTTTACTTTAATTCCAAGTCACATTAAACCCAGCCAAGTGTAATGTCATTTTGCAGACATGAAAACATCATAGAAACTCTCTGTTCTCTAGTTCCTCATTACAGGATTGATTCTGTTGTTTATTGATGGTGATTTTCCTTTATTTTGCTGAAAGCAGCAAAGGGGACAGTGCATTGTGTGAGCAATTTTTGCAGTTTATATTATTCCTTCAGTGTTTGTCTATTAGCATGAAGTTTGATAAAGAACTCTGTACTGTATAATTTAAGTGAATGGATAGATAAGAAAAGAGAAAACAGCCATAAAATCTAAGCAAATCGTTCAGAATTAATAGGCTTTCCATATTTCTAAGCTTGGCAGTATTGTCAGGGCAATTGAAAATATCAATCCTTGCTTTCTTTGTTCAAAATAATAGGATTTTTTTGTCATTTTTATATTGAATTTGATTAGACCTTCAGAAAATTTCACTACTTTATGTTAAGGTGAGCCTACAATTTTAATGTTTTCAGAATGACAAGATAAATCAATTAAAATATATATAAGAATGAATGATATTTGGATTACCTTTTTATCTTCAACATTTTTCATAATGTTATCTGTAAAGCTTGGAGGACAGTATTGTAATCTTTTGCGGTAAATCAAGAAGCACAGGGAATATGGTTTGCTCAGAGCACAGATGGGGTTTCCAACGATCAGGAAGAAAGTTTGGAGTGGTAAATGATAGCATACTGTATACAGAAATCAACAAGTGTAAAAATGTTCAGTCCACTGACATTGTAGGAGACACCCAACATTTCCGATAGTCATCTGAACAGAAAACAGTCTTGTGTTGTGGAGAACAAGGGAGAAAAAGGCTTTCATTGGCATGTCACTTTAACTGGATTTTCATAAGATCTTTGTTGTATTTCTGAAACATTTGAATGTGCACCAGCTGTTAGCTCAAAGCCACAAACATTCTAGATAGCTACATCTAGAAAATTCCTTCTTAAAGAAGGTAAAGTGAAAAAATAAAACTGTATATTAAATTCTAGTATTAACGGAATTGTTTCTCTAGTAATCTTAAAGGAATTACTTTAACAGAATGAACCCCAAAGTGTGAGTTTAAGGTTGGCTCTTGCTTCCCTTTTTAAAGAGAAACATAAAGAAAAGAGA
>VXAL01009187.1:1371705-1395790 GCA_013399475.1 Chauna torquata
AGAGAAATTAAAGAAAAGCAGGAACTTAAAAATAAATATCAGAACTAGAGATAGCAAACTAATTTTTTTTTACTTTTAGAATGAAAAACTCTGTTTCCAGAGTACCTCGCTATCAAATTTTCATGTTTTTTCATGGAAGTTTTCCAGCCTGGAAATACAGAGGGAGTGTGTACATACAGAAAAGGATGGAAAGGGAGTGATAAACCCTCTAATAAATCTGTCACTAGGAAAGACCCTTGGAAATGACATAGTTCTTAGCTTTCTCCAACTACCACATCTCATCTTTTAACAGTATAAATAATTCGTTTTAAAACTAGATTTCTCAACTGAAAATGTAAAATTTGCTGGCATAAGATGCCAGCTTTTGACATTAGAATATAGGACCATTCAATTAGATTTACAGTCCTGAAGTCCACATTCCCCTGAAGATTAAACCTTCATTAAGTTCCCCCTTTTCTTCCCCTTTATTTCCTGCCTTTTGCTCCCATCATTCTATAACTTTCACAAGCACTCTTGGGTTTAGTGCTTTAATAAAACAGCTTTGCTAGAGTTTTAAAGGCACTTCAGATTCTCCAGAAACCTTCTAGAAATTCACCCCTAAATTGGTAATTCAACCTTCCTTCCCTATCCCCTTTTCTCCCACCATAAGTCTTCATTAAGATGCATCTAGAAGAAGGTAGTATGTAATTTAAACAATTACATCAAGAGTTTGATTTTCTTTCTCTCTCTCTCTCTCTCTCTTTTTTTCACCATTGTTATGACTAGACAGAGGATCATACTGAGTACATTAGCCAGGCAGTGACTCAGGACACCTACTGCTTGGAATGCCATTGCGCTCTGAAAGGAAAGGGATAAAACCGTCTATCCTCCAGCCCTGAACCCCACTACGTCGTAATATTTCTGCCACAAAAATACTTTGCTGTCAGCTCCAGCAAGGCAACATTGGATAGCTGCGGTAGTTTGTTGTCAAAATGAAAAATGGTTCAGTGCAAAAGGTCTCATTGCTGGGATGCTAACAATCAAGGAACACTAAGTCAAGCATTTGACAAGGAACTTTGGTCTTGCTGTTAAATACCACTTAATATTGTCCTGCTCGATAATCCCTGCTGTTTAACAACTGTGCAATCATGGCTCAGTGATGGCATTATGCCTTTTCTGAAGGGAAAAACTAGGCCATATGTCATGCATTTGCCTGCAAAAGAAAATACATGTCTCCTAACATCCAAGGAAAATATAGATGTTTCAAAAATAAGAAAATTACAAACACATCATAGTCTTGATTATTCTGTGGAGTTTGTGTCCAGAATAGAGAGGAGTGTTGCAGTTCCAGGTGAGGTTAGTTTTAGGTGAAAAGCTGAGTAACCGCTAATCCTAAACTGCTGAATAGCTTGTATGTGCTGCCTGCAACCTAGGAGCAAATAAATTCATCCCAGCCTTTATTCAGCAGTGGAACTGGAAAGCTTTGGTGTTATCACCTCGGTCTCTACAGCTTCTGCCTTAAAAAGGGCTCCCTCATGGCATGGGTTGTCTTTTCCAGTTAAGATTTGTTGCCTTCAGGCCATGACCTCTCATGCATCCATTCTTTAACTGGTCCTCCTCAGATAAACCTCTGAGTTCTTTGTGTCATTTTTCTTATTGCCTTTCAGTGCCTGATCTCTTGAGTCATCCAGCCACGTAAGAGTCCTTTCTCTATTTTGATGTGTCTTTTTTGATGGTTTAATTCTTTGTGCCTTTGCTTTTGTAATTTTAGTCCTATTTAATTCTGAACTTACTGCTGCATTATGAATTGGGGAATATGTGATATGAAGAGATTCTTTACAAAGGTGGTAGAAGATGTTGCAGTGTAAGATGAATAGACTATTGACCTGAAATTCAATAGGACATTCCTTCATTTTAGTTTGCCTACGAATCCGAGCTAGAGCCGAGAATAATGATATTCACACTGGAGAAAAAAAAAAAAGACATTCAGACATTGGAAACGTTAAATAGGCAAAAGTGAGCATGATTATGGGTCATTTATTTTCAGCAAGGAATTGTATAGGCTAACAAACGGTTTAGAGTAAACAGTTTGAAATAACACAGAAAATAGTAATAATGATGTTCAGGGAGGGAATTCCTGAAAGGGCAGGAAACCTAAGCAGTTGAGGAAGCGCTTGAAGACAGCCTTTGGAGGAAAAAGTAGAGACCTAAAACAAGTCAGCCACTCCTTACTTATACTTCTGGGACGGAGTTTCCTCCTGCTGAAGGGAGAGAACCAAAAGCTGAGCCTAGCAATTTTCTACTTGCTTGCTGTTTCTCCATCAATGTGCTGTCAGGGTAGGCCTACATTGTGTAACATTTTGCTTACATATAGACCCAAGTGAACTAAATAAACATGTAAAAAGGCAAAGAAATTCTGGAAGAGATGGCTGATGGCAAATATTTTTCTATGCTTGATGTGTCAGCAGGGTTCTGGCAGGTGCCCTTAGAAAAATATGGCACACATTTTTGTGCATTCAACACCCCCTTTGGGAGACACTGTTTCCTCAGACTGCCCTTTGGGTTATGTTCAACACCTGAGGTGTTCAAAGGAAAATACAACAACTGTTTGATGGTATAGAAGGTACAAAGGTTTGCGTAGATGACATTTTGATCTGGGAAAACCAGTGGAGGAACCAGTCAGTAGTTCCTAGCAGCCTTGGGAAAAAACAGGAGTTAGGCTAAAAGCTAAACCAACAGTAAAAGTAAATTCTGTGGAATGGAAATAACATACCTGGCAGACAAATGTACATAGCAAGGCTGAGTGTAGATCACAACAAATTGAAGCTGTGTTGGCCACAGAAGGTGAAGAAGGAGTCAAAGGTTTGTGAAATGTAGATAAATCTGTGCCTAACCTGACTGCCTGTGAATGGGTAGACCCTCCAGCTCGGTGTGAATACTGGCTACCAACCCAGGGGAGGAGCGCACAGTTATAAACTCTGACTTGTTATCACCAGACCAATGCTGCCAACTGATAAAACTTTTAAAGACACACAGTGAAAATACTCTTTCATCACAGAATGCCAATTTATACGTGCAGTTCCTGCATTAGGAATTAGCAAATCCCTTGTATATATCAATGTTTGACTGCTGTGACCCGTTGTAGAATATACATGCTTTGAATCTAGAAACTGATACAGACAGGAGAGGTTGTTCAGTTTTGTTTGTTTCTCAGCATTTATTTCGGTAATCTAGTTTTGTAGGGCTTTATTGAGGGGAGATAAAATTTGAAAGAGCTCTTCAAATCTGTTAAGTTTCAGTCTGGAGAAGCAGCTATCTTTAGAATTACTAGAACACTGGGCAAGATTAAGGTCTCGTAGACTCCCCTCTGGCTTTGCAAGATCACTTCCATGTTTAAAAAAAATGGGGACACCACTGTGATTATTATTATTATTTGAAATGATTATACCTTTCCTTTAAAGACATTACCTACTGTCATAATTTTATACTTATCCCAATGGATCAAGCAAACCTATGTTAAAGAAAAGCATATGCAAACTCTATATAAATGGAAAACTAGGCTTACCAGACCCAGTTCCGCCACAGTAAAACTCCATTTGTTTTTTTAATCTAAACTTTTACCAAAACAGTCCTCGTGCTTACAATAAATGAGAACAGGACTTATGTAAAAAGAAAGCAAGTTTTAAAAATTTACTTTATGCAATTTGTCATGCTAGGGCATTAGATATCTCTGTTCTGGGAACACAGTAAGCAGTAAATCACTGATGATTTTGCCATAAAAATAAGTAAATCATTGAATAAATTTAAAAGACTTAAAGAACTGACAGAATTTGTGGTTTCATTGTAATCTCTCCTGAATTTTTTTTTCCTTTAGTTATCGAAGTAGGTGAAAGAGTATCCAATGTAGAGTGAAGAAAAAGCTAATCTCTATGCAACAGCTGTTCCTATATACTATATATATCATTTTCTGTAGAGTGGGCAATTATTTTTGTTTGTTTGTTTTTGTCTTTATAGTGATGCAATTCAAATCCACTGGCTCCGAAGGAGCTCAGTTCTGTTTCAAGTATCCTTAACTTTATGAGTAAGGCACCATTTTCCTTGTTCAATAGCCCCTGAGGGATAGTTTTAAATGGGTCTATAAATCTATTACTGAAACTCTGCAAGGAAATGATAGTCTGCCAGACTGAACAAAACAGCAGATATTGTGTCAGATGTGTCATATCTTGTCAAATGGCAAGTACATGGCTACTGGGATTGTGTTTCTGTTTGCTATGGATATAAGCTGGTCTCAATTGTTAGGAAGGATTACTCACCCTCTTTACATTCAAGAGATGAAATGGAAAAGAAAATTGTTTCAAGATTTCCAGTGCTAGAAGCTGGCTCTATGTGTTGGAAGCATCTAGGTTGAACGACAAAAATGCAGGAACTGCCTGCAGGGTCTCACCTGAAAAAAAGTTTATATCTAGTTTTGGTGTTTTGGTATATATGTGTGGGGGAGGAAGATAATGAGAAAAGGTCGAAAAAGTTGTTCCCTTGAAACTGGAGGCAGAGCTGGAAATGCTCTGTATCAGCTGAATTTGGAACTGTGCTGTACTTGGTGCCTAAGTAGAAGAGGGTGATAATGTTAAAACCACACACATCACAGGCAGGATTTTTCACACAGCCTCACTCTTCAGGTGAAACTCCTTCATGCCTGGGAACTGACTTCATGGTGTGTTGGATGGGATGAGGTGTCACAGCTCTAACCACTACAGGTATTTCTGGTAAATCAGACAGGGCTGCCCATCCTTTGTAGGTCTGGACTCACCAGCTTTCCAATTACAGAAGAGCTGAAAGGCAGTAGTACAAGCAATACCAGTGGGATTTCTAGTACTTTTTAGCTAATAATTCCTTAAATAGTCACTTTAAAAAGACAGGGAAGCAAACAAAGCTCCATAAACTGCAGAGTTAAAGCTCCAAAATTACCTGTATGCCTACAGCTTACCTTGAAGTGCTAATCACTGAAAAGCCCTACATTTAGAAGTAAGCCTGTTATTAAAAAGGCACAGTGATGTTCTAGTGAGGCATAAATAACCTTTACCATTTTCACTATTTCTTCTCTTGAATGGATGTTATATTAGTAGATCTAGGTTTATGAGTGGAGCATAGTTACAAGCCAGTTGAGATGTTTCACTCTGGACTAAAAAATGAGATTTCCAGGCTCTGGACCTAAGCTGAAAGCTTTGCCTTCTGGGTTGTGGAGTCAAAGGCACTTACAAGTTGTTCTAGTTGTTTCCGTCTCTGTTATATCATTAGCCATGGAAGTTGATGTTACTTACGGATGTCAGACCAGTGGTCAGACAGGATGGAGTGGAACTTTGCTCTCAATTCTTCATCAACCTCTAATCCAATATACTTTAATAAAACTTACTCTTGAAGAATTCTTTGCAAAATTCTTGTGGTGTAAAAACAAGGCTGCAAAATAGTTAGTAGAGCAGAGATCTGAGCTCCTACACTTATTACTTTATCTTCTATTTTTTCTCCAAAGAAGCAGAAAAATACCTTATCACTTACCTCCTCGAGAAACAACAACAACAACAACAACCAAACAAAAAACAGATTCCTAGACCATTCCAAATTCTTCCTCTTTTTCTGGGAAATTCATTGTACTTCTTTACCATCTGGCCAACTGATGTAGGAAAAACCATTCAGCTCATTTTTAGTAGCCAGTTTTTCAACTGAAAGTAAAATGATTGGATCTTTCTCAAGAATGATAGGGAAACCCAAAAGTTAGTTGGAATCAAATTCGTAGAAATGTGGTTGGAAAGAAACATCTTTCCCTCATCTTATTTTTAAAATTATCACACTGTAAAGATTGCTCTAAATTCTATACCCTGAATACCTATTTTGGACCAGGTATTCAGGACTAGATGTGATTTGAAAGACAATGGCTTGAGCCCATTGCAGTTATGGGAGATCGTAAGCAGGTTGAGTCACCCAAATCACTCTGCACCTTGGGGTTTTCCTTTACTTCACCAATAAATATAAACCTTATTATCCTGAGCTGCTTCCTGAACTGGCTCCTTTCCAGGGTTTTTCCTTGCCAAAATATTTGGCTGACTGTGGAGACATTCTCCATATTTTAACTTCCTGAATTGAAGTTAATGGGACCCACCTGGTCTGGTTTGGAGATGAGTCAGCAGAAGAGTCCAGCATATTTAGAAAGAGTTCTTGAAAGTTATGTCTAATAGAGACTCAAACCCAGTGAAGACAGGGAGCCAGGATTTACATCACCAAGGCTTAAAGTTGCATTTGCTGCAGTACTGTGGTAGTAACTGCATTTCAGTGTCATTTCCTGGATTTTTATAAAAGTATTTGTCCAGATAGATAGTATTTCAAAAATTAATTGCATTTGTGGTTGCAACCATTTGAGTGGGCAGTTTTGTGGAATCTTTCATACTTCACCTCCCATGCAAAACTTGCCTCTGTGAGTAAAAGCCCTGAGATCAAGGCATGTCTTTGCTGATCATATCACATGACTGAGCTACAATGGAAACACAGGTAATAATTTCTTTCTGCTCTTGTCAGGCCAAATGAAATTGCTGCTGCTGGCAGCAGTTATTCAGGACTAGTTTTAACACCTCTTTGGTGGGTTTCAGAGCCTGTTCTAGACTGAGGATAAGGCAGTGTACCTATACCTTGCAGGTGCTTCCTCCTGCATACAGGGCATTCATCACTCTCCATCTTTCTGTTCCAGTGATACTGAGGTTATTCCTTTGTATAGCTACAGGAAAGGTATATAGTCAGCTTTCCCTCTCCCACCGTTAAGCAGATCGGCTTCCCATACAGAGACAAATTTCTGGTGGGCAGTCCAAATATATTTCTAAGTGTAGCATATTTGTATATGTGCATAATAGTAGTCAGAGAGAATACGGGCAATGCATCCTCAGAAATCTTGCCATGAATGTCACAGTCATTTTTTCAAGAGGAGTTTCGGCTAAAGAACTGACTGCAAACGGAGCTGAAAATGAACAGCAAGCTTGTTGGTCGTACAATAACTCTTGTCTTGCAAAACTGTCTCTGCTCCAGCATTCAGTAGAATTCAAAACTCTCAGCGTCGCAGTAACTTTTCCAGGCAGAACAGTGGATCTCAGGAAAAGAACACGCACAGAGGGTCTGATAATTTACAGACCCTCTGTTTGTGGAGCTTATTGTGCTTGTAGATATTATGGAATAAATGCAAAACAAAAATAACTTGCTTTTCTTAGCTGACATTAGGACTAGTAATTATAGCTTCTTTGTCTCTTCCCAGAGAAACTTACCTAACACTTTTCAGTACAGATCAGTTATTCTACTAAGTAGCAAGATCCTAAGTGGCAATCTTTCATTCATGCTCCTTCTTTTCTTCTCTCCGGTAATTGAAATGCTAAAGCTGAGCCAAGACTAGATGAAACTCTTCAAATGTATATTTGTGGTTTTCAGAGAATTCCCTACATCAACGTTCAATGCTTTTAAGGGAGAAAAAAAATGTTAGTAGTGAGATGTTCCCTTGGAGGTAGCGACTGTTTCACCCCCAAATGAACTTCCCTAAGAGGATGATTTAAAAACTGTATAAAGTGATTGATAACAAGGATGAAGAAATTGTCTGCTCTACTCTAAAGCCAGTTCCGAAAACTAGGCAGTTCATCAAGCAAACACAAACATCTAGCAAAAGGCCAGTATGGTACCGGGCTTCCTTGCCTGACAAGCAGGTTAACCTCTGAGTGTGCGCATTGGTGCTGCCTTTACCAAAAAGCTCAAGTCCTGAATTCTGTGCAAATGGCTCAAACTTTTTAAATGCTCTAAAGCTGTGCCTTTAGAATTGGTCATGCTGGGATGTGTGCATCTCTTTTGCATCTGTCAATAAATCTTGTGGTGCGAAGGGGGATGGAGAGAAACCATTTACAGCTTCTGCAGATTCTCTAAGACTTTAGGGTAACTAAGTAACCTGATTAATTAAGACCAGAGAGTAGCAATAGCACTTATCTCATGGCTGGTAATGCATTTTAGCAAGATCCTAAATGTCAGAAGCACAAGCATATGCAAACACCTGTCTGCAAAGTCAGAGTAGAGTACCACCTTCATGGTTTTTCTTCAGTAGAACCATCAAATTAGCAAAGAAATCCTGTTAAGGATATAACGATGATTGTGCGCTTGTGTCCTGGAGGCAACTAGCCATGAATGAATTCAAGTTAATAAATGTATGTGTAATGAGGTTGATCTTCAGTTTTGTCGTAACTGAAGATTTTCTGATTTTTTTTTTTTTTTTAAGATTTAAACTGAAATGAGAGATACTTTTGTGACCTTAGAATCAAGCTAGCAACATTTTCGTTTTCACCCGGGAATATTACAAAAATCCAGCCACAGTGTGGTTGTTGAAGCTAGCATTGCATACGTGTTTCCAGACAAATCCTTGGTTCTAATTAAAATAAACAATGGATTCCTCAGAGCTATGAGATCTTCAGTAAACCAAAAGTTGAAAAAAAAGAGTAAAAGAAGATAATAGTTTAATTAATACAATCTGGAACCCTTCCAAAGTACACTATGTCAGTTGAAGTATGTGAGGTGGGGAAGCTCAGGGTGGCTGGCATGTGAAAAACTGCTCTCATGATGAGTCTTGCAAGAAAATGCCAGTCATGCTTCAGCAAACAACGTCAGGTGTCTGGTCTCTGCCGCTGAGCAGGCTTTACCTTCTGTTTACATGCAACATACTGTATGTCATTCTCTTCCAAACGTAGCAGTATTTGAAATGAATCCTACTAGATGCAAAATTGGCGAGTCAAGTTATTCTCTTTGTGCTGCCTGACTGAAGGGGAGAGGGGCAAAACTCCTGAGACCAGGTCAGGGGAGCTGAAAGCGATGTGGTGAGCCATCATCTCTGCCACTGGTTAGGGCATGTCAGGCTGAGCACAAAAACAGGAAGGAGATGCAATTGCCAACAGGCTCAAAGCAAAAGGTGTCAGATCTACTTCCACCTTGCTTAGGTATCAACTGATGACTTCCAATGAAAATATTTTCCCTTTAGATGACTTTCCGGATTTCCAGAGGCAAGAGGGGTGTGCATTGTGCCAACAGCAGCAGTATTACAGGTAGCCAAGATTTTTTGTTGGGAGAAGCAGACATGGGTCAAGTGACAAAATATCCAAAATGCTTTGATCCCCTCTCCCTGCTCCCCCCTCCTTCCTTTGCTTCATATAGATCTAATTCTGTCTGTCATTTTTTGCCACCCACCCTGGTGTAACGGTTGTTGCTTCAAGAGCCGTATGGTCTGCATCCCTTCGTTGAAGAAAACCCTTTTATTCCATTCTCCACTGTCCATGTCAAGAAGTAAAGTCACTCCAATTTTGTTTCAGCTTGAGTCACAGCACAGCTGGGAACTAAAATTGCATTGCTCTAGTTTTCATTTGTGGCCAGCTAAACCTGAGTAATGTGTTCACATTACAGAACCCTACATTTAAACATGGAAGGATCACAATGCAAAATTTCAGCCAGGGAGAGGCTGTCACTCCAGTCTCCTGCTTCAAAGCAACACTTTTATTTCCAGCGTAAGTTGTAAGCTGTAGATGTCTGACACACAGGTGGGTCACCAACATGGTGGCAGTTTGAATTATATTGGAAACCAGAAGAGCCATGTCTGCTTCTCATTACACTTAGATCTGTTTTAAATAAGCTGTTTGTGGGGAGGTATTTTGCTGGTCAAGCAAACGTAATTGAGCTTGTGACTTCCCATGCAACTGCCTAAATATTGTTTTTTTGTGGATGACTGTCACTTGTGCAGTGAAGGGCAATATGATAAGGAATCAGAGGACAGTGGTTCATTTTTGCAGTGGGGTCTGAGGGTGGAAGGCATGTGTGACTTCTGGAGTTAATCATTCTTCAAGGGCACAACAAGGCACAGCAGAGCCAGGTGCATCTGATTTCCCCAGGGCTTGATTATCTCATGATAACCACATCCTCTGAAGTTATTTTCTTCTATGTTTTCCCAGGTTTTTTACAAAGGAATGATTTAGGTAAACTGAATTGACCATAAAATTTACCAAGTGAAATTCCCAGCCCGCCTCCCCCCCCCCTCCCTTTTTTTTTAAGTACATCAAGTAGCCCGTCTGCTCAGGGAGAGAGACTTGCAAAATGAAATAACCCCATTTATATTTTTAATTTCAAACTTGGGTGTCTGAAAGTTTATGAACATGCAACTCTGAGATCGGCCTTAAGCTTGTGCAGATCAAGAAGGAGTTAAGGATTTGGAGGGGCAGGGGGAAGGGGTGGTCATAAAACAAATGTCAAAATAAACAAAAAATAGTTTGTACATAGCTTGAGCTGCTGACACTTGTTCCACTGACGTGGTTTAAGGTAGCCCAGCATTCCCATCCCCAGCACACTGCTCTGCTCTGCAAGCGTCAGTATCCCTGCTCCTTTTTTGTACAGAGCACTCCAGTGCTGTGTGTGCAGTCATGCTGGGGGAAGTACTGACATATGCCTTATCCAGGCAGCCATGCCAGGTGTGCTCAGTTACCTAGAAGCTATCCCTTTTTACACAGGGGATGCTCCAACAGCTGTAAGACTGGACTTTTCTCACTTTAGATGTTAAAAAATGTGTCACGTTGGAGAAAGTGGTAGTGGAAATACCAAACTCAGATATGAAATTAAGAAAAAAATAGAACAAGTCAGATGTCCTGTGGGGCTCAGGCATTTATATTCCACTTGCATCCCAAACTGGCATCCTAAAAACCAGTAGTTCTTTGCCCATAGGTGCTCAGGGTACTTGAACTCCACAGGTACTAGAGCTCCCCAGGCACCAAATTTTTGCTGCTGCCCAGGTACTGTCTTGTCTGTGCTTAGCAGTTTGGCACTGAGTTCATACATATGCCTCATTGCTCTTCAGGATGCAAGTGTTCCCTGGCCCCATCAGCTTGTTCTGGGAGGGTGCCTAGGGCAGAGGGTAGCACCACTGTGTGACAAGTACTGCAAGAGCCACAGCTTGCTTTCTGGACCCAAGAACTGGCTGGTTGGGTTGGATCCTGTCCTAAGGAGCTTTTCTGCCCATGGACATTATTTAAGGAGTATAACGCAAGCTTCTACATCCCATGCCAACAGCCAGACATTTGAGCATTAGTGAAGCATTATAGCATTCAGCACTGTAGCATGGGAAGTCCCTCTGAATCTAACCCCCAAAACTCCCAAGCTGCATTTCCAGCTCTGCTACTAACACATGCTATGAGGTTGGACAAGGCACTTAGCTTCTTCGTGTGTTGTTTTTCAACAACTAGAAGAGAGATGACAATCTGTAATGGATATGAGAAGATTTCAGTCTTCTTTAGATCACTGATTTAATTCCAACAAAAATCTCTGTAGACAATTTAGATATACTATTATTAGTAGTAACACAGTAACACAGTAGTAACACAGGAATAGTCAAGATATGGATTCCTCAGCTTATGTAGCTAGCCCTCCTTCTTAATTATTAGTTTTACTTCAAAGCAAGTGAAAAAAAAAAAAAGAAGAAGAAGAAAAAAAAACTGTTGACACCTCAATACTAACAGGAGAGCCCAGACTCCTGTGTCTAGTAAATGTGACATTTCAGCTAATGTGTCTAAAAATAAAAGGGAAGCGGTGGAGAAAGTGCCTGTTACCTGCAAGTTCAGCCACACCCTGGTGCATTCTTTGCTTGATGAGATCTTTTTGGGACAGAGCCAAACTCCAGATTTCCAAAAGCCAAAGTGTCAGTCAAAAATAGTAATTTCACCTCCAAATCTTGCTCACCGTCATTAATGTTTCACTGCTGACAATGGAGCAGTGATAGGAGCTGGATCGTTTCCCCTGGAAGGACTTTGAATCAAAGAAGCTTACTACCTCTTTAGAGGTTCTAATTCTACCTGCATAGATGAATTTAGGGACAGGTTATCTTTTCTGTTACCTCTGAACCACTCTGGCCATGCTGAGTGCCCAGCAGCAGGGTCTGCCACTAGCTGAAAAACTGGGAAGCTCTATTTAAGTGAGCTCTCAACTCCTGCAGAGTGGTACGAGTGCCTGCCTACATCAGCCATCTTGCCTGCTGATAACCTTGCTGGGAGACAGAGTATTTTCTCAACGGGAATACACCTTGACAGAGGACAGCGATCAGCGGTGCTGTCTCTGCCAGGGCTGCAAAACCTCCACAAATGGACCAGCGCTGTTGATATCCCACTCTGTAAACCTCTGTTGATGGTAGACAATGAAGATCCTAATCATTTTAGATGGCACACATACTGGCAACTTGTGGTCTTTATAATACATGAGGCTTTTTAATCAAAATACCTAGTTTTACAACTAGTTGAGAATTTCTGGAGGAAACTGTTTTTCATCATGATTCATCAAAACCACAGCTTTTTGCAGGAATGTATCCATTTTAACCAAAGCTTCCCACATACAGGATAGCTCTTGGCTTTTGACGGTAAGAGACATCTCTAACAGACACCGAGAATATTTGGATTGGAATACCAAAGGTCCCAAGCAAGAGCTTTCACCACTGGACTATTATATGTTCTTGGGTGGGTCTTTTTCTTTTTCTCTAAAATATTTATGCCTAATACAGAGCAAAGATGTTTTTGAAATCTCAAGCGTTTGTGGGATGGGAAAGCTGTCAGGCATCTTTAGATTTTATCCAGAATTTTTTTTTCTTTTTTTTTGCAACAATATTTTTCTGAAGCATCACTCCTCTTGTTCTAGACATATTTTTAGCTAAAACTAAAAGCAGATGGAAGAGATTAGGTTTTTTATTTTTCTGAGAGAAGTAGTGAAATCATCAAATTTTGCTTAGAATGAAATTTATGGAAATGGCTGCAAGAATTGATGAGAATAAACAATTTTTGCAAAACTGCAAAAGGATAACTGCAGTTAACTGTGGCTTCCTAGAAGAAAATCAATGTTTGCACCATCAATATTTTGTTTAAATTTTAGACACCTCTACTTTTTCTTGAATAACATTTTCACTGGAAAAATAATTGCAAGGCATTTTTTTTACCACTGTCAGTGCAAAACTGATTATCTGAAACAGATTGTCTAACTCAAAGTGTTTGGAAAAAGGAGAAGGATAAATACTCAGTTATAATTTTTGAACACTTCACTAAAAAAACTTTATTTTTTTTTAATTGAAATTGAGATTGAAATTTGAATCTTAGACATTTTCACCATTAAGGATTTTTTTTTTTTTTTCCATGCCCATTATTTTCATAGCTTTCAGCCAAGAACAAGACACCATCAACGTCTTCTGTGACCTTGCTCAAGTTAGGGACAGGTTCTGAGGTTTACCAATTTGGCTTTCTTCTAAATTAAAACAAAATTTCACTTTGTCTAGCCAGGAAGAATGATAGTTTGCTTGCCTACCCTTTATCTTTCCTATTCAAACAAGAAACTTTTAGCTGTTCAAGGCTGATTTTCTCCTGCAAGGTGATGCTGTAAGATCCAAAGTCAGGCAAACAGTGGTTATACTGATCTTGGGAAAGTGAACGCAAGTGACAGTTAGCAACATTTTGGAGGCCTTAGGTAAAGATGTCAAATGGAAGAGGCTGAGGACAGAGGAAGAAGGCTTCAGAACCCATTACCCAGTCAGCTCAACGTTTCTGCAATAGCACAAGGGCATCCGGGTATTTTGCAGTGGGGCAACGCAGGAAGCTTTATATGATATTTCCAGGTTGGTTCTCCAATCTCTAACTTCTGAGCTGCACATCTTCAAAAGAAGGTTTAGTATTGTAACGGAATAAAGAGGCATTTGGGCTGGTAACTAAGCCATAACGTTTGTGGATCTGATACAGGGCTTGCACTGTTGATATTTTGAGAATTACAATGTGGGTGTCAAAGCCTTAGGATACCATGTGTCTCATGGTATCCCTCTGCAAGCTCCAGCAAGGGGCCCCTTAGCAACACTGGAAATCCCCACAGTCACATGAAATGCACTTTCCTGGCACATCAGGCACTGAGGTCATGTGGAATGTCTGACTAAAAGGGTTTTCTCTATCTCAAACTGGAAGAAACAGCAAGCAGTTTTATTGTTTTTCCTGAAACCTGCCTCCTTGCATGGGTGAGTATGCTGGCACTAAATTTCTTCCCCCTTTCACTAAAACCAATTACCCTCTGCTCTGCCTGCAAGGGGCCTGTACAATAACAGGGGAAGAAGTTCCTTTGTGCTGCCCTCCATTTCACTTTAGATAATAATATTCTACGTTCCAGAAACTCCCTTCAGTTTTTCATCTGGTTACAGCACTCTGATTTTGTCTTTTATAATAATACTAAAGTACTTCTGTCTGAGAGGCTGTTTCCTGGTTAGGCAATTTCCAAAATGTAGACCCTGAACCCTGGAAATCCTCATTCTGGACTTGGCGGCATAGCATGGTTGGGAAGGAGCAGGAGCTGTGGTGCAGTGAGTACAGTGTTGCTTAATTTCTAGGATTTTTCTTTTTAATTAGTAGTGGAAGGAGATGAAGACCCTGACTCCCCAAAGCAAAGAAGAGAGTTACAAATTTTGAGAGGTTTTCTCTCCCGTCACCTCTCTCCCCTTACAAAACCCAGCCCCTCTTCATAGAATTGCAAAATCTTTCAGGTTTGAGAGGACCTCAGGAGGTGTCTGACTGAGCCTCGTGCTCAAAAAAGAGGTTAAAACTGAATTGAGACCAGGTTGCTTAGGTATTTGTCCAGCCAGGTCTTGCAGACCTCCAAGGATGGAAATTCCGCAGCCTCTCCTGTTCCAACACCTAATTATTCTCACAGTAAACTGATTTCTCATGCTGAATATGTACATAGTGCATCAGTGGTAACTGGTTATACTGGTGCTGTTCTATTTCTGAATGACATCTCCTGATGTCAAAGCATTTTCTTGAAGTTCTTAGAGTTTCTCCACAGCCATCTCATATTTTGGAGTGAAGTGCATTTCTGTAACTCCCAGATTTAAGCTTCTGGATTTTAATCTCAGCTTCATCTGATTGCTAGGTTATCCCTTGGTTATCTGCTGTTTCTGCCTAGTAAGACAGAATTGACACATACCTGCCTGCTTCTTATTAAATAACTTTTTTTCTGACATTCTGGTATACCATCTTTTGTCTCGCTGTACACAGGTAAAATAAACACGGAATGTTTATGTATCTCCTTGCACAGGATGCCAACAGATGGCAATATTTTATCGTCATTACACAATGCAGTTCTTTACTCCTTTGCACTGCAGAAAGTTTGCATTTACATCTTTATTGTGATATAAGGAGTTGCTGAAGCTTGTGTTTGTCTGGTCCTACAAATACCTCTCCACTGTGAGAGGTATTTATTTTTAATGGATATTGCAACTGTTATAGAATATGTCACATTTGAGAGTTTTACAGAAGTCTGTTATAAAGCAGTTGCATGTGATATGGTTCCTAGAAGGCTACATTCACAGCAAAGCAAGCACTGAAACATGAGCTTTTGAGTGTGTCCTAGATTTTTCCCTGGAAAAATCCTTCATGTGCTTTTTCATAACTGCTGCATTTCTCTGTACAGAAACAGACTCAGAAGACTTAAACTCCCTGGCCTCTACATTCACATATTTCGATAGGAAGCAGGAATCCTTAGCTGCAGTAACCCTAATTTTTGGTTGTATTTGCTGTGGCTTTTATTTTCCTAATCATTCCATCTTACGTGTTGATGTGGGCGACAGTGTATGCAGAGACCTAGGAATGAAAAATCCTGCCTTTAACCCATTGGGCTTGCCACCTAATCTCTCTGCTTCCACTTCACTGTATGCAGTGGCCTACTAAAACATTTTGGACTCAAAGGGTATTAGCTATTTGATCCAGTTGAAGAGGGAAAGAACAAATAGGGAGGTGTAAGTCAGGCATGAGGGAGGGGAAGCCTGATTACAGTCTCAGGAAAAAGACTGTATGGAAAGGGCACTGTAACATCCAAATCTGCTGAGGACAGCGATGTCTAAATAACACTAATACCTCCATGGAGTAGAATACAGGCTGTCTGCCTAATGCAGATGTGCTCCAAAGCAGCCCTGGGTATTCCATCCTAAGGCATTACCTTTTCACAATTATCCCCTCTTCTTTTAGATTATACATATACCTGCAGGCATCATTTACTGTTCTTCCCCCAGAGTGCCAGACGAAGTACCACACAGCACTGTAGGAGTGCAAACTGTAGTATCTGTCCAAATGAAACCACCATTCTGTTCTGTTTAGCAAAGATTTTCTGTCTCCTTTTCAGCCTTCCTTTTCTGGGCTTCAGATGTTTTACAGCTGGGATAGTGCCGATGGGAAAGTTTTCTGCCTGAGCCTTCTCTAAAGGTTCAATGGATTTGGGAAGGCTGTTTTCACCTCTTCAGCCCATGTTTAAGGTTGGTTTTTTTGTTTGCTTTTGTTTGTTTGTTTGTTTTTTAATGAAAACTTACCTTTTCATGGCACAACTGAGTGACCTTTAAATTTGGCAAGGAAGAACATGGGGTTGTCTGCTGTCTCCACATCTTCCTGTCTTCTGTTAGACAAACTGTGAGGGAGATGTTGGCAGTGAAGGAAGACGCAAACTTTGCACAGACCCATGCTCAGGATTTCCTGACCTACTGGGACACTAACGTGCAGCAAGTACTTCACGCGGTAAGGAACTGGACAGAAAACCAACTGAAGGAATCACAAGAAAACTTTTGTAATGTAGCAGTTATATAACTCAGATGCATCACAGCAGTATGTTTGACTTTCATCTTGAAAGCCTTTCCCTATTAAAGAAGATGAGCTAATGGACATGGTGAAATCCTTTCTGCACCCTCTTCTATTTCTGTTTGTGTTTTTTAACAGCCAGGTCTTTTGCTGCCACCTTTTCTAATGTTTTAGCCAGTTTTCTATTTGTAGTTTCAGGTGCATTTTTTTCCTGGCATATAATCCGGGAACTAAGAAGCAAAATGTCTTTGTGCAAGATCAGGTAGTGCAGAATGCAGCAGTGCCCCTTCTGCCCACATGGCTCAGAAATGTGTTAGTGAAAACAAACAGTCCCATGAGACAGAGGACAGAAGGGCTGCTATTTCAAATAGGTTTTCAGCTGAACATGCCAGTTGTGTCAGAAGTGAACCTCCTCCATCCCTGTTGGTCACTTTTTCTTAGATGTTGTGAGTAAGCATTTGGCAGGGAAATTTGACGTTTGACAGATGGTCCTCAGCATATTGTCTTGTTTTCTTTTTCTTTTTCTCCATTCACTTTCTGAAGGGGTAAACTCAAGTAAATTGGCCTTTTCTTGTTTCTCTTTGGGCCAGGAATCCACATGTCTTTGCAAAAAATCTTTTTTTTTTTTTTTTTTTTTTAATGAGCGTGTCTTTTCCCCTCCCATTATTATGACAATAGTTGAAGCAGGTATAAGCCATGTCTTGCATCCTATAACAATCTACATCAGCTTTGACCTGTACAATGAAGGCGGGACTCCAGCAGCAAATCCACAGGCAGTAAAAATCAGACCACCAGAAAACCAACTACCATTTATTTCTTTTTAAAAGTGTTTCTTTCTTTCTTTCCCTCAGCAGACTTTCCCTGTGTTGAAAGGGATCTTCTGGTCACAAGTCAGCAGGCGAGGTTGTCGAAAGCTTTGACAGTCAGTGAAGTGGAACATTACAACACATGGTAGCAGCACACACCAATGGAGAGTCCCTACACTACATGGACCTCCCTCCAAGAGCAACCTCAGATCATTCTTCATCCAGGCCCCCCTCTAGTGATTCAGATCCCCTACTTCCACTGGTCCCGACATTGCCTGGGTCCCCAGGTTGCCCTTTTCCACAGGTATTGCTAAAGCAAATAGCACACAGTATTTACTAGGTGCAACACTTTAAATCATATTAATCTAGCCAATAAAGTATTTATGGCCAATAAAAATTCCACAGTGGCACAGCCGATTCGTAAGGAGGATGAACGACAGACTCATGCCCTGCCCCAGCCAGACTGTCAGAAGTCTGGGAGGAACAAGGGAGCAGCAAGAGGAAATGGCACCACAGAGCTCAAATGGCCCATGTGCTGGGGATGGCAGGAGAAGGAGGCACGTTAGAGTACTCTGACTTCTTGATCATAATAACACAGGGTTTTTTTCATATATCAGGTGAGCTTCCTGATATATGCTCACAGTGAAACAACAGTGAGAAAGCCAAGTACTGCTCTGGTCTAAGGAAACTTAATTCTGAAGCAGAGCTCTATTAGTGGCTGCATTAGGTCATTTTTTGTCAAAACTCATTCACTATAAAACTGATAAACATTGTTAGGATTTGTAGAAACTGCTAAATCTTAGCACATTGCTAAGCGACTACTGGAGAGAATGTACACTGGACATGTTTCTGTGCTGGGGTCTGTTCTCACTGTGTTTTTTGGAGAGTGCATCACTGCCCAGCAATCACTCCTTCTGGCTGCAGAAGGTAGATGAGTTGCAAATAACTTTACTCATATTGGGAAAGGAGATGACTAAGATGACATTGTAAAACTATAACACACCAAAATGAATCATATAAGCTTCTCAAACCACGACCTTGGCCACATGGCTGGCCGACTCTCAACATCTCCACTCCAAATCTCTTTTTTAACACCCTTTCTCCTTGGATTAGGAAGGTGACTCCAGGGAGGATTTCCCTGGTTTCATTGGTATTACAGACCTCATATGGCATCTATTATGATTCTGCATCTATTTATCTGGGAAATAGAATATTTGAGCAGTGGAGACTAAAGCCTTGGGACTACCATGTCAATTATACAGGCTGAGAAAGAGGATCATTAAACTGGACCAGTCTGGTCATTTCTTTTTTCTGGAGTAGTCTGTGCATTTCTCCATGTTTCACATGCATCTGTGTCTGTTCTAGAGACACAAATCTTTCTTAATGTTACGTCTGAGCTGTCCCAGCCTCTTGCTTCTTCCTGGAGGAGCTGAAAGTGTAATAGCTGTGAATAATGCAAATGCTTGGTACACAAATCAATTTTACATTGCCCATTATTTGTTTAATAAATATTTTAGGCCTATTTTTTAGTTCTTTAATTTTGGATAGCTGTCACTATTGAAATTCATGTGGTTATGATGTAAGTGATTGTCTTAGGCCCAGAGGGTATCTGAGTAGCTTATTGGTTTGGGGATCTCACAGACTTTTCAGCAAATCATGGGTTGGTCCAATTTTCTTTTTTTGTTGGAGTCAAAGCTAAAGAATTAGACAGTTCCAATGGAAATCACTTCCTTTCCTATATTAGCCCACTAGAGTAGACAGGAGGAAAATTAGGATACCTCATTGCCTAGGTTGCTTGGCATCTTGAAGCTCTGTGAGTCAATGGGTGTTTCTTAGACTTTTTAGAGACAGCTAGACTTCTGGTATTACTGACAGGTACCTGGGTCGCCACTTCCCAGGGATGTGGATAGGCACTTGCTATTTTTAGATGGAACATAGAGGGAGAGAAGGTAAGAGACATGAACTCATGGAACAGTTTATGAATTGTCTCTGACATTATGTTGCCTAGTCAAATCTATTTCTTAACCCATCGTAGTTTTGCCAGCATCTTTCCATGTTGCTACCCAAATTAACATTCTCTGTCTGTAGAGGTTAACGTGTTAGTGTTATTGAATGCCATTTTGCAACAATGAGAGCAGAAATGGGAGGAGAGAGGCACTCTCACTGCAAATACAAATATATGAGGTTTTTTATTTGCTTACTTCTGGTTTTTTGGTTTTTTTTGTTTTTTTTTTTTCCATGCTAATACTTAGGTGACTTTCCATTTGACATCTTGTGCAGCTCTGAAAGGAGATTGCTCCAACAGAACTTGTGCCTGTAATACCACCACCCTTTAGAACAACAAACCCATGTTTGTATGTTTAATTCTATGTGTAATTCTAAAAACCCTGACATGGCATGACATAAAGATGAACAACGGCAACACCCAAAGTTAGCAAAGGCAGGCTGTGACACTGGGGTTACTGATGATCCATAGGTCCAACCTCTTAGCTGGATAACTACATAAATTTATACCAGCAGAGAGATTTGGCTCTTGAGAAGCCTCAAATTCCCATGCTTTCTTGTCATACAGACCATTTCAAACTGCAGAAAGAACAGCTAGATTGATCTGTCAAATTTCCCGTGAATTGATATTGTTTCAGGGCACACTGAGAACATGTACTACTGGCCCACAAATGGAGTTGCATGTCCGGCTTTTTTTCTCATGCTTGTTGGAAAAAAAGGAAGGCTACGGCAAAGAGATGAATTTTCCATTCCTTCCTGAAGGAATTAGGATTTATTGTGGTCATTCTTAATTGCCTTGAGGATTTGTGGTTATCTGGCACCTCATTGGACCTGGTCTACAATAAGATAGAGACCTCTTTTCTGTCAGCTTATGCAACTGGCTTTCAGCCTCGTAGTTTTGCAGTTGCATTTTTTGTCTTTACTGTGCTCCTGTGTAGAAGTGCTAGCAGCCTATGGCCAAAAGCAAAGAAATAAAATTTTCCATGAACATGAAGTATTGCGTAAGTCGGTATATGTATACATAAGCGCGTGCATCTGTGTATCAATATCTGCATATATGCTTTTTCTTTAATCATTTCATATGCAGGCAAAGGATCCTGTACTTCGAGTCATACGTTCATGCATCATATGATGTGATGGAAATTAACACCTTAATACATATATGAAAAACAGCTCCGATTAGACTTTTTTTTTCTTTTACTGTGTTTCCTGCTCCTTATGACTAAGTGTGGGTAATTATCCTGGCTCACTTTTTCCACTCCACCCATGCTTAGAGAAAACCTGTTGAAATTTTTCTTGATATTTGCTTTTTTTCTCCCTCTCCTTTTTTGTAGTTTTGTTAATTAAAAGGTTTGCAAATTGTTTTATGTGATAATTGTTTGTTTCAGGTTTAGTAACATAGAATTAGAGATTTGATATGCTTTAAAAGAAGAAATCTAGGTGTCCAACATGATTTCTTTTTGCTTTATTATAAAAAAAAAAAACATTGTTTCCAAAAATTTATAATGAATATCCTCATATAAAGAGGATCAGACCAAATAATAACACAGAACTCTGCTGTTCACTTCTGAAAGAGCTCCTCTCTCTTGCCACCTAATTTCTTTCAGTTTGATCTGAATTCTGTAGCATTCTGGACCTTGTGTGGCTTGCTATGATTGAAATGTAAGGCCACATCTACACATCTACATCATTTTCCCAGAATAGCTGTGCTAGAGGGGAAAAAATCTCTCACCAGAGATTTTCCATGTCCCCATTGTGAGTTGCACCCTAACAACCATCTACGTGACTCCTTCATGCTTGGGCAGAACTGCCTTCAGAAGAAGATTGGCAGGGTATACAAAGAAGGTGAATGGTTTTCTTTGTGTACCATCAGGTCAGTATTTTCCTAAATCTCTCCCTGCACCCCTTAAGGATATGTAAGGAGAAGGAAGCATGTTCTCAAGTACTTCAGGAGAGACACTGTTTCTGTGGGCATTCCACAGCTCAGAAGGCCACATCCCAGTGGAGATTTCCCAAAGTGCTCAGTCTTGGTGTCCCCGTTTAGCCAAGTTCATTAAATTGACTGAAGTGGCAGATGAAGGTTAATAAAGTTAATGTAGAAGGGTGATCGTTGACTGGCACTTGGAGATGGAGCCCTACTTTTTTTTTTTTTTTTACCTTGTTCCACAATGAACATGAATACAAAGGGTTTTTTGCCTTTTTTTTAAATGAAAAACAAGCTTCATTTCCATTTAATTTATTTTGCTGTTCTTCTTTCCATGAATGTCATCATATTTCAAAGCATTGTTGAGATCTTTGTCATTCCTGCCTCCCAAACAGACCCATCACTAGTGTAAATAAGGAAGGCAATCAATGGATTACAGCATGTTAAACATAGAGCGCGTATCAAATGCACCACTAGGTCCAACTATTGGCAAGTTTTGGCCATCACAGAAGTGTTTTGAAAGAGGAAAGTGTCATCCTTACATACCTCCTCAGTCAGGGGAAAAAAAAAAAAACTTTTCTGGCATGCTTGCTTTCTTGTTGACTCACTTTTTTTTTCTTTTTTTTTTTTGTCTTCACCCATGAAAATGATCAGCAACTCCCAGGAGGAAACCTGGTCGCAAAGCAAAAGATCTTTCAATTGATTTCAATGCCATTTTCTTGTCTGTAAATCCAGACCTTTGGAACATACATTTTCCCAACTTTTAGAGAAAATCTGGCAAAATGCAGCAGTAAATTATCAAATAATACACTTCATTCATATAACATTTCATACATAAATAGCAAAAAATATAAACATTGACCTCCATGGATCAAATGAAATGGGTCTCCCAGGCATTTTCGTCTGATCTCCAAAACATTCATAACTTTTTTTCTCTAATAAATGTATTCTAACTTCTTAAAGGATTTACTGTTTTGATCTGAAGACAGGCTTATTCTGTTCTGATCAATGGTTAAACAGCACTAATTTTAGGGCTTCTAGAAGATTTAGAGGATTTAGATATTTTCAAAGGGTAACAGTGGTGTTAAATGGAAATCGATTGTTCCAATAATGCTACCTACAGGTGATAGGAGACTCTTAATATTACTAATTTACAGTATAATATACGGTGTGTTACACAGCCCCAGACAAACCCTAATTATTTTAATTATCGTTCCGTTTTTCTTAATGAAAAAATGGTTGTCAAAAGCACAATGAGTTTAGCTGGGGGAAAGGATTGGGAAGACTTGATAAGCTGCACAGGGGTCTGTACTGAGGAATAGAAGGAGCAGCTGGAGGAGGTGATGCACCCTCTTTGCTGGGGAACCTGAGAAGAGTGGGGGTTGGAAAAGCAGAGAAATTCCTGTAATGCTGAAAACTGGGGTGGGCCAGAAATGGAAAGTAAGTTTAATGTTAGCAAAGAGTAGCCCAATGCCTATCAAAGGTTCTGAATGGAGAATTAATCCTAATGCAAACCTGAGGCTCAGAACAGAAGTCACATGTGATCTGCTCTCCACATGAGAACATTTTAGGAGCTCTCTGGCCCCACAACAGACAAGAATGCATAGGACCTCTTTATATATATATATATATGTATATGCACACATATGTATATATGTATATATGCACATCTAGATTCATTAAGCATGAAAAAGATTCAAAATGTATAAACTGAATTATCACTCTGCTGGTAAGAAATATGCAGAGCTGGCTAGCAAGCTGGCTGGAGAGCTGTCTTCTGCCTGCAAGAGTTAACTGGGAGAGTGTGAATATTGTACTAAAAATAAATAAAATGAGCTAATGAGGAATGACAGAATACTCATAAAGGTTTTGTTTCATGATTCATTTTGGTTCTGGACACCATGGGTAAAGAAGCATCTTTATCCAATGATTTCTCACTTTCACTGTTTCCAAATGTTTCCTTGAGTTTTCTGTCACAGACGTTGCTAGTATCTACATTTGTATGCCATCCTTTCCCTGTACGCTTGCCTGTGACCCTGGGGCACAAGTANATTACTAATTTACAGTATAATATACGGTGTGTTACACAGCCCCAGACAAACCCTAATTATTTTAATTATCGTTCCGTTTTTCTTAATGAAAAAATGGTTGTCAAAAGCACAATGAGTTTAGCTGGGGGAAAGGATTGGGAAGACTTGATAAGCTGCACAGGGGTCTGTACTGAGGAATAGAAGGAGCAGCTGGAGGAGGTGATGCACCCTCTTTGCTGGGGAACCTGAGAAGAGTGGGGGTTGGAAAAGCAGAGAAATTCCTGTAATGCTGAAAACTGGGGTGGGCCAGAAATGGAAAGTAAGTTTAATGTTAGCAAAGAGTAGCCCAATGCCTATCAAAGGTTCTGAATGGAGAATTAATCCTAATGCAAACCTGAGGCTCAGAACAGAAGTCACATGTGATCTGCTCTCCACATGAGAACATTTTAGGAGCTCTCTGGCCCCACAACAGACAAGAATGCATAGGACCTCTTTATATATATATATATATGTATATGCACACATATGTATATATGTATATATGCACATCTAGATTCATTAAGCATGAAAAAGATTCAAAATGTATAAACTGAATTATCACTCTGCTGGTAAGAAATATGCAGAGCTGGCTAGCAAGCTGGCTGGAGAGCTGTCTTCTGCCTGCAAGAG